>JAMPIV010001984.1:0-600000 GCA_024509875.1 Oreohelix idahoensis | reverse complement strand
TGTTAAAATCCGTCATTATAGTCACTAGGATTTTCTGTGTTGAGTGATTTAATTGTTAAGTCCGTCATTGTATTTCACTAGGATTTTCTGTGTTTATTAAATAGCGTATTAAATAACTTATAGCTAAATTTTCCAGCTGTAATGTAAAATTTAATTACTCGCTAGCACCCAGATAAAAGATATATTTTAATTGACTAGTAAATGCACTAGGCGATGTCGTACTGACGAAATATATATTTATCTCTAATCCATTATGTGTAATTGTGTCAATGACTAGGCTTAGTTCACGGGTTTTTTTTAACGATAAGATAATCTTTACACTTGTGGTTTCTATCAAATTTATAACCGAGTGGATAATAATAAATTATACTGTTGCGCGGGTTAGGATAGATACTGATATTGTGATTAAATATTTTGAATTTTCTTCCAAAAAAATGCAGTACAGATCACAAAACCAAACCTACCAGCGGCTTTAATCTAAATCTGAGAAAACGGGTCTAAGTCTAAATCCAATAGACGCCAATCAAACATTCTTATGCAATTAGCGGGTCTTCAAGGTTGACCTGTTCGGCCCTCTTGTTTCACAGAGAGAGAGAGAGAGAGAGAGAGAGAGAGAGAGAGAGAGTACACCCAAATAATAATAAGAATAATTGTAACTGGACCTATAGCTATCCAGATTCTTTTCCCATTTTTCAAGTACATTCAGCCCTGTTGTGGCGAAACTAACAACATTAATATTTCCCGAATACCGACCACTGTGGTGTGACGAGGATTTTATCCCGAGAGATTTACATACCTGACATTCTTTTTAAGTATTTGAATTACAAGCTAATGACCCTGTGAACACTAGAAGTCATAATTACTTTCCTACCTGGACTAATTGATGTGAAATAAACAGATCCAATTAACAGTAACAAAGTAAGCGTTCCCCAAATAACCGGATTAATCAAACTTGGAGGAGCTGGGGCTTACTTTGCCAAAACAACCAACACTGGATAGCAAATCCATGGAGATATGTTCCAAATGTTGTTAATCAACAGTTAGGCAAGAACGAATGAACGTGGCCACTGTCTGTCTGAAGCGAGAGAAAGAAGGAGTGAATAATTCTTCTATTGTATAATCATGATACTCACTTCGTTTTGCCTTTCTTTTGTTTGCTAATACTGTTATTTTCAAAATAGATTAATAAGGAACTCTGTTCTTTACAGTGAAGTCAAATTCTATACTATAGTGCTAATCTTTTGACTTTTTGGGGGTTAATTAACTTCTTCTTGTGGGATCTTGTCTCAACAGAGGGGATTGCACTTATGTGTCTATTTCTTTTTTAATTATGTAACCTATGATTTGATATTTGATACTAGATGTTGTGAAGTTTTCTTTATGATAAATAAACTTAACATAAAACTTAATTACCTGTGTTGGTCAGCTCGGCCCAATATCCCTACACCATTACTATAGCTTTCACGTTTGTGTGTCTGTGGTGAAAATACAGTGATGCAACGATAACATTCCTCCATTTATAAAGATAACAGTTAAAATAAAATGTCGGGATAAAATTTAGATAAGATACGCTGCTACTTCTTCGCCCACGCCATCGTTTTCTAGTGTCATTGAAAACCAACTAGTTATAACATGGAGACTAAAGGCCTATTCGTTTAGACGGGGTAGAAACGGAGAGAAAAGGAAAAAATGATGCGGTCTGCACACGTGTTTGAATCTAAAGCCTAGCAGACGCAATTTGTAGTTTAAAAAAAAAATTACGCCACTAGTTGACACAATGTAAGAAATTGAACTCGAAAAATGACCTTAGCTCTTGTCAGAAACAGACGTATCTTAGACGTTCTACGGTAAATAGTCGTTTTAATTTGAATACAGCGGCAAACGCCGTGAACGTGTAGTAGAAACAAATTTCAAGACTAACCTGGAAAAAATTATGTATTTTCTTAATAATAAGTTTAGAAGAATAAAAGTTAGCTAGTTTGATAGTCCATCTTTCCCTGAGAAATAATATACTTTTAATTACAAAGACGGACAGATAACACGGAAGATATTGACGAAAGACTGTATTGTTCAATACAGACGAGCAGACAGTTATTTGTGCATACTTCTCACTAAAGTTACTTTTTGACACGTCCTTGAGACTAAAGCAGAAAAACAAATTACATGTGGACAAAGGGCAGACAAGGAGGGTAGAATCTAAAAATAACTTAGCATAGAAATCTTATACGCAAGTAAGACAAAATTTGTGTAGTTTTTTTTTTGTAGTTTGGTCCAAAACCAAGTGTAATTTTGGGAAAACCCAAGTTCGGACGGACAGACCGACAGAAATACACTTCACACTAGACCGAAACTGGAATCAAATTGGACATTTAGGTTTATATATTTAACTGTAGAGGGGAAGTACTCTGATTGGACAAAAGAGTAATATTATTGACAAAAATTAGCCGGCAAGTGCCATTTGTTGAAGACTGTCCACAGAAACAGATCGTTGATGCTCAGAAGTGTGTCGTCCATTAAAGATATATAATATTACAAGTGGGACGCCATAGTCTAGCCAGCAGCTCAGCTGAGTTTGTGCTAGTACAACGTATCTGTGTGTTTTCATTTTGAATTGTGGTAAGGGAAAAATTATTAACCTTTTTATTTAACAATTCTGAGTGATTGATACTGCCATACAATGAAAAATGATTACGACAAGTGAGTACTTATTCTAGGTCCCCAGCGACAGTCCAGGGCCTAGAGGCGAATGAATAATATGGGAAAACATATCCAAGAATGTAGAATACAGATCTTTATTTCAGGAGATCAGTGGGAACATATCACCCACCTTATTATATAGAAAAAAGAGACTAATGAACATATTTCAGATGCAGTGCAGTCATAGAGGAATGGGAAACTGGTGCTACTTGATAACAGCCTGGATGAGATGTGCTGGGTCGGTCAGAGAGATCTGATCCTGTCTTGTTATTTTATGTATTATGGTTAGTAAACATGGTGGAGTAGATAGTATGCTATGACATAGCCTAATTTTGTGGTTTCAGAGTTTCTTTGTCTGGCACTGTGCTAGTGCCAGATGTTCTGAAGAAATCCAACGGTGGATGAATAAGAAGCCTATCATTTTACCTCAGCAACTGTGAGGAGTGGGCCAAGTGAACATCTTTACTACATCGTCACAGGCCAGTTAAGTATTGAAGACCTGGCCTGCTGCTGATTCATCAATATCCATAAATAAATTTAAAACCACTGTGTATAAAGAACTTTGCCACCATTTACCCTGTTAAAAAGCCAATGAACAGTAATAACAAAGACTGGGTATGATGACACCACCACGACCCGACAGCCAGTACTAGTTTTCCCAAAGACTCTGTAGTTAGTATCCATATTAGCAAATTTCACTTATATATCTATGTACAAACTTTTCATGTGATTATTCAATTATATGCTCTTTTATTGATATAAATTCATCTTGATTCACACGTCCTGACCAGAAGAAAACTTGGTTCAGGACTAAATAAATTTTAAAAAAATTGTAAATTTTAACACAGTGTTAATTGACTTGATCATAGAGCTTATTATTAGACCTAGTGTTTATATGTGTGTGTCTGTGTACTTCATTACCTGCACACCACATTTCAGTACCCTAGACATTAAACGTAGCTAACATACATAATAGCAGAATAAGTCTGTTTGAGGTCATAGGTGGTAGCAGAAAGGTATCCTGTAAACTCACATAAACTGTTATCTTCAGGGACCTTCACAGCTGACCTCATTCAGTACACTAGGTAACATAGCCACCGCACTTAATAACATCAAAACCACCACATATATTGGGTAGCTCGTGTCCGGGATTTAAATTTATCAATTATATAAGGGTCTCCTGGTCCGGGAATTAAACTGTTGGGGTATAAGCTTGTATAAATTCAACAGTGTCCCTAAAATTAAAAGTTATTCATAAGTAATATTTAAGGTGGAAAGTAAAAGTTGATGAATCTTCACAGCCAGTAGTAATTAATTAATTAGTGTTACTTTGGTAATTAGATTTTGTAATCTATCTTAGAACATTATTTAAGAGTGTGATACAGAATAGCAGATCTAACCAAATTCAGATCGGCTGCTGTGCTGACTGCTAAGGAAATGAATATGGATGGTCAGGTTTTGATCCAATATGTAACTTCAGAATGTGACAAGTATATTGAAAAGGAAGATAGGCGGTTAGCTGAAGAGAAGAGGTTACAAATTTAGGCTGACAAAGAACTTAAGAGGATGCAGATTGAGGCTGACAAAGAGGCTAAGTCATTGGAGGCAGATAGGGTGGCTGAAATAAAGCGGCTCCAATTGGAAGAGAAGAAATTAGAAGCAGAGGAAAAGAGACAGGCTGCTGAAAGAGAGGAAAATAGACAGGCTGCTGAAAGGGAAGCAGAGGAAAAGAGACAGGCTGCTGAAAGAGAGGAAAAGAGACAGGCTGCTGAAAGGGAAGCAGAAGATAGGAGATTACAAAGGGAGCACGAGTTACGACTAAGGGAGTTGGAAGTACAAGGCCATGCTCCTGAAAATGGTGCCAGCCCCTTTCCCTCCGATGCCACTGCTAGTCAGGGAGCCTCAACCTCAGCTATGGGTTTTCATTTAGACCATTTTGTTGAGAAAGACGATGACATAGAGAGTTTTCTAAGTAGGTTTGAACTTTTGGCTACTACATATGGGTTAGAGAGAGAAAGGTGGAGCCTAAAGTTATCACCATGGCTTAGGGGTACATCTTATGAAGTGTTTGCAAAAATGAATAGAGACGACCAAGACAATTATGACATGCTAAAGCAGGCTCTGTTATTAAGATATGAAAAGAATGGTGAATTTTATCGTAAGAAGTTTAGAAATGCCAAGCTTTTGTCTGGGGAGACATACCACCAATTCTCTGCCAGACTGGAAACCTATTTGGAGAAATGGACTGCTCTGGGGAAGACCCAAGATCTTAAAGAAATGATCATGATAGAGCAATTAAGAGAGTCCATGGCTCCAGACCTGAGAAAATTTCTCATGGAACAAGGTGCAGAGAAGTTGGGTGAGGTATTGAATGTCGCTGAGAGGTATCAAGCAGCCCAGGCAGAGGTAGCTGGCTCTAAAAAGAAACATATAGAGAATTTTAAGGCCACACAGCACTTTAATAAATTTGATACCAGAGAACAAGGTAACAAAGATAGGACAAACTTTGATAGGCCACGAAATGATTATCGTGATAGAAACTCACAGTTCAATGACCAAAAGTATAATGAAAGAAAACCTTTTAACCAAGGAAAGAGGTGGTGTAAATGGTGTAGGAAGGACAACCATAACACCGAAGTTTGTAAAAGGAAACCTTCTAACATTGCTGCAATGAAATCGGGGAACCAGACATTAAAGGTTAAACCTACTGGACAGCAGGAACCTTATCACCCCCCAGTTTGTGAGGATGTTGTTTGTAACGGGGTCACCATAAGGTGCCTATATGATACAGGTTTGGATTTTGATTCAGTTGTGAAGGCTAGCCTAGTGGACCCAAGTCAGTATACCACCGAAACAGTGGAAATACAAGGGGCGACTAAGGACATACCACTCATGACACTTCCCATCGCAAGGATAACGGTGAAAACTCGCTATGTGGAAGGAGAAATCAGAGCAGCAGTGATAGATGAACCAATCTACCCTCTGATATTGGGGTGTAGATACGTCTTCTTGGGGAATCCCGAGAGACCTGTGATCATGGCGACAGTGCAGACCAGGTCACAGTTAAAGGAGGAAGAAGGTGAACCTATAAATGCTCATCCAGAAGAGATGAGGAAGGCGCAGGCTGAGGATAGGACACTCAAGTCATGTTTCAAAAAATTGCCCAAATGCCACACACCTCCAAGCAAGGGAGATTATATTATGAAGAACAAATTGCTATACAGGAAGGCCGGAACTGGAACAAATGGTCACAACCAGCTGGTTCTTCCCACTTCATATAGGGAGAAAGTGATGGAACTAGTGCATGCGATTCCCTTCAGTGGTCACATGGGGATCAGCGCCAAAGGACAGCGTATAGCTTGTCATTACTTTTGGCCAGGGATAACGGAAGATATAAAAAGATATGTAAAATCCTGTCCAGAATGTCAAAGGGTAGCTCCAAAGCGTTGGACTGCTCCTGCAACTCTAGGGGAAATGCCCATAGTGGGAACACCTTTTGAGAGGGTTGCAGTGGATATTGTGGGACCTCTCACTCGGACCAAGAGGAGGAACAGTTACATCCATACTCTGGTGGACACTTGTTCTATGTGGGGAGAGGCGGTAGCCCTGTCATCAATTGATTCGAAACATGTGGCAGAGGCATTGCTTACAATATTCACAAGATTAGGATTCCCGCATCAAATCTTGACTGATAATGGCTCACAGTTCAAGGGGAAACTAACGGAAGAAGTTTTTAAGCTATTTCAAGCCAGACACTTTCATTGTAGTCCGTACCATCCACAAGGGAACGGCCAGGTAGAGAGGTTCAATGGGACCCTCATTTCTATCCTGAGGAAGCTGGCACATGAGAAACCTGATATGTGGGATCAATTTTTGCCCTCTGCGTTGTTCGCGTACCGGGAAGTACCACATAGTTCAACAGGGATGGCACCCGCAACCCTGTTATTTGGGAGGCCAATAAAAGGTCCATTAGAAGCATTGTTGAGGACCTGGACAGATGAGAAGGCAGAAGAGACTGTTACCTCATCATATCAATATGTGAACGAGCTGACCACTCGTCTGAAAGCTGGATGGAAACTGGCAAATGATAATTTGAGACAAGCCAGGAAGAAACATGCAGCTTATTTTAATAGGAAAGCAAAGGACAGAGAATTAGCTGTGGGAGAGAAAGTGCTTCTTCTACTACCCGGCAGCAATAATAAGTTGCAAATTGGATGGCAAGGTTCATATACGGTTCTAGAGAAGGTGTCTAGAACAAACTATAAAATTGACAAAAAAGGGAAGGAGAAAATATATCATGTGAACCTTTTAAAGAAGTATCTGGACAGACAAATCCAGGAAGGCACCCCTTTACTGACCTTGGCTATCGCAACTGAAATCAAAAGGAACTACTCACCTCACATGAATACCCATTACACCCCTGTGAGACAGCCGCACAGGTAAAAGTCAGTAAGCACCTGACTAAAAGTCAGAGGGAGAGAGTTCAACAGGTTCTGGAGGAACATACGGATGTGTTAACAGACAAACCGGGGCATACTAATTTGCTACAGTATGACATGAAGCTGGTAGACTCAAACCCAATCTGTATGAGAGCCTATTCTGTTCCGTTTGCTAAGGAGAAGGCATTGAAAGAGGAGATAGATTATTTGTTGAAAGAAGGGATTATTTCTCACAGTGAATCTTCTTTTAGCTCCAGTGTAGTTTTGTTGAGGAAACCGTCTGGGGAACATAGACTGTGCATAGATTACAGGAAACTGAATGCTGTCACTGAAGGTCAAGTGGATCCATTACCGGACACAAAACATTTATTTTCCAGACTGAACAAGGCAAAATATTTTTCGAAGGTGGATCTTAGCAAAGGCTATTACCAGATTCCAGTGAAGCCTGAGGTTCGACCTTATTTAGCTTTTAGCACCTCGGAAGGGCATTACGAATTCAACATGTTACCATTCGGATTGAAAAATGCTCCGAGTGTATTTTCTAGGATGATGCGCAAATTGTTGGATCCCTTGAATAATCCATGTATCACGAATTTCATGGATGATATCCTCATCGCCACAGAAACATTTGAAGAACACATTAACTCTCTGAATATGCTATTTGATAGGCTCAGAGAAGCGAACTTGACTGCTAGACCAACAAAATGTTGTATTGGATGCAAAAAGTTGGAATTCTTGGGACATACTGTATATCAGGGTAACATGACCCCTGACCCCAAGAACTTGGAAAAACTGCAGAGAGCACCTAGACCGCAAACAAAAAAAGACGTGCGATCATTCGCGTCGTCGTGTGGGTTTTACCAAAAATATATCAAAAATTTTAACTCTATATGTGCTCCTCTGACTGATTTGACTCGCAAGGGAAATCCAGATAAAATTGTTTGGTCAGCGCAATGTGAATTGGCATTCCAAGAGTTAAATGAAAAACTCACTAGCAAGCCTATTCTCAAATTGCCTGATTTGACTCAGGACTTTGTGGTGAGAACGGACGCAAGCAATGTAGGCCTGGGGGCTACTTTGTTGCAAAGGTCCTCTTTACCCAATGGGGAACTGAACCCAGTCGCTTATGCTAGCCGCAAGTTGAACAAAGCGGAACAAGGTTATTCCACAAGCGAAAAAGAGTATTTAGCGTTAATCTGGGCGATAAAAAAAGTTCCAAATCAATTTATATGGGAGGGCATTCGTGGTCCAGACGGATCATCAGCCTCTCGTATTCTTATCACAGGCCAAGCATGAAAATGCTAGATTGTTACGATGGTCTTTATTGTTACAACCATATCAATTTAACATTGAATATATCCCGGGCTCACAGAATGTCGGTGCAGATTTCCTCAGTAGGCACCCCTGTGATCAAATTTAGAGTAGTTAGCAGGCGTGAGGAGTTAATTTTATCTATGTGTATCACTGGTTTTGGAACTTGCATTAGTGCATGTTCTCAGGTGGGGAGATGTGTGGTGAAAATACAGTGATGCAACGATAACATTCCTCCATTTATAAAGATAACAGTTAAAATAAAATGTCGGGATAAAATTTAGATAAGATACGCTGCTACTTCTTCGCCCACGCCATCGTTTTCTAGTGTCATTGAAAACCAACTAGTTATAACATGGAGACTAAAGGCCTATTCGTTTAGACGGGGTAGAAACGGAGAGAAAAGGAAAAAATGATGCGGTCTGCACACGTGTTTGAATCTAAAGCCTAGCAGACGCAATTTGTAGCTTAAAAAAAAATTACGCCACTAGTTGACACAATGTAAGAAAGTGAACACGAAAAACGACCTTAGCTCTTGTCAGAAACAGACGTATCTTAGACGTTCTACGGTAAATAGTCGTTTTAATTTGAATACAGCGGCAAACGCCGTGAACGTGTAGTAGAAACAAATTTCAAGACTAACCTGGAAAAAATTATGTATTTTCTTAATAATAAGTTTAGAAGAATAAACGTTAGCTAGTTTGATAGTCCATCTTTCCCTGAGAAATAATATACTTTTAATTACAAAGACGGACAGATAACACGGAAGATATTGACGAAAGACTGTATTGTTCAATACAGACGAGCAGACAGTTATTTGTGCATACTTCTCACTAAAGTTACTTTTTGACACGTCCTTGAGACTAAAGCAGAAAAACAAATTACATGTGGACAAGGGGCAGACAAGGAGGGTAGAATCTAAAAATAACTTAGCATAGAAATCTTATACGCAAGTAAGACAAAATTTGTGTAGTTTTTTTTGTAGTTTGGTCCAAAACCAAGTGTAATTTTGGGAAAACCCAAGTTCGGACGGACAGACCGACAGAAATACACTTCACACTAGACCGAAACTGGAATCAAATTCGACATTTAGGTTTAAATATTTAACTGTAGAGGAGAAGTACTCTGATTGGACAAAAGAGTAATATTATTGACAAAAATTAGCCGGCAAGTGCCATTTGTTGAAGACTGTCCACAGAAACAGATCGTTGATGCTCAGAAGTGTGTCGTCCATTAAAGATATATAATATTACAAGTGGGACGCCATAGTCTAGCCAGCAGCTCAGCTGAGTTTGTGCTAGTACAACGTATCTGTGTGTTTTCATTTTGAATTGTGGTAAGGGAAAAATTATTAACCTTTTTATTTAACAATTCTGAGTGATTGATACTGCCATACAATGAAAAATGATTACGACAAGTGAGTACTTATTCTAGGTCCCCAGCGACAGTCCAGGGCCTAGAGGCGAATGAATAATATGGGAAAACATATCCAAGAATGTAGAATACAGATCTTTATTTCAGGAGATCAGTGGGAACATATCACCCACCTTATTATATGGAGAAAAGAGACTAATGAACATATTTCAGATGCAGTGCAGTCATAGAGGAATGGGAAACTGGTGCTACTTGATAACAGCCTGGATGAGATGTGCTGGGTCGGTCAGAGAGATCTGATCCTGTCTTGTTATTTTATGTATTATGGTTAGTAAACATGGTGGAGTAGATAGTATGCTATGACATAGCCTAATTTTGTGGTTTCAGAGTTTCTTTGTCTGGCACTGTGCTAGTGCCAGATGTTCTGAAGAAATCCAACGGTGGATGAATAAGAAGCCTATCATTTTACCTCAGCAACTGTGAGGAGTGGGCCAAGTGAACATCTTTACTACATCGTCACAGGCCAGTTAAGTATTGAAGACCTGGCCTGCTGCTGATTCATCAATATCCATAAATAAATTTAAAACAACTGTGTATAAAGAACTTTGCCACAATTTACCCTGTTAAAAAGCCAATGAACAGTAATAACAAAGACTGGGTATGATGGCACCACTACGACCCGACAGCCAGTACTAGTTTTCCCAAAGACTCTGTAGTTAGTATCCATATTAGCAAATTTCACTTATATATCTATGTACAAACTTTTCATGTGATTATTCAATTATATGCTCTTTTATTGATATAAATTCATCTTGATTCACACGTCCTGACCAGAAGAAAACTTGGTTCAGGACTAAATAAATTTTAAAAAAATTGTAAATTTTAACACAGTGTTAATTGACTTGATCATAGAGCTTATTATTAGACCTAGTGTTTATATGTGTGTGTCTGTGTACTTCATTACCTGCACACCACATTTCAGTACCCTAGACATTAAACGTAGCTAACATACATAATAGCAGAATAAGTCTGTTTGAGGTCATAGGTGGTAGCAGAAAGGTATCCTGTAAACTCACATAAACTGTTATCTTCAGGGACCTTCACAGCTGACCTCAGTCAGTACACTAGGTAACATAGCCACCGCACTTAATAACATCAAAACCACCACAGCGTCAAGTTGTCGTCACTTATCTGTGTGTGTGTGTATGTGAGTGGTTATAGTATATATGTTAATATATACAGAAAGGTAAACTGTCTGATAAACAAATTTCAGTCGTAAGATAGGCTGGACTAGAGTATCCTCTCAATCCAGGGACAGACTCTACCTTTTTTCACCATTTCACTCGTGAAATCTATTTCTTTACCTTATCTCTCACTGAGTTACCACCCCCCTTTCAGTTCTATTCAGGCGGGACCAGAATCTATCTTAATCACCTATCCAAAAATCTACGACAGTGATATTGCCTTATCCACTGACGAAATCAGCAAGCTGGCAACAAACATCAAGTACCCAGAACGCATCTTCAAAGGAGTCGGCCAAACAACATTACCTCAAGATCCAACCAGACGTCTATCAACAGTGAATACTTGCTTCTCAGATAGGAATTATGATCTTGACTTTTCTCCATTACTTACTACTTCTAACGACACCCACTCAACATCAGTAGTATAGTAGGGAGGTTACGGTTAGGATTTCTGGCGGTGGCGCGGACTTTTATGTAGGAAAATACTCCGATCGATTCCGGCGGTGGCGCGGACTTTTAAATAGTAAAATATTAGATCAATAATGGCGGTGTGTGGGTAGGTATTTTAATTGTTGTGAGCGGTTGTATTGTGCCGGCAGTGTGTTGTTTCTTAGTTATACAACATATATACATATTTTACAACAGGTAGACAAAATTTATACAGTATATATACAATATATACATACATATCAGAATCAGAACTTCAAGACCTTACCTCTAGACTGGAGAAAGTAACAAGAACGTATGGGATGGAAATTAATATAGAAAAAAGCAAGATATTGGTGAATAGCCATAAGAAACATGTTCCGACCAACATTACGTTAAATGGGCAAACGTTAGAAGAAGTTAACACCTTTAAATATCTCGGGTCCACTATATGTAGTGATGGAAGATCAAGTAAAGAAATCAAGACAAGACTTGAGATGGCCTCAGCTGCCATGACAAGGTTGAATGTGATCTGGAAAAGTAACATCAGTTTTCCCGTGAAGATCAAATTATACAAATCACTTGTATTATCTATTCTCTTGTATGGGTGTGAGGGCTGGACACTCACTGCAGATACGGAGCGAATGATTCAGGCTTTCGAGCATAAATGTTATAGAAGAATTTTGCGCATTTGCTATAAAGAGCACAAAACAAATGTCTATGTTAGAGAGAAGATAAACACCTATGCAGGCCACCAAGAACCACTTTTGTCAATAGTGAAACGTCGAAAGCTTGCCTGGTTTGGGCATGTAACTCGTCATGACTCCCTTTCAAAAACGATCCTTCAGGGAACAGTCGAAGGTAAACGGAGAAGAGGAAGGCAGAGAAAATCCTGGGCTGATAACATCAAAGAATGGGCAGGACACGGTTTTTCCACACTTGTACGCATTGCTGAGGATAGAGAGCAGTGGAGGACCCTGTCTGCTGATGCTTCCACCATGGCACCCCTACGACCCATGACGGGTTACGGGCTGAGATGAGATGATGATATACATATCATATTTTACAACATTTATACAAAGGCCAAGATTTTTTAATTGTAATAAATATATTTAATATCACATTGTTTTGTTACAGCTGCATAGAACAAATATATATAAAAAATATAAAAATCGATAATGGCGGAAAATATAAAAATCGATAATGGCGGCGTAGGTTACTAAGGGGGTTTTTTAAGAGAGAGGGTATTGACTTTGGCTGGCGGGGGTGACGACGCATGTGTGTGTGTGTTGGGGTGTAGCTGGCGGGTGTGGGTTTTTGTCTGGTGTTTTTGTGTGTAGGTATTTTAAGTGTTTGACTCAGCAGTGTGTTGTTAAGTTTCTTTATATATATATATATATATATATATATATATATATATATATATATATATATATGTATATATATATATATATATATATATATATATATATATATATATATATATATATATATATATATACACACACAACATACATAAAAATCGATAAAAACCTGCACTCTTGAGATAAAGAGGAAAATATAAAAAATCGATAAATTCGCTTATGTATTAGTTTTATAGAGAAAGTTGTCTAATTAGCGTGGTGTGGTGCGGGTGGTATTGATGATGCCTAATGGGTGTGGGTTGGGGTGTAGCTGGCAGCCAGGGTGTGGTGTAGTGTTGATTTTGTACCGATCGATAATGGAGGTGGCGCGGACATTTATATAAGGAAAAATATTAGATCAATAATGGCAGTAGGTAGGTTGTATTTTAAGTGTTGTTATGTTTTTTTATTCATACTATATATATATATATATATATATATATATATATATATATATATATATATATATATATATATATATATATATATATATATATATATATATATATATATATATATATGTGTGATAGGGTGGGCGAGGTGATGATGATGATGTTGTGATATTTGATCACTCTCTTGCACACTCGCAACCGACCCTAATCAACAATTAAACTCTGATTCTTAAGGCAGGGGCTGTATTTATTTCTACAACCCTATCAGTGACATTTAAACACACGAAGCAAACATTGAACAAATAAAGCGACAAACCAAACACTAAACAAACACCCAGCCTGTGCTCGATTGCTAATGTGCTCAAGGCATTAACAGCTCTCTGGGCGGCTTTTGCAAAATAGGCCCGTTCGCCGCCCGCTATCTCTTTATATAGACTCTAGGCTAATCACTCAACTTTAGTGCGCTGCGCGGATTAATTGCGCCACGCAAATAACACACGCGATTATCGCTCTAGAAATAGCGAAAACACAAATAAAACCTACAGCTATTTAATATAACACACAACTAACAAATATAACTAATTTTAGGCTTTATTATCTCTTCTTCTTCGATCCTTAACCACCGACCGTCAAAGCAGTGGCTTTATTATGGCCTAGTAATAAATCTTCTACTGAGTCAGACTCTTCACATCCCAGCGTGCTGCGCGCACATCGAAAATATATGGGCGATAAATATGCCCTGAACATGAAGGGGGCGTCTTTACGGCCCCATCACATATCTCCCTCTTGATTTGTTGTCGTCCCGACAACATCACTACCTCTGGCGCTTCAATTGTAACCTCTCAGATCTGAGCGGCGATGCTTTGGGCTGAGCTTCTGTAATAGGTACAACCCGGCTGGGGACTCTCTTGGTCGTCATGTCCCCAGTTGTACGTTGTCGGGCTGTCAGCCGCTCACCTGTGCCGCAGTCGCTGCCTGCCCGTGACATCTGCCTGTCAGGTGCATGTAGTTGGAAGTCCGCCTCCCACACACTACCTCTATGTTAATTGGCTTTTTATACCGCAATCCGGATACCAGAATAGAATGGCTAGATCAGTTCTCGGACATGATATACAAAGTCTGGATAACTTCTTTGGAACTATTAATAATGGGAGACTTCAATATTGATGCCTTGAAGCGCAACGTTAATTGGGATAATTTGTATGCCCTGTACAACCTGAACCAGTTGATATCGCTACCAACCCGAGTCACAGACAAGTCATCAACCTGCATAGATCATCTGTATGTTATTAACACTACTCACATCATCGAAGTCTGCGTTCCCGTATGTGGTCTTAGAGATCACTACCCCATACGTTGCACATGGACCAAAAAGGGAGTTCGAATTCCTAAACTCTGTCATCAGGTTATACAAGCACGAATATTCAAGAATTTTGATAGCTCCAAGTTCCTGTCTGATCTCTTAGCGACACCTTTTGATAATGTCTATGGAGTATCTGACCCGACTGAAGCCCTAGAAATATGGCTGACAGCATTCACTTCAGTTCTTAACAAACATGCTCCTGTGCGTATAAAACGTGTCAAGTCAAAAATTATGCCTCCATGGATTACTTTGGAATACCTGAAAACTAGGCAACAGCGAGACTATTTCAAGAAGGTCGGAGACCATGCAAGCTATCGAAAATATAGAAACTTAGCGCAGTACATTTTAAGGAAGTCTAAAAGACAGCACCTCAGATCCATTATTGACGACGGCCGGAGCTCATCTAAAATCTTGAGCGCTGTTAACCTTCTCACAAATGTACGCCGGCATAACCTCCGACAGCAGGCTACAAACATTAATGCTGATGAATTTTGCCAGTTCTTCTCGTCGATCGCACGAACATCAGGAATAAATCATCAGCAACTGAATTATACTGCTCTTTCTGATTTCGTTCAATCGAGGTTAAACGAAGCCCACCTTCCTGAATTACCTTTACTGTCAATCTCGGAGGTTTCAATTTTAATTAAATCATTACCTAAGAAGAAATCATGCGGTGAAGATGGAATATCTTCAAGGAAACTTCAGCTTGCAGAGCCTGTTGTATGCGACTCACTCACATTTACAATCTGTGCCTCACAAAGAAAGTGTTTCCTCAACGACTGAAAACAGGCTTAGTAGTACCAGTACCTAAAAAAAGGTGATATTAATGTCGTCAGAAACTACCATCCGATTTCCCTACTATCAGTCATAACTAAACCTCTTGAACGACACATGTATAAACATATTCTTTCTTCACTGAACAGCTACAATCTTATACATGAAAACCAATCTGGATTTCGACCCAAACACTCTTGTCAATCCTTGTTGACTAAGGTTACCGAAATCTGGCATTCTAATATCAACTGCAACTCCGCCTATGCCGGTCCCAAGCCCGGATGAAAAAGGAGGAGGGCGGCCTGCATGGAGGCCGTAAGGAGGCAGCCCCTCCACCATGCAAAGGCACAACAGGCCAATGACCTTTTTCTTTAAATCACGATTACGAGCAATACAAGAGAGAAAACTGGACTGATTCTAAAGGCGACGAACTGGAACGGACTACGACTTATGTAACTTGCAACACAAGAAGTATAAATGGGAAGGAAGAGGAGCTGGTGGAAGAGATGAGGAAAGCAAAACTAGAAATCCTGGCTATAACGGAAACAAAGAAAAAAGGGCAAGGAGTCATGGATCTCGATGACAACACGCTGCTATACAGTGGTGTACCCATATCTGAAAGAGCTAAAGGGGGCGTGGGTTGCATTGTGGCCCAAAATCAAAAAGATAGTATCAAGGGATGGAACTTTGTCTCGGAGCGCATTATGGTTGTAAAACTAAAAGAAGGAGAAACCATAGTCAACCTGGTCATAGTGTATGGGCCAAATGAGGATGAGAGAGCAGAGGTCAAGGAGGAATTCTACGAGCTGCTTCAAAGGACAGTGGATGACTGCCTAGATGAAGTTATCATGCTCGGAGATTTTAATGCCAGAGTTGGAAATGACCATGCTAGATGGGGTGGAGTTATCGGAAGAAATGGAGAAGATACTCTCAATGGCAATGGAAAGCGACTCCTTAGATTCTGCAGTGAGCAAAATCTGATCATTACAAACACAAAGTTCCCCCATAAGCGCATACATGCATACACTAGGTGTGAACCAACAAAGAATGAGAAGTCAGTGATTGACTATGCCATTGTTCGGAGAAGCTCATTCAAATATGTCCGAGATGCAAGAGTCTGGAGGGGGCCAGAGATTGGAAGTGATCACTACCTGCTAACAATCAAACGAACAACTGAAAGAGTTGCTCAGCCTAGGAACTGCCCAACATCACGCAAGAAACCAAGTAAACGAGCAGGAGAAATGAGCATTAGGACCTACAAGCTGAGAGAGCCAGAAATTAAGACCAGATATCAGGGGCTTATTGCTGCAGCAGTGAGCAACACAGAAGAACGACCTGATGACTTGGAAACCCTCTGGAATAAATTCAAGGATATCATAAAGACAGCTGCTGCAGAAGCATGCGGTGAAGTCCGACTTGGGAACCAGAGAAAGAGGACACCTTGGTGGACAGAGGAAGTCAAAGAGAAAATAAGAGAGAAGAAAATGGCATGGAAACAATACTTAGGAGCTAAAAACACAACAGGACAAATGGAAAAATATAGAGAATATGTAACACTCAGAACAGAAGCAAAGAACAAAGTGCTAGCAGCAAAACAGAAGTCCTGAGAAGAATTTGGAGAAAAACTAGAAAAAGATGCACAAGAAAATCAGAAATTGTTCTATAAGACCCTAAAGAACATGAGGAAGGAAAAACAATGCCCTCTCCAATTTATAAAGGACAAGCTGGGCAAATTGCTTACTGCCCCGAAGGAAGTAATGGAAAGATGGAAAGAATATTTCTCAGAACTCTTTGATGGTGAGCAAGGTCAAGCATCAGAAACGATAACCACTAGCACAGAACATGAAACAAATGGTGATGAAGATTACATAAAGATGGAAGAACTGAAGGCAGCACTGGAGAAAATCAAGATCGGCAAAGCAGCAGGGCATGATGGTATAACACCAGAAATGGTTAAGTACATGGGAGCATCAGGCGACCTATTACTCTTAAGGATCCTACAGGCTGCATGGTGCAGCAAGACCATACCAAACGATTGGGAGACTGCCATCATAACACCAATTTTCAAAAAGGGTGACAATCGACAATGTGGAAACCATAGAGGCATATCCCTTCTCAGTGTCCCTGGTAAAATCTACTCTAGAATCCTAGAGCAGAGACTCCGAAGCCTAGCTGAGCCACAATTGGATGAAGCCCAGTGCGGATTCCGAGCAAACCGAAGTACTCAAGACCTAATCTTCACACTCAGGCAGCTGAGTGAAAAGGCCCTTGAGTACAAGAGTGAGATCCATCTTTGTTTCATAGATCTGGAAAAGGCGTTTGACAGGGTCCCCTGGAGCAAACTTTGGGACTGTTTGGCAAGGAAGAATATTCCAGCACCTCTGATTCATGCTATACAGAGCTTCTACAAGTCTTGCAGAAATTATGTGAGGACAGCAAACCATAAGTCAGAAGAGTTCAGGACCACCACTGGTGTAAGACAAGGTGATATCCTATCATCTTACCTCTTCATACTCCTTATGGACGATGTCATCAACGCATGTAAGGAGAGAACAAGAAAGTATTCAGTGGGGTACTAGAAGATGAGACAGGTCTATATTTCGGAGCTGGCATTTGCTGATGATGTTGCCCTGATTGCTAAATCAGAGGCACATCTCCAATCCAACCTGAAAGTCTGGAAGGAAGAGCTGGAGAAGAGAGGGATGGTCATAAGCAGCTCTAAAACAAAATCCATGGTGATATCACGAGAAGAAAGACGTCATCAGATTAAGCTAGGATAACAGGTCCTGGAGCAGGTCGACCACTTTAAATACCTCGGAGCTATTATAGACCGACAGGGAGGCATCAAAGAAGAGTTGGCCACTCGAAAAGCAGCAGCTGGGAGACTTTTTCAGGCCATAAATCGAGGATTCCTCAGCAAGAGAGAGGTTGGTAAGAAAACGAAGATGGCTGTATACCGCTCCACCTATGTCCCAGTCTTGACATATGGATGCGAGTCATGGGCAATGACTACAACCCATAAAAGCCAGATCCAAACCTCAGAAATGAGGTATCTGAGGAAGGTGGTTGAAGTAACAAGAAGAGACATGGTACACAACCAGACGATACGTCAAGGCCTTAAATCCCACTCCCTGCAGACCCAAGTAGAACAGTCCCAATTAAGATGGTTTGGCCATGTCTGCAGAATGGGAGAAGATCGGATACCACGACAAGCATGGGAAACAAAGAGCCAAGGATCCAGACCCAGAGGACGACCCAGAGTCCGCTGGGAGGACAACATTAGACAATCTTTGAAGGACCGAGGACTAGAATGGAACCAGGCCAGGAGGAAGACAGCCGATAGGATAGTCTGGCGCTCTCTCTTCCAAACCTCTACACCTCACGGTAGAAGGGGAACGACTAACTAAGTAAGTAGTAATATCAACTGCGAAAAAATTAATGGAGTATTATTAATTGACGTTTACAAAGCATTTGACACAACTGACCACTCGTTGCTAATACAAAAGCTTGCGGTGTACACATTTCATCCAAAAGTGATCACATTAATAAAATCATTCCTTGAAAACAGAACACAACGAGTCTTATACACTAATGAGCTCTCTAAATCATACACCACTACAATGGGTGTCCCGCAGGGCTCGATACTAGGACTATAAGTATATAAATAAATAAAACAATATTTAATCAGTTTTACAAATTACGGTTCTCAAGAAACAAGGGACGTTTCGGGTTTTACCCTTCGTCAGCAACAAACAGGTGACAAAGACAAAAATTACATATAGGTACTACAACATTATACGATGATGAGAAATATACAACAAATGGGCGATACAAGCAGATGGAAAAAGTGATGAGAGAAAAAAGAACAATAATAATACAAGAAAACCGTAAAATCTAAAAGAAATACTGAAACAAGAAAGTAAATAATCAACGAAACGAAAAAAAAAAAAAAAGAATAAACAAAACTGTGGAACTAGTAAAAGTTAGCTTAGCTCGATCCAAAGAATATGTGGAAGAAAGCGGTAGTCTCTTGTCACAGAAATCACAAGGAAGTGACGTACGATAGCGACAAAACAAGAGATATAAAAAGATACGAAACGAACCAAAACAAAAACATAAAAAGATAGATCTAAAAGACAACGAATAAAGAATGAAAAAGAGAAAAGCTACCAGAATTTATGCAAAATGATGTTGTATATTCAAACCATCGGGAGCTAAAACGCCCATTTTAAAAATAAGGCGATTCTCCAACGAAAAGCGAGTCTTGTCATTACCGGCACATGAACGGATGGCAGTGACATGTATATCGGAATTACCTGAATGGTCAGGCCTATTGAAATGAAGGGCCACCGGTAAATGTTTCTCATGATAGATGTCATTCAAGTGCTCACGAAACCTGTCTGCCAAACGCCTACCAGTTTCACCAATATAGGTCATGCCACACCTCTTGCAGATGATAGCATAAATCAGGTTTCTGGATTCGCACGTAAAAGACTCTCTAATGATAAATTTTCCTTTCGGAAAAGTGACTGTCTGAGTTTGGAGTACAAACGGACAGGTCTTGCATATCCAGCGTTGGCACGGTTTAGTACCAAAGTAAGATGGGCTAGAATGTCGCAAGCGACTGTGTACAAGAATATCCCTAAAATTCTTATCCCTACGATAAGCTACCAAAGGTGTATCACGAAACAACTCTTTGGTATCAGGATCAGAGTTGAGAATAGACAGATATCGAAACAGAATTCTCTTTACCGCCAGACAGTGAGGATGGAAAGTTAGAACCAGTTTGAGTCTGTCAGATTGAACAGAATGTTTAGTAGTGAGTGCCGTCTGACGAGTGACGCGTGTGATACGATTAAGGGCATCAGATAAAACATGTTCTGGATAAAGACGTCGGCGAAAGAACTCAAGCATCTCTTGAGCTCGCTCATGAAAATCATCGTCATCGTGACATAACCAACGCAAGCGATGAAGTTGAGAAAAGGGTATGGAATTTTTACAACTAAGAGGATGCGATGAAGTATAAAGAAGGAAACCATGAGCGTCAGTAGCTTTATAATAGACAGACGTTTTAAGACAAGTAGGGCTAATAGTCACAGTGATGTCAAGGAAGTTCACTGAGGTCGTAGAGATTTCAGAAGTGAATTTGACGGCAGGATTGAAATTACCAACATAGTCAATTAATCGACGGAGGTCTACCTCAGACATGTCAGTAATGCCAATACCATCATCAATGTAGCGGCGGTAAAACTCGGGTATTGGCTATCATAATTTTGAAAGACCAAATATTCAAAGTGGCCCATAAACAGGCAAGCGTAACTAGGGCCCATCTTAGTACCCATAGCGACGCCACTGATTTGGTTGAAGAATTGGCCATTAAACTCAAAAGAGTTGAGAATAAGAACCAACTCAGCAAGGCGAAGAAGCGGACCTGTACTTATAGTAAGATCAGAACGCTGATCGAGAAAACATTGTAGTGCCTTGAGACCATCGGCATGTGGAATAGAAGTATAAAGGGAACAAACATCTAGGAGGAAAAGACGGTAAATACGATCAGGCGTGAATCTGATCGAATCAAAAGTAGTGATAGCATGAGTAGTGTCTTTCAAATAAGAAGGCAGGTTGGCGACTAAAGGCTGGAAAATACTATCAAGGAATTCAGAAATACGTTCAGTGGGACAAGAACAGGCTGAAACAATAGGCCTACCAGGGTTAGCAATTTTATGCACCTTCGGAAGCATGTAAAAGGAAGGCTTACCAAGACTACTATAAAAAATATGGAGAGATAAAGCACCAGAAGGAAGAAGATCATCATGGACCAGGCCACGGATAGTCTCATAAACAGTAAGATTATTACGGACTGTAGCGTCACCAGAACAAGGTGAGTAAAAGGTGGTGTTACCTAGCTGTGTAACTCCTTCGTGAATGTATAAGTCCTTATGCCAAACAACCACAGCACCACCTTTGTCTGCCGGCTTGATAACAATATCATCACGGTTTTTAAGGCGTGACAATGCCCGCCATTCAGAAGACGTGAGGTTAGATCGACGGAGACGGCGTAGATTGAGCTGGTCAATGTCATGCAAAGTATTGGCAATATATAAATCCAGAGCACGAGAAGCTCATGGAGCTGGAGTCCAGTCTTGTTTAGGTTTGCCAAAACGAAACTACGAAAGATGTCATCAGTATCGGAAACCCTGGTAGAATCTTTACCCTTGCGATGGTAATATTTAAGACGCATGCGGCGATGGAAGCTGTGAACATCTTGAAGCAAAGAGTATTTGTCAAAAATAGAACGAAGAGGAACAAACTTAAGACCTTTACTCAGGACAGACAATTCATCAGGAGACAGATGCAAATCTGGAGGAATGCAAATAACTTTAGCATGGGTAGAAGACTGAATAGAGGACCCTGAAGGAGGTTGTGGACGGAGGCGGCGCAATTTCTCTTTTTTATGCGTGCACAAAAGAGTATACAGCTCCCTATTCGTGTCATGGATAATAGTACGAATAAGAGGGAACGCTGCCGAGCACGACGAAGTCAGTAGACGTGGTTGTTGAGTAAGGTGTGATTTGGAAAATTCAAACTCAGTCAGCTGGCGTTTATGTATAGCAATGACGCACCTCATACGTTGGAAGGAACATTTCTTCTTAACCTGTTGTAAGCGGTGCTGGTCAGCAGGATGAGGAAGTCCAGCCGATAGATGGAAGTTAGAGACAAACGCTTTGGGAATAACCCTAGCATGGAGACAGTTCTTGAGAAAATTAATGTGACATGTACAGCGTGTCTTCTTGTAAATAATAAAGGCTAAGTCAGAAGCAGTACGAGATATATCAGAAGGCATGAGAGAAAATGAATGGGTAATAAAAGAATGAAGAGAAGAAATCAACTGTTTTTGATAAGGCATAATGAACAAATGTAAAAATATGAAACAAGAGAAGAACACAAAATGCAGCAGTCACGAAACGAAAGCAGGGTAGCAGCAATGGTTGTAGTGTAGTGTAAGTAAATAAATTAAGGGGCTGCTGTAAAACTGGTAAGGAATATAAGTATATAAATAAATAAAACGGTATTTAATCAGTTTTACAAATTACGGTTCACAAGCAACAAGGGACGTTTCTGGTTTTACCCTTCGTCAGCCACAAACAGGTGACAAAGACAAAAATTACATATAGGTACTACAAAACTATACGATGATGAGAAATATACAACAAATGGGCGATACAAGCAGATGGAAAAAGTGATGAGAGAAAAAAGAACAATGATAATACAAGAAAACCGTAAAATCTAAAAGAAATACTGAAACTTCTACTTCTTCTTCTTCTTCCTCGTTTGCCCTAAAAAGGACGGTGGTTGCGTTGTATCTGTTTGCGCCTAAGCTGTGATATCTGCACCTTTCGGTCGACACATCCGACTTCTGCACGGTATTTTTTAGGGACCGGGTTTGCCTTCCCATTTCGATCCGCACTCGCTCAGCTAGACTGCACTGCTGCAGACTGTTTCCAGGACCACCACGTAAAGGTGGAGTGCTGTCTTGACCAGCTCCGGTTCGCTGGTCCTGACGCAAGCAGTCAAGCTATGAGTCGCTGACTGCGTTCACTATTGCTGCGTCTTTGGGTCCAATACTGAAACAAGGAAGTAAATAATCAACGACACGAAAAAAAAGAAGAATAAACAAAACTGTGGAACTAGTAAAAGTTAGCTTAGCTCGATCCAAAGAATCTGTGGAAGAAAGCGGTAGTCTCCTGTCACAGAAATCACAAGGAAGTGACGTACGATAGCGACAAAACAAGAGATATAAAAAGATACGAAACGAACCAAAACAAAAACATAAAAAGATAGATCTAAAAGACAACGAATAAAGAATGAAAAAGAGAAAAGCTACCAGAATTTATGCAAAATGATGTTGTATATTCAAACCATCGGGAGCTAAAACGCCCATTTTAAAAATAAGGCGATTCTCCAACGAAAAGCGAGTCTTGTCATTACCGGCACATGAACGGAGGGCAGTGACATGTATATCGGAATTACCTGAATGGTCAGGCCTATTGAAATGAAGGGCCACCGGTAAATATTTGTCATGATAGATGTCATTCAAGTGCTCACGAAACCTGTCTGCCAAACGCCTACCATTTTCACCAATATAGGTCATGCCACACCTCTAGCAGATGATAGCATAAATCAGGTTTCTGGATTCGCACGTAAAAGACTCTCTAATGATAAATTTTCCTTTCGGAAAAGTGACTGTCTGAGTTTGGAGTACAAACGGACAGGTCTTGCATATCCGGCGTTGGCACGGTTTAGTACCAAAGTAAGATGGGCTAGAATGTCGCAAGCGACTGTGTACAAGAATATCCCTAAAATTCTTATCCCTACGATAAGCTACCAAAGGTGTATCACGAAACAACTCTTTGGTATCAGGATCAGAGTTGAGAATAGACAGATGTCGAAACAGAATTCTCTTTACCGCCAGACAGTGAGGATGGAAAGTTAGAACCAGTTTGAGTCTGTCAGATTAGACAGAATGTTTAGTAGTGAGTGCCGTCTGACGAGTGAAGCGTGTGATACGATTAAGGGCATCAGATAAAACATGTTCTGGATAAAGACGTCGGCGAAAGAACTCAAACATCTCTTGAGCTCGCTCATGAAAATCATCGTCATCGTGACATAACCGACGTAAGCGAAGAAGTTGAGAAAAGGGAATGGAATTTTTACAACTAAGAGGATGCGATGAAGTATAAAGAAGGAAACCATGAGCGTCAGTAGCCTTATAATAGACAGACGTTTTAAGACAAGTAGGGCTAATAGTCACAGTGATGTCAAGGAAGTTCACTGAGGTCGTAGAGATTTCAGAAGTGAATTTGATGGCAGGATGGAAATTACCAACATAGTCAATAAATCGACGGAGGTCTACCTCAGACATGTCAGTAATGCCAATACCATCATCAATGTAGCGGCGGTAAAACTCGGGTATTGGCCCATCATAATTTTGAAAGACCAAATATTCAAAGTGGCCCATAAACAGGCAAGCGTAACTAGGGCCCATCTTAGTACCCATAGCGACGCCACTGATTTGGTTGAAGAATTGGCCATTAAACTCAAAAGAGTTGAGAATAAGAACCAACTCAGCAAGGCGAAGAAGCGGACCTGTACTTATAGTAAGATCAGAACGCTGATCGAGGAAAAAATTGTAGTGCCTTGAGACCATCGGCATGTGGAATAGAAGTATAAAGGGAACAAACATCTAGGAGGAAAAGACGGTAAATACGATCAGGCGTGAATCTGATCGAATCAAAAGTAGCGATAGCATGAGTAGTGTCTTTCAAATAAGAAGGCAGGTTGGCGACTAAAGGCTGGAAAATACTATCAAGGAATTCAGAAATACGTTCAGTGGGACAAGAACAGGCTGAAACAATAGGCCTACCAGGGTTAGCAATTTTATGCACCTTCGGAAGCATGTAAAAGGAAGGCTTAGCAAGACTACTATCAAAAATATGGAGAGATAAAGCACCAGAAGGAAGAAGATCATCATGGACCAGGCCACGGATAGTCTCATAAACAATAAGATTATTACGGACTGTAGCGTCACCAGAACAAGGTGAGTAAAAGGTGGTGTTACCTAGCTGTGTAACTCCTTCGTGAATGTATAAGTCCTTATGCCAAACAACCACAGCACCACCTTTGTCTGCCGGCTTGATAACAATATCATCACGGTTTTTAAGGCGTGACAATGCCCGCCATTCAGAAGACGTGAGGTTAGATCGACGGAGACGGCGTAGATTGAGCTGGTCAATGTCATGCAAAGTATTGGCAATATATAAATCCAGAGCACGAGAAGCTCATGGAGCTGGAGTCCAGTCTTGTTTAGGTTTGCCAAAACGAAACGACGAAAGATGTCATCAGTATCGGAAACCCTGGTAGAATCTTTACCCTTGCGATGGTAATATTTAAGACGCATGCGGCGATGGAAGCTGTGAACATCTTGAAGCAAAGAATATTTGTCAAAAATAGAACGAAGAGGAACAAACTTAAGACCTTTACTCAGGACAGACAATTCATCAGGAGACAGATGCAAATCTGGAGGAATGCAAATAACTTTAGCATGGGTAGAAGACTGAATAGAGGACCCTGAAGGAGGTTGTGGACGGAGGCGGCGCAATTTCTCTTTTTTATGCGTGCACAAAAGAGTATACAGCTCCCTATTCGTGTCATGGATAATAGTACGAATAAGAGGGAACGCTGCCGGGCACGACGAAGTCAGTAGACGTAGTTGTTGAGTAAGGTGTGATTTGGAAAATTCAAACTCAGTCAGCTGGCGTTTATGTATAGCAATGACGCACCTCATACGTTGGAAGGAACATTTCTTCTTAACCTGTTGTAAGCGGTGCTGGTCAGCAGGATGAGGAAGTCCAGCCGATAGATGGAAGTTAGAGACAAACGCTTTGGGAATAACCCTAGCATGGAGACAGTTCTTGAGAAAATTAATGTGACATGTACAGCGTGTCTTCTTGTAAATAGTAAAGGCTAAGTCAGAAGCAGTACGAGATATATCAGAAGGCATGAGAGAAAATGAATGGGTAATAAAAGAATGAAGAGAAGACATCAACTGTTTTTGATAAGGCATAATGAACAAATGTAAAAATATGAAACAAGAGAAGAACACAAAATACAGCAGCCACGAAACGAAAACAGGGTAGCAGCAATGGTAGTAGTGTAGTGTAAGTAAATAAATTAAGGGGCTGCTGTAAAACTGGTAAGGAATATAAGTATATAAATAAATAAAACGGTATTTAATCAGTTTTACAAATTACGGTTCACAAGCAACAAGGGGCGTTTCTGGTTTTACCCTTCGTCAGCCACAAACAGGTGACAAAGACAAAAATTACATATAGGTACTACACAACTATACGATGATGAGAAATATACAACAAATGGGCGATACAAGCAGATGGAAAAAGTGATGAGAGAAAAAAGAACAATGATAATACAAGAAAACCGTAAAATCTAAAAGAAATACTGAAACTTCTTCTTCTTCCTCTTCTTCCTCGTTCGCCCTGAAAAGGACGGTGGTTGCGTTGTATCTGTTTGCGCCTAAGCTGTGATATCTGCACCTTTCGGTCGACACATCCGACTTCTGCACGGCATTTTTTAGGGACCGGGTTTGCCTTCCCATTTCGATCCGCCCTCGCTCAGACAGACTGCACTGCTGCAGACTATTTCCAGGAGCACCACGTAAAGGTGGAGTGCTGTCTTGACCAGCTCCGGTTCGCTGGTCCTGACGCAAGCAGTCAAGCTATGAGTCGCTGACTGCGTTCACTATTGCTGCGTCTTTGGGTCCAATACTGAAACAAGGAAGTAAATAATCAACGACACAAAAAAAAAGAAGAATAAACAAAACTGTGGAACTAGTAAAAGTTAGCTTAGCTCGATCCAAAGAATCTGTGGAAGAAAGCGGTAGTCTCCTGTCACAGAAATCACAAGGAAGTGACGTACGATAGCGACAAAACAAGAGATATAAAAAGATACGAAACGAACCAAAACAAAAACATAAAAAGATAGATCTAAAAGACAACGAATAAAGAATGAAAAAGAGAAAAGCTACCAGAATTTATGCAAAATGATGTTGTATATTCAAACCATCGGGAGCTAAAACGCCCATTTTAAAAATAAGGCGATTCTCCAACGAAAAGCGAGTCTTGTCATTACCGGCACATGAACGGAGGGCAGTGACATGTATATCGGAATTACCTGAATGGTCAGGCCTATTGAAATGAAGGGCCACCGGTAAATATTTGTCATGATAGATGTCATTCAAGTGCTCACGAAACCTGTCTGCCAAACGCCTACCATTTTCACCAATATAGGTCATGCCACACCTCTAGCAGATGATAGCATAAATCAGGTTTCTGGATTCGCACGTAAAAGACTCTCTAATGATAAATTTTCCTTTCGGAAAAGTGACTGTCTGAGTTTGGAGTACAAACGGACAGGTCTTGCATATCCGGCGTTGGCACGGTTTAGTACCAAAGTAAGATGGGCTAGAATGTCGCAAGCGACTGTGTACAAGAATATCCCTAAAATTCTTATCCCTACGATAAGCTACCAAAGGTGTATCACGAAACAACTCTTTGGTATCAGGATCAGAGTTGAGAATAGACAGATGTCGAAACAGAATTCTCTTTACCGCCAGACAGTGAGGATGGAAAGTTAGAACCAGTTTGAGTCTGTCAGATTAGACAGAATGTTTAGTAGTGAGTGCCGTCTGACGAGTGAAGCGTGTGATACGATTAAGGGCATCAGATAAAACATGTTCTGGATAAAGACGTCGGCGAAAGAACTCAAGCATCTCTTGAGCTCGCTCATGAAAATCATCGTCATCGTGACATAACCGACGTAAGCGAAGAAGTTGAGAAAAGGGAATGGAATTTTTACAACTAAGAGGATGCGATGAAGTATAAAGAAGGAAACCATGAGCGTCAGTAGCCTTATAATAGACAGACGTTTTAAGACAAGTAGGGCTAATAGTCACAGTGATGTCAAGGAAGTTCACTGAGGTCGTAGAGATTTCAGAAGTGAATTTGATGGCAGGATGGAAATTACCAACATAGTCAATAAATCGACGGAGGTCTACCTCAGACATGTCAGTAATGCATATACCATCATCAATGTAGCGGCGGTAAAACTCGGGTATTGGCCCATCATAATTTTGAAAGACCAAATATTCAAAGTGGCCCATAAACAGGCAAGCGTAACTAGGGCCCATCTTAGTACCCATAGCGACGCCACTGATTTGGTTGAAGAATTGGCCATTAAACTCAAAAGAGTTGAGAATAAGAACCAACTCAGCAAGGCGAAGAAGCGGACCTGTACTTATAGTAAGATCAGAACGCTGATCGAGGAAAAAATTGTAGTGCCTTGAGACCATCGGCATGTGGAATAGAAGTAAAGGGAACAAACATCTAGGAGGAAAAGACGGTAATACGATCAGGTGAAAAAGTAGCGATAGCATGAGTAGTGTCTTTCAAATAAGAAGGCAGGTTGGCGACTAAAGGCTGGAAAATACTATCAAGGAATTCAGAAATACGTTCAGTGGGACAAGAACAGGCTGAAACAATAGGCCTACCAGGGTTAGCAATTTTATGCACCTTCGGAAGCATGTAAAAGGAAGGCTTAGCAAGACTACTATCAAAAATATGGAGAGATAAAGCACCAGAAGGAAGAAGATCATCATGGACCAGACCACGGATAGTCTCATAAACAGTAAGATTATTACGGACTGTAGCGTCACCAGAACAAGGTGAGTAAAAGGTGGTGTTACCTAGCTGTGTAACTCCTTCGTGAATGTATAAGTCCTTATGCCAAACAACCACAGCACCACCTTTCTCTGCCGGCTTGATAACAATATCATCACGGTTTTTAGGGCGTGACAATGCCCGCCATTCAGAAGACGTGAGGTTAGATCGACGGAGACGGCGTAGATTGAGCTGGTCAATGTCATGCAAAGTATTGGCAATATATAAATCCAGAGCACGAGAAGCTCATGGAGCTGGAGTCCAGTCTTGTTTAGGTTTGCCAAAACGAAACGACGAAAGATGTCATCAGTATCGGAAACCCTGGTAGAATCTTTACCCTTGCGATGGTAATATTTAAGACGCATGCGGCGATGGAAGCTGTGAACATCTTGAAGCAAAGAATATTTGTCAAAAATAGAACGAAGAGGAACAAACTTAAGACCTTTACTCAGGACAGACAATTCATCAGGAGACAGATGCAAATCTGGAGGAATGCAAATAACTTTAGCATGGGTAGAAGACTGAATAGAGGACCCTGAAGGAGGTTGTGGACGGAGGCGGCGCAATTTCTCTTTTTTATGCGTGCACGAAAGAGTATACAGCTCCCTATTCGTGTTATGGATAATAGTACGAATAAGAGGGAACGCTGCCGGGCACGACGAAGTCGGTAGACGTAGTTGTTGAGTAAGGTGTGATTTGGAAAATTCAAACTCAGTCAGCTGGCGTTTATGTATAGCAATGACGCACCTCATACGTTGGAAGGAACATTTCTTCTCAACCTGTTGTAAGCGGTGCTGGTCAGCAGGATGAGGAAGTCCAGCCGATAGATGGAAGCTAGAGACAAACGCTTTGGGAATAACCCTAGCATGGAGACAGTTCTTGAGAAAATTAATGTGACATGTACAGCGTGTCTTCTTGTAAATAGTGAAGGCTAAGTCAGAAGCAGTACGAGATATATCAGAAGGCATGAGAGAAAATGAATGGGTAATAAATGAATGAAGAGAAGAAATCAACTGTTTTTGATAAGGCATAATGAATAAATGTAAAAATATGAAACAAGAGAAGAACACAAAATACAGCAGTCACGAAACGAAAACAGGGTAGCAGCAATGATAGTAGTGTAGTGTAAGTAAATAAATTAAGGGGCTGCTGTAAAACTGGTAAGGAATATAAGTATATAAATAAATAAAACTGTATTTAATCAGTTTTACAAATTACGGTTCTGTGGTGAACTTCTAAATACAATATCTAAATTAGATTATAACAGTATAGTGCATAAAGTCAAAGATAGGATAGTACTAAAAATTTCGGCGAGAATCGTAGTCGTCGCCTACGCTTTCAGCGTATTATTTGATAATGCATTGGCCGAACCAAAAAGGGTACCCTATTTTTCAAATTTGTCCTTGGGAGAAACGTACCACTTTTCCAAGTTCAATGAAGTATTTGCCTAAAATACATTGTGGAAGGGAGAGGGACGGATAGATAACCAACGCAAATCACGTCTCACATTGTTTCTAAAAATAAAACTAACTTGCTAGCCTTGCCCTTAGGCGGTTTTCAGAATACGAGGAAAACGTTAGAAAATGTGGACACTACGGTTATGAAAACACGCTTAGCTCTTATTGCGAATGACGTAATTCTAGACTAAATAATCAAATATTGATAATAATACATAGAGAATCGGAGATACTGTCAGGTCAAGTCATGTCTGCTTAGATTGGATAGCATATTTTTTGGGGAAAAAATTGGGTGAAAGAAAGGCTAAGATAGTACGATGAAGTGGATTGGATGAAATTTGAAGGAAGCCGAAATATTATTGGCTAACCTAAATATACAAATCTAGTTGGTAGTAGTAACGCATAGTGGTTTGAGATATTTTTTTAAAAAAGGTTTCATTCAAAAAAAAAAGAGATGCTTGGTCTCATTGGCCAAAGCTTTTTACATGATAGGAAAAGTAGGCTGCTCGCTGCCATTTTTTTAAAAAATATTCAGAGGAGCAAGCAGCGATGAGCAGACTTGTGCTTTGTTTTAAAATAACTAACAACAGAAAGCAGTCTGAACAGAGGCAGTGATGAAAGTGTGCCATATTCTATTGCCTAATTCATCGTTACTTGTTTATATTTCCTTGATATGTGGTAAGATTGATTTTATTGACTTTTTAATTAAAAAAGGGTTGTGTGAAAAAAGAAAAGGCCATGTAAAAGATTGTAATTAAATGGTTCCATGGCAGACTTAATCATGGCCTAGATGTTGCTCCATCATGTAAGGGACTATCTAAGAAGCGGCAGATGGATCTATTTGTTGTTGCCCTAAAGACGCCGCTAGGCGTGATGGGAAACTACAACAGAGAAAATCAATCTGCTGTTGCCCTTAAGACGCCACAAGGCGTGATGGCCTCTGACTGCTTGGTCGGTCTTTGGCTAAGGACGGAAGAAGAAGAAGAAGATGGCAGACTTAGGCATGGCCTTGATGTTGCTCCATCATATAAGGGACTATCTAAGAAGTTTAAACCTACAGGACTATATATATATGATGGTCATACAGGAACATTACACCTATCTTATTGCATGGAAAAGATTACTGCAGGAATGACAGAGGCGTAGCATCCATTAGGGAAGAGAAAAGAAAACTGGTACCATTTGTTCCATCAAACTAAAATGGAGAAGCAGAGTTGTCAGAGAGAGCTGACCATGTTCTTTTGTATTGAATGTATGTTTACATGTAAATTATGAGGAATTAGTTTGATATTAAGACAAAACCATAACTTGCATCGACAGGGGTTCCTGCTGGCACTTGTCTGGTGCTGGTACTCAATGATAGAGAAATTCAACACGATTTCTAAGAGTCTCTGGTACCTGCTGGTATTAGAGAAGTTCAAGACCAGAGGAGACTGAAGTGTCTGGCCAAACCACTTACAACTGCTGTGATTCCAGGATCCAGATAAGTGCAATATCTGGCCTGGGACAACATATCACGACTAAAGAAAAATCTCCTGTATAGACAAAAACGATCCTCCAAAAGACTAACATAAACAATTCTAGTGAAACAAAAGAACATTGGGATGATGATAATCCCCAATCTGCCTTCTAGTACCAGTAGTAAATAGAGTAATTAATATCAACTTGAAAATTTGTAACAATGTACTATGGACATATTGTCTGTTGTATGTAAATATCTTTATATATATTTGTAAATATATCTATCCATCTAAATTGATTCTCATTGAACTGTAGTCCTGACCAAAACAACTTTAGGCTCAGGACCAATAAAGTTTAACAAAAGAAATTTTAAATATAAAATTTAACAGCTGGAGTTAGTTGAGTTTATCATAGTAATTAGTATATGTTTGTATATGTTTTTGTATTGAGATTCTTTAACAACACTCTTACAATACCCTAGACACTTTATGTAGCTGTCAGTCACGCTAGTCAATAAAGAATATAACTTAGAGTGAGATCGTAGGGTGGTAACAAGAAAGGTACTCTGTAACACAGTTGTCCATTGTTTACCTCAGAGACCTTCACAGTTGATCTCACTCAAGTACAACTATACGCACACCATTCTTCTTAACATCAAAACCCACCACATATATTGGGGTCTCTAAGTCCGAGATTTGAATTTGGCATATATAGATGAATGTTTGAAATAGGAATCTCATACAGCATATATTAACTAACTCCAGGAATAAAAATTAGAAGTAGTATATAAATTCAAGATTGTATTACTAGTGTTAGTAGAGGTTAGAAACACCCCCTAAGAAGATAAAAATAATTAAGAGGAGATTTACAGTGATGGGTTGTCACAGCCAGTAGTAATTAGTTAATTATAGTTGGTATTTATTTTAGTTAAGTTTAGGATTGTCTTAGAACCTTATTAGACCTGCTTGAGTTAGAATGGCTGATTTGGCCAAGTTCAGATCTGCCGCTGTGCAGACTGCTAAAGAAATGGGAATGGACGGTCAAGGTCTAGTTGCTTATGTAACTTCAGAATGTGACAAATTTATTGAACGAGATAGGGAAGACAGGAAGTTAGAAGCAGAAAGAAAGTTAGAAACTGAAAAAGAAATCAAGAGGTTGCAGATTGAGGCTGATAGGGACGCTGAGATTAAAAGGCTCCAGTATGAAGAGAAGAAGTTGGAGGCTGAAGAAAAGAGACAGGCTGCTGAAAGGGAATCAGAAGAAAAGAGACAGGCTGCTGAAAGGGAAGACAAGCGATTGGCTGCAGAGAGGGAAGCAGAAGATAAGAGATTACAAAGGGAGCACGAGTTACGACTAAGGGAGTTGGAATTTCAAGGCCAGGCTCCTGAAAATGGTGCCAGCCCCTTTGCCTCAGATGCAACTGCTAGTCAGGGAGCCTCAACCTCAGCTATGGGTTTTCATGTAGACCATTTTGTTGAGAAAGATGATGACATAGAAGGGTATTTAAGTAGATTTGAACTTTTGGCTACTACATATGGGTTAGAGAGAGAGAGAGGTGGAGCCTCAAGTTATCATAGGGTCTTAGGGGAACGGCTTATGAAGTTTTTGCCAAGATGAGCAGAGATGACCAAGACAATTATGACATGTTAAAGCAGGCTCTTTTGTTAAGATATGAAAAAATGGAGAATTTTATAGAAAAAAAATTAGGAATGCCAAACTACTGTCGGGTTAGACCTATCACCAGTTCTCTGCACGGTTAGAGACCTACTTGGAGAAATGGACTGCTCTGGGGAAAACCCAAGATCTTAAGGAAATGATCCTTATTGAGCAGCTAAGAGTATCCATGGCTCCAGACCTGAGAAAGTTTCTCATGGAACAAGGTGCAGAGAGGCTGGGTGAGTTACTCAATGTCGCTGAGAGGTATCAGGCAGCCCAAGCAGAGGTAGTTGGTAATAAAAAGAAACAGGTAGACAATTTTAAGTCACCACAATACTTTAATAGGCTTGACCATAGAGAACAGAACAAAGGTAAGCACCAATCTGATAGGTCACGCAATGAATATAAAAATAAAACCCTACAATTCAATGAAAGGAAATATGATGAAAGACAATCTTTTAACCAAGGAAAGAGGTGGTGTAAAAATTGTCGGATGGACAACCATTACACCGAAAATTGTAGAAGGAAAACTCCTAATTTCGCTGCAATGAAAATGGGGAGAAATGGAGTAAAGGTCAACCCTACTGAACAACAGGAACTTTACCACCCCCCAGTGTGTGAAGATGTAACATGCAATGGAGTCACTATAAGGTGTTTGTATGATACTGGATTAGATTATGATTCAGTTGTGAGTTCTCACCTGGTGCAGGCAGATCAATACACCACAGAAACAGTGGAGATTCAAGCTGCAACCAAGGACGTAGCGACCATGACACTTCCCATCGCCAGGATAAATGTGAAAACGCGATATGTGGAAGGAATCATCAAAGCAGCAGTGATAAATGAACCAATCTACCCTCTAATATTGGGGTGTAGATATGTCTTCTTGGGGAACCCCAAGAGACCTTTGATCATGGCAACAGTGCAGACCAGATCACAGTCTAAAAAGGAGGAGGATAATCCCATAAATACCCATCCAGATGAGATGAGGAGGCACAGGCGGAGGATAAGACCCTCACGCCTTGTTTTAAGAAATTGCCCAAATGTCATACACCTCCAGGCAAGGGAGACTTCTACATGAAGAACAAATTGATTTATAGGAAGGCTGGAACTGGATCCAATGGTCATGGACAGCTGGTCCTTCCCATTTCATATAGGACTAAAGTGTTGGAACTAGGGCATGCGATTCCCTTCAGTGGTCATATGGGGATCAGCGCAACAGGACAGCGTATAGCTCGTCATTATTTCTGGCCAGGGATAACTGAAGACATAAAGAGATATGTAAAATCCTGTCCAGAATGCCAACGGGTAGCTCCAAAGCATTGGACTGCTCCAGAAACTTTAGGGGAAATGCCCATAGTGGGAACACCCTTTGAAAGAGTTGCAGTGGACATTGTGGGACCTCTCACTCGGTCCAAGAGGAGGAACAGTTACATTCTGACTCTGGTGGACACTTGTTCTATGTGGGGAGAGGCGGTAGCCCTGTCATCAATTGATTCGAAACATGTGGCAGAAGCATTACTCACAATCTTCACCAGGTTAGGCTTTCCCAACCAAATCTTGACTGATAATGGCTCTCAGTTCAAGGGGAAACTAACGGAAGAAGTATTCAGGATCTTTCAAGCCAAACACTTTCATTGTAGCCCGTACCATCCCCAAGGAAATGGCCAAGTGGAAAGATTTAACGGGACACTTATGTCGATCCTGAGAAAGTTGGCACATGAAAAACCAGATACATGGGACCAATACCTTCCCGCCGCCCTGTTTTCCTTTCGGGAGGTACCCCATAGTTCAACCGGTATGGCCCCGGCAACCTTGTTATTTGGAAGGCCAATAAAAGGTCCATTGGAAGCCTTGTTAAGGACATGGACCGATGAAAAGGCAGAAGAAAATATTACCTCATCATATCAATATGTGATCGAGCTGACCACTCGTCTTAAAACTGGCTGGAAACTTGCCAATGAAAATTTGAGACAAGCCAGGAAAAAGCATGCTGCCTATTACAATAAGAAAGTGAAGGACAGAGAATTAGCTGCGGAAGAGAAGGTGCTTCTTCTACTGCCCGGCAGCCATAATAAATTGCAAATTGGATGGCAAGGTCCATATACAGTTCTAGAGAAGGTGTCTAGAACAAATTATAAGATAGATAAGAAGGGGAAAGAGAAAATCTATCATATGAATCTCCTGAAAAAATATCTGGATAGAGAAAACCAGGAGGAGACACACCTACTGACCTTGTCTTTTGCAATGGAAATGAAAAAGGAACCACTCACCTCTCATGAATATCCTTTACATCCCTGTGAGACCGCTGCACAGGTAAAAATCAGTACGCACTTAACGAAAAATCAGAGGGAGAGAGTTCAACAGGTTCTGAATGATCATACAGATGTGTTAACGGACCGACCGGGGCATACAAATTTATTAGAGTATGATATGAAACTCATAGACCCAACACCAATCTGTATGAGAGCTTATTCGATTCCGTTCGCTAAGGAAAAAGCTTTGAAGGAGGAGATAGATTATCTGTTGAGAGAAGGAATTATCTCGCACAGTGAATCTCCCTACAGCTCCAGTGTGGTTCTGTTAAGAAAACCCTCTGGAGAACACAGACTGTGTATAGATTACAGGAAACTGAATGCTGTCACAGAAGGTCAGGTGGATCCATTACCTGATACACATCAGCTGTTTGCCAGGCTGAATAAAGCTAAATATTTCTCTAAAGTGGATCTGAGCAAAGGCTACTATCAGATTCCAGTAAAGGTTAGACCTTATTTAGCCTTTAGCACCTCGGAAGGACATTATGAATTTAACATGTTGCCATTCGGGCTAAAAAATGCACCGAGTGTGTTTTCGAGGATGATGATATAGTTACTGGATCCCCTGAATAATCCATGCATCACCAACTTCATGGATGATATTCTCATAGCGATTGAAACATTTGAGGAACACATTAACTCTCTGAATATGTTGTTTAATCGACTTAGAGAGACAAATTTGACAGCTAGACCGACGAAATGCTGCGTTGGATGTAAAGAGCTGGAATTCGTGGGACACACAGTACATCAGGGAAACATAACCCCTGACCCCAAGAACCTGGTGAAGTTGAAAAGAGCACCAAGACCACAGACAAAGAAAGATGTGCGATCTTTTGTCTCATTATGTGGTTTCTACCAAAAGTATATTAAAAACTTTAACTCCATATGTGCTCCATTGACTGATTTAATGCGCAAAGGAAATCCTGATAGAATTACTTGGTCAGCGCAGTGTGAATTAGCCTACCAAGAGTTGAAGGAAAAGCTCACAAGCAGGCCTATTTTGAAATTACCTGACTTGAGTCAAGAATTCATTGTGAGAACGGATGCTAGTAATATAGGTTTGGGTGCAGCTCTTTTACAAAGGTCAACTTCACTTGATGGGGAATTAACCCCAGTTGCTTATGCTAGCCGTAAGTTGAAGTCAGCAGAACAAAAATATTCAACAAGTGAAAAAGAATGTTTAGCTGTCATATGGGCTATAAAAAAGTTCCAGATTTATCTCTATGGTAAATCTTTTAAGATCCAAACAGATCATAAACCACTCGTGTGTCTGTCACAAGCAAGGCATGAAAATGATAGATTATTACGTTGGTCGTTGCTCCTACAGCCTTACCAGTTTACCATAGAATATATTCCAGGCAAAACCAATGTAGGTGCAGATTTTTTAAGCAGACATCCGTACGACGAACATCAGAGTAGTCACCAGGCATAGGTAGTAAATTTATCTATGTGTATTTAGAAGTAGGAACTGACATATGATAGTCTGTTCTAAGTGGGGAGATATGTGGTGAACTTCTAAATACAATATCTAAATTAGATTATAACAGTATAGTGCATAAAGTCAAAGATAGGATAGTACTAAAAATTTCTTCGAGAATCGTAGTCGTCGCCTATGCCTTCAGCGTATTATTTGATAACGCATTGGCCAAACCAAAAAGGGTACCCTATTTTTCAAATTCGTCCTTGAGACAAACGTACCACTTTTCCAAGTTCAATGAAGTATTTGCCTAAAATACATTGTGGAAGGGAGAGGGACGGATAGATAACCAACGCAAATCACGTCTCACATTGTTTCTAAAAATAAAACTAACTTGCTAGCCTTGCCCTTACGCGGTTTTCAGAATACGAGGAAAACGTTAGAAAATGTGGACACTACGGTTATGAAAACACTCTTAGCTCTTATTGCGAATGACGTAATTCTAGACGTGTTACGAGAGACTCTCGTAATTAGCTTGAAAGTACATGGAAAAAGAATTGAACAGGAGATAGTTTAAAAATAAACAACTAACATAGAAAAAAAGATAGAAGTTTGAACCAAGCCACTTAGCCCCATAAAAATCATATATTCGTGTACCTGAAGACTTGTTGACCAAGAATATGTAGTTAGTTATCTAAATAGTCCATTAAATAATCAAATATTGATAATAATACATAGAGAATCGGAGATACTGTCAGGTCAAGTCATGTCTGCTTAGATTGGATAGCCTATTTTTGGGGGAAAAAAATAGGTGAAAGAAAGGCTAAGATAGTACGATGAAGTGGATTGGATGAAATTTGAAGGAAGCCGAAATATTATTGGCTAACCTAAATATACAAATCTAGTTGGTAGTAGTAACGCATAGTGGTTTGAGATTTTTTTTTAAAAAGGTTTCATTCAAACAAAAGGAGATGCTTGGTCTCATTGGCCAAAGCTTTTTACATGATAGGAAAAGTAGGCTGCTCGCTGCCATTTTTTCAAAAATATTCAGAGGAGCAAGCAGCGATGAGCAGACTTGTGCTTTGTTTTAAAATAACTAACAACAGAAAGCAGTCTGAACAGAGGCAGTGATGAAAGTGTGCCATATTCTATTGCCTAATTCATCGTTACTTGTTTATATTTCCTTGATATGTGGTAAGATTGATTTTATTGACTTTTTAATTAAAAAAAGGGTTGTGTGAAAAAAGAAAAGGCCATGTAAAAAATTGTAATTAAATGGTTCCATGGCAGACTTGACGGTGTACTCTCCATAGAAAAAAAAAAAAAAAGCGAGTTGCGTGATACTGTGGTTTCCGGTGCGCCTTCTGGCCCAGTATCTATGACTTTAGCACCTGTTCAACGGGAGAGTGGGCTCATCCCTAATCTGTTTATGTTCCCAGTAGTAGACTATTCGCAAGCAGCCTGGGGGTGTCACTGCTCTGCGCGGACCTTGTTTACCGAGGCGGAGTCCGAGCTCGTATGGTGAAAATATGGTTGCATTATCTTCAAAATAGCCCTGTCTTTCCTGCCATCCTGCAACTTTGAGTTAGGGAGTTCTGAGCTCCAGTCTCTTTCCCAGGCATTTTATCCTGGCCTGGCACGCATACAGAGGACCCCACTTCTGGTTCTAAGTTAGCAGTTGGGGACAGGTGGGGTAGCACACTGTGCATTCCCCGTCATCCAGGGGGCTCTCCAACTATGCAGAGCTTGCACAATGCTGTGCTCTGGTTCTGGGCTCACCCAAGGAATCCTCACGTCCTGCACAGAGCCACTTCCAGATACCCACCACCTGCCAACCCCCCATTGTAGAAATCTCCTGCATGCGGCCATCCAGTCAAGAGCCAGTATTAAGTCTGGTGCCCAAGTGATTCCCCCCAAGCTCAGTGTGCAATTCTGGGTTCTCATCATGCTGCAACACAGGGGGGATTGTGATGCTCAGCCATCTCTCTCAACTCTGCACCGATAAATGACATCGGGGACTTAACTGTGTCTCAGTACTGGGAGGCCCCGTTTCCGGGTACACCACACACAGCCAGTTGAGGCAACGGTCGCCGTGGGCGTGTCTTCAGTGGGGAAGTTGTGGAGTCTTCCTGTCCATGTTCTTGCACATCCTAACACTGCCCGCAAGACATCGGAGGTTTGGAGAGTGGCCTTCTCTGCTTTTTTGAGCCGGGGTGGGCTCCCCGGGCAAGTCTCGATGGGGATCGGGACGTGTCCACGCGCCAGTGGGCCCAGCATCGGCCGCATCTGTTGGAGGACTTGCTCTGCCAGGTTTGAGTTAGTAAATTCCAACTTTGTCATCTTCTTGGCATTGTGATGCTGGGGTGCCTGTGGATTTCCTAACGCCCCGGGTAGAAGCCAGCCGTACTGTGCCAGCTCTGGGGGAGATAAAGGGGGTGTTTCTGCGTCTCCTTGTGATACGTAGCCAAGGTAGGGCTCACAGTGCTCTTTCCCCGCCACCAAATTGCCTGCTGGTTACGCCGAGTTCTCCGAGGCTCTAGGCATGTGACCAAGAGTTGAAGGCAATAGGATCGTCACGTCCTGAGTCTCTGTGCCTGTACGATGGGTTCCGATCTTCAGGGAGCAGTCCACACTCGTTCCCACTCCCAAGACTTGTTCAGTATCCATCTGGCTCCTTCCCACCCACAGAGGGCGTGTACGGTGTAGTGCACCGGTTTTATTATCGAGGTTTGCTCCTCTAGATCCGTTGTGTTTAGCCTGAGGATTCGCACCCTCAGTTACCAGGACTACCTCGAGGAGGGTGTGGCTCTTCACCACGCACAACGATCTTGGGGTATGAGAGGTTTTGCTAGGCCAAGAGACTAACACCGCAATGGTCGCTCCTTTCATGAACAGAATTCACTAGGCCTAGGGTGAAGCAAGGGGGGAAACCCACTACCCACAACACCAGCACATCATACCCCCTGTCTGTAGACTTTGCCCCCCATGGCAGACTTAATCATGGCCTAGATGTTGCTCCATCATGTAAGGGACTATCTAAGAAGTTTAAAACTACAGGACTATATATATATATGATGGTCATACAGGAACATTACACCTATCTTATTGCATGGAAAAGATTACTGCAGGAATGACAGAGGCGTAGCATCCATTAGGGAAGAGAAAAGAAAACTGGTACCATTTGTTCCATCAAACTAAAATGGAGAAGCAGAGTTGTCAGAGAGAGCTGACCATGTTCTTTTGTATTGAATGTATGTTTACATGTAAATTAGGAGGAATTAGTTTGATATTAAGACAGAACCATAACTTGCATCGACAGGGGTTTCTGCTGGCACTTGTCTGGTGCTGGTACTCGATGATAGAGAAATTCAACACGATTTCTAAGAGTCTCTGGTACCTGCTGGTATTAGAGAAGTTCAAGACCAGAGGAGACTGAAGTGTCTGGCTAAACCACTTACAACTGCTGTGATTCCAGGATCCAGATAAGTGCAATATCTGGCCTGGGACAACATATCACGACTAAAGAAAAATCTTCTGTATAGACAAAAACGATCCCCCAAAAGACTAACATAAACAATTCTAGTGAAACAAAAGAACATTGGGATGATGATAATCCCCAATCTGCCTTCTAGTACCAGTAGTAAATAGAGTAATTAATATCAACTTGAAAATTTGTAACAATGTACTATGGACATATTGTCTGTTGTATGTAAATATCTTTATATATATTTGTAAATATATCTGTCCATCTAAATTGATTCTCATTGAACTGTAGTCCTGACCAAAACAACTTTAGGCTCAGGACCAATAAAGTTTAACAAAAGAAATTTTAAATATAAAATTTAACAGCTGGAGTTAGTTGAGTTTATCATAGTAATTAGTATATGTTTGTATATGTTTTTGTATTGAGATTCTTTAACAACACTCTTACAATACCCTAGACACTTTATGTAGCTGTCAGTCACGTTAGTCAATAAAGAATATAACTTAGAGTGAGATCGTAGGGTGGTAACAAGAAAGGTACTCTGTAACACAGTTGTCCATTGTTTACCTCAGAGACCTTCACAGTTGATCTCACTCAAGTACAACTATACGCAAACCATTCTTCTTAACATCAAAACCCACCACAGGTTCACAAGAAACAAGGGACGTTTCGGGTTTTACCCTTCGTCAGCCACAAACAGGTGACAAAGACAAAAATTACATATAGGTACTACAAAACTATACGATGATGAGAAATATACAACAAATGGGCGATACAAGCAAATGGAAAAAGTGATGAGAGAAAAAAGATCAATAATAATACAAGAAAACCGTAAAATCTAAAAGAAATACTGAAACAAGAAAGTAAATAATCAACGAAACAAAAAAAAAAAAGAATAAACAAAACTGTGGAACTAGTAAAAGTTAGCTTAGCTCGATCCAAAGAATCTGTGGAAGAAAGCGGTAGTCTCTTGTCACAGAAATCACAAGGAAGTGACGTACGATAGCGACAAAACAAGAGATATAAAAAGATACGAAACGAACCAAAACAAAAACATAAAAAGATAGATCTAAAAGACAACAAATAAAGAATGAAAAAGAGAAAAGCTACCAGAATTTATGCAAAATGATGTTGTATATTCAAACCATCGGGAGCTAAAACGCCCATTTTAAAAATAAGGCGATTCTCCAACGAAAAGCGAGTCTTGTCATTACCGGCACATGAACGGAGGGCAGTGACATGTATATCGGAATTACCTGAATGGTCAGGCCTATTGAAATGAAGGGCCACCGGTAAATGTTTGTCATGATAGATGTCATTCAAGTGCTCACGAAACCTGTCTGCCAAACGCCTACCAGTTTCACCAATATAGGTCATGCCACACCTCTTGCAGATGATAGCATAAATCAGGTTTCTGGATTCGCACGTAAAAGACTCTCTAATGATAAATTTTCCTTTCGGAAAAGTGACTGTCTGAGTTTGGAGTACAAACGGACAGGTCTTGCATATCCGGCGTTGGCACGGTTTAGTACCAAAGTAAGATGGGCTAGAATGTCGCAAGCGACTGTGTACAAGAATATCCCTAAAATTCTTATCCCTACGATAAGCTACCAAAGGTGTATCACGAAACAACTCTTTGGTATCAGGATCAGAGTTGAGAATAGACAGATGTCGAAACAGAATTCTCTTTACCGCCAGACAGTGAGGATGGAAAGTTAGAACCAGTTTGAGTCTGTCATATTGGACAGAAGGTTTAGTAGTGAGTGCCGTCTGACGAGTGACGCGTGTGATACGATTAAGGGCATCAGATAAAACATGTTCTGGATAAAGACGTCGGCGAAAGAACTCAAGCATCTCTTGAGCTCGCTCATGAAAATCATCGTCATCGTGACATAACCGACGCAAGCGAAGAAGTTGAGAAAAGGGAATGGAATTTTTACAACTAAGAGGATGCGATGAAGTATAAAGAAGGAAACCATGAGCGTCAGTAGCCTTATAATAGACAGACGTTTTAAGACAAGTAGGGCTAATAGTCACAGTGATGTCAAGGAAGTTCACTGAGGTCGTAGAGATACTAGGACCCTTACTCTTCAGCGTCTTCATCAATGACCTGCCCTTGTCATTGCCACATGACGATTGTCTTATGTTTGCTGATGATACCACAGTAACAGTAGCTAGCATAGACATTAACACTGTTCAGTCTCTTTTACAGCATCACCTGGACATTGTACAAGCTTGGTGCACTATTAATAGTATGTCCATTAATAAAAACAAAACTCAATCTTTGATTATCTCAACCCGCCAAAAGATTCTGCACTGTCAACCAAATACGTTATCTTTATCTCTAGACGGAGAACGCATTAAGCCTGTTGGGTGTGGTCATCGACCAGTCTCTAAGCTGGGAGTCACATGTCTATTTTATCGCAATTTTTATTTTTATTTGTAAAAAGCTGAAAATTGTATTGCAGGGCAGAAATGTAAAAAGGCAATTATGCCTGTTTCTTTACCCTGATAAAATAAAGATTTCGTTCGTTCGTTCTGCCAAGAGTAATCTTGTGTAAAGATAGACTCCATTGAAGCCTATAATATATACTCTTGAGTTTTGGCCACTGTTGGACCACTACTGCAGAGCAGGGGAGGCAATACCGTCACAAGAATCATACATATACACTGGCTGCAATATAGACAGCTAGAGGAACAGACAATGATACAAAAACAATAATACTGATGGCTAGAGGAGCTTTTCATTGCATTGGGAAATATACTGAGATCAAAAGAAGTCAAGTCCAAAACAAAAATCAGAATCTACAATTCAAATGTCAAGTCAGTCCTATTGTATGATTCTGAACACGGAGAACAACAAAAACAACCAAAGATCTTAAGACTTTCATAAAAAAAAGTAGTCTCATAGCATATACTGCCGTAGTGGAGTGAAGTATTATAGGCTTCACAATATTAGATCGGGCTTCGAGAGGGGGTGTAACCAGTTCTCCTCCTCGCTGCCTTTGCCTTTCCTAACCCACGGGTAGAGTCAGATATCCATTTACAGATGGGTAGACTGTGGCGTGACGACACCGTGAGAGACCCGTGATCTAGCCACGGACTCTGTCATAAATGGGTGCTTGCCTAAATAGAAAGATTGTAGTGATATGGCAAGATCATTAGTATGGAACTAATGACATGAACCAACGTGTGCCAGAAGAACAAGTCATGAGAAGAATACGCTGGAAATGGATAAGACACACAATGAGCAAACCAAACCTGCTGATAGCTTTATCAGGCAGTTCTTGTTCTTGGATCCCCAGGTTAAACGAGGCAGAGGAAGACCAAGGAACACATAGAGAAGAGAACCGGAGACAGACATGAAGGGGATGAAGAAGATATGGAAAGACCTTGGCCTGAAAGCACATGACAAGAAGACATTGCATAAAGCATAAGCCTATGCTCCAAATGGGAACTTGAAGGTGATGATGATGAGTATTTAACTAATTTACATTCGATTACGTTGTTTCTTTTCAGTATTAAAAACAACATGGAGGAAAATTGGGGGAGAAGAGGGGAGTAAGAGATTTGTGATGTCACATAAAGGAGCTTTTGTGACGAAATGTGACAAAATTGCTTGACGTCATTTGTGGAAAACCCCATAGTCAGCAGCAATGACTGAATGAGGCTATTACAATACGTGAGTCAGACAAAATACGAGGTCTGTAATTACTAGGTTTTTTTGGGTCAATTCCCCCCTTCACGGAATCGGGGAATTTTTGACTCAAACTTGAGGTCTTTCTCTCGGAGGCCAACGACAAATAAGATACTGATCGACGATACGTGCGCAAAATAGTTTGGCCGGAATACGTGTCTGCTCATGCGCAGACAGGGAAGGGACATTACTCTGTTCAGTGAATAAGGACGTTCGAAAGTTCTAGGCTGATCTTACAGCAAATTTCTAACATCAAATATAAAGCAGTAACATTCAAGTCTTTTTCTAATTAGGCCTCTGTCTAAAGCAGACCTATTTTATTGCGTAAAGAACAAGAAATTTACTCGGATAATGGAGGCAGAATCAGTTGAAAAGGAAATCCCACTTGAGGCAACCGGCATGGATCTTACAGAAGCGAAAGATGGAGGGATAATCAAAGAAATCCTGAGGGAAGGACAAGGAGAGGAAAGACCGTCTAAGGGAGACAAAGTTACAGTACATTATGTTGGCACATTACTCGATGGTACCAAATTTGATTCCAGCAGAGACAGAGGAGAGAAGTTTACATTTTCATTGGGCAAAGGTACAGTATAGTCAGGTTAATCACAGTTCATTGCGGCCTTAAAAAAATAAATTCAGAGAGTAATAAAGGGTTAGAAACCCTTAACTCTAACGACGTTGGCGACTTACTAGGATGACATATAAGGATTCCTAACCCTTACCCCCTTTTTACTGTGTCTGAAAGTTTGTTTTAAGGCTGTATCAAATGGACAGCTCACTGTTCTTCATTTCAACCCTTAAAGTGGCCTAGGGCAAGTGCTGTTTAATGCTTTATGCTTTTAATCAGATGAAATAGGCCAGGAAATGTTTAATGATTGCTAAGACTTAGGCCTAGATTTTGTTACTTATTCTTCAGAGGCAAGGAAAAGATGGGGAACATGAACCTGTATAGGAAGCTGTTAATATTTTCAGGAAAAATTTTATTTCATTGCTATGGCCATTCTTTGTAGCTTTTAGGAAAGCTGCATTTCCTTTAGTTTCATATTTCACAAGGAAAATGTACATAAATATGTAAGTGAGTCATCATTTATGAGTCATGTTGTGGCCTTGTCATAAAACATTGTTATTGTTCATAATCTAGAGTGTAAGTGTTAACATATTGTGTAATTGTAAATGATGCCTTAAAATTATTTTACAAATCTATGTGTAAATGGGTTTTGCAATTTTTTAAACCTCGTTTTGTATCTTGCAGGGCAGGTCATTAAGGCATGGGACATTGGAGTAGCCACAATGCTAAAGGGAGAGCTGGCAAAACTTACATGCAGAGCAGACTATGCTTATGGTGAAAGTGGATCTCCTCCAAAAATTCCTCCTAATGCAACTCTTATATTTGAAGTCGAGTTATTTTCATGGCAAGGTATATTGTTGTTCCTAACACCTGGAATTTGTTGTGTCATAATCTAGAGATATGATCAGGAGGGACCATGCCTTCCATCACTGTTTTTCCAGACTATTATGTCTTTTTATATGACCGAAAAATTTCAGCTTCCTTATTGCGATGGTATTTAGGAGCCAATGTTCCTGTACGTTTAGTGAGTGCAGTACTTCTCTGTTGGTCTTTTTTTCTGTCCAGGGTATTCTCAACATCCTTCTGTAGCATTTCATTTCGAATGATGTAATCTTTTTTGCAACTGTTTTATTGAGTGTCCAAGTCTCGCAGCCGTACGTTGCTACTGGGAATATACATACTCTGATCAGTTGTAACTTTGTTTCTTTGCTTGTGCCTTGCCATAGGTTTTTCATCTGTATTAGTTTATATGAAGCAATTGCAAGTCTTCTTTTAATTTCTACTGCACAGTCGCCAGAGCTGTTGATGATTGATCCTAAGTATTCGAATTCATTAACACTTTCCAGTTCTTCGTTATCAATTTCAATTTCTGGTTTGGTCTTTACTTTGTCTGTTGTCAATACTTTGGTCTTCTTGGTGTTTAGGTATAGATTCTGGGCCTCGCTGTGTTTTTTGGTGGACAGAATTAATTGTTCAAGTCCTTCTGGGGCTGAGTGAAAAGGCCCTTGAGTATAAGAGTGAGATGCATCTTTGTTTCATAGATCTGGAAAAGGCGTTTGACAGGATCCCTTGGAGTAAACTTTGGGACTGTTTGGCAAGGAAGAATATTCCAGCACCTCTGATTCATGCTATACAGAGCTTCTACAAGTCTTGCAGAAATTATGTGAGGACAGCAAACCATAAGTCGGAAGAGTTCAGGACCACCACTGGTGTAAGACAAGGTGATATCCTATCACCTTACCTCTTCATACTCCTTATGGACGATGTCATCAAGGCATGTAAGGAGAGAACAAGAAAGTATTCAGTGGGGTACTGGAAGATGAGACAGGTCTATATTTCGGAGCTGGCATTTGCTGATGATGTTGCCCTGATTGCTAAATCAGAGGCGCATCTCCAATCCAACCTGCAAGTCTGGAAGGAAGAGCTGGAGAAGAGAGGGATGGTCATAAGCAGCTCTAAAACAAAATCCATGGTGATATCACGAGAAGAAAGAAAACATCAGATTAAGCTGGGAGAACAGGTCCTGGAGCAGGTCGACCACTTTAAATACCTCGGAGCTATTATAGACCGAAAGGGAGGCATCAAAGAAGAATTGGCCACTCGAAAAGCAGCAGCTGGGAGACTTTTTCAGGCCATAAATCGAGGATTCCTCAGCAAGAGAGAGGTTGGTAAGAAAACGAAGATGGCTGTATACCGCTCCACCTATGTCCCAGTCTTGACATACGGATGCGAGTCATGGGCAATGACTACAACCCATAAAAGCCAGATCCAAACCTCAGAAATGAGGTATCTGAGGAAGGTGGTTGAAGTAACAAGAAGAGACATGGTACGCAACCAGACGATACGTCAAGGCCTAAAATCCTACCCCCTGCAGACCCAAGTAGAACAGTCCCAATTAAGATGGTTTGCCCATGTCTGCAGAATGGGAGAAGATCGGATACCACGACAAGCATGGGAAACAAAGAGCCAAGGATCCAGACCCCGAGGACGACCCAGAGTCCGCTGGGAGGACAACATTAGACAATCTTTGAAGGACCGAGGACTAGAATGGAACCAGGCCAGGAGGAAGACAGCCGATAGGATAGTCTGGCGCTCTCTCTTCCAAACCTCTACACCTCACGGTAGAAGGGGAACGACTAAGTAAGTAAGTCCTTCTGGGTTGGTCGATAGGAGGACTGTGTCGTCAGCATATCAAGAGTAGGCAATAAAAAAACTCTGCCAGGTTACCATGGTGACCAGAAATGTCATGCAACATAGTTTCTCTTTATTGGTTGTGTAATTACAGGTGTGATGGTATTACTTAAACAGTGGCATAAGTAATTATTTCTGGTGGTAGCAGATACATATATATATATATGTTTGTGGAAAATGATAGCAAACACAGTTTTTAGCCTGGTTAGTGCCATAAGCCTGAAGGAGGAACCTGTCCTACCTTGAGCAGCATCCAGGTGGTGGATGGTTGAACGGCTTCTAGATATAGGGGTTAGCTGTGAATACTGAATAATCAGCCATGGACCAAACAGGTGATTGTCCAATGAAAACAGGAGTTGGGATAGTTGTGAGGGCATCTATCTGTATAAAATCACATTTGAAGCTCTATGACGTGACAACTGTCGAAGTGGATGCGCTTTAACCTCTCCTTTCCTAACTGCCTTGTGGGTTGGAATTTTTATTAAAAGGCTATCAGAGACACAAGCTGACGGATAGCAACAGGAAACTACTGTCGTATTATCCCCTGTACTGAATAAAAACAACTTTCTTGTAAAAGACGACAATGATAAGGGGAATTCCAGAGAACCACCTCGTCATGTGCTACAGGTGATACCTAACAGTCATGCTACTGTCAACAAAATTAAAATTAAGGGTAGCTTAGCGATAGGAACTTGGAATGCCAGGACACTATTTCAGAATTGAAAATTAGATAACATCAAGATGGAAGTGAAAAGAATGAATGTAAATGTATTAGGACTATGTGAAAGGCAATATACTGGAACAGGTGAAATATATTCTGATGATTACAAAATAATTTATTCTGGAGTAAATAAACAGGATATAGGCATAATGTTAGGTACAGAAAGCACAAGAACAATAAAGGGATTTTTGGGCAATATCAGAATGTGTACTGTTAGTTAAAGTCAGTGGTAGGCCACTAGATATCAATATAATACAAATATATGCACCAGCAGTGTATCCACTGTTGGTGCTTATATTTGTATTATATTGATAATACAATAGAAGATAATACAGAAGAAGAAATGGACACATTTTACAATGAACTTGATATGGCAGTGCCACATTGCAAATCCCGTGAGACAACTATTGTACTTGGAAACTTGAATGCAAAAGTTGGAAATCAAAAAGTGGATGATATGACATTGCACTACTCGCACATTCACATCAACACATCCAAGAAAAAAACAGATAGACTGAATAAATATAGCTAGGAGATAGGTCTGAACATCAGTCTAAAGAAAACAGAGGTCTTGACACTCAATGTGGGCATTTCTGAGCCCATAACAATAAGGAACCAGAAGTTGGAACAGACAGACACATTTACATACCTAGGATGCATAGTAACACCAGATGGCGGAACAAGCAAAGACATCAATAACAGAATGAATAAAGTGAGAACAGCTTTTGCTATTCTAAACAACATTTGGAAGTCCTCTCAGTAAAGCACAAACACCAAATTAAGACTATATGAGAGCAGTGTACTTTCTGTGCTTTTCTATGGTGCGGAATGCTGGAGAGTAACAGAGAAGGAAATGTCGAAGTTGTCCTCTTTCCACACAATCTGCCTAAGGAAAATTCTCCAAGAACTGCTTACTCGGAGTAACCAAGAGGACATGCACACCATCATAACTGGCAGACGCTGGAGTTGCGGTGGCCACGTCCTCAGAAGAGACCCCGAAGGCATCACAAGAACAGCTGTGCTATGGACCCCTGAAGGAAAGCCAAAGAGAAGCAGAGATGCAAAGAATGAACCAGAGCTAGGGCACTGTACGAAGGATAGCCGCGGACCGAACAAAGTGGAAGCAGTTTGTTGCTGCCTGACAAAACGCCACCAGGGGTGATGGCCACTGACTGCTTTGAAGTCGGTGGCTAAGGATCAAAGAAGAAGATGATGATGACTGGTGGTTTGTACCTCGGAGAAATAAATGAGAGAGGTGACAGACTGATAGAGTGGGCAAGACTGCATGATATTATAATAGGAAACACCTGGTTTAAACATCATCATAGATGCCTTTAGGCATGAAAAAGCCCAGGAAATGATGTTCTTAATCAAAGTGACTACATACCAATGCACGGGAGATTTAGAACCAGTTTGAAAGCTGTGAAAACTAGGTCAGGAGCAAACTGCAACTGCGACCATGTTCTCATAATAGGAAAACTTACAGTAAAATTGAAGAAAGTGAAGCGAGCTTAAAAAAACATCAAGTTAGACCAATTAATAATGTTCCTCCTTTTGATTTCAAACAGCCAGTGGCTGTTTTACATTTGCTTATTATTTCCTCATTTAATCTATCATATTCTTTGTCTTGCTTCTTCTTCCGCATCCATCAGATGCAAAATGTCATCTCTCATCCATTTCTTTGAGGTCTTTTTATTTCTAGCATGATTTTTATTGATGTATTGACTCCATTAGCATTTATCACAGTTCATCTATACTTTGTATTTTTTCTATTGCTTTACACCTATTCTTTCACTCATTTCCTTTAAGAAGGTGCATCACAGAAGTGAGGAGTAGAAAAGCCCGGCAAAAGCAGCATTGTATAAAATGAAAAGTATTCTCTGCAACAACTCTTTGTCAGTGGAAGTAATAGACAGTTCTATATAGAACCAGTCCTGACATGGAGTCATGGACAATTAGTAAACAAGTAGGAAAAGCACTAGAGGCCACAGAGATGTGGTTGTACAGAAGAATGCTAAAAATACCATGGACAGCTAAAAAGAGTAATGATAATGCCCTGAAAGAGGCCACTGTGCAGAGGAAGCTAAATTTCTTGTTGCCTGTATCATAACTTCCTGAGGAAGAAGAATACACTTGTTTGCTCCTTCCATATATTTTAGTATTTGTAGTGAGATATAAGATTAGAATATTCTTTGTTAAAAAAAAAGATTAAACTAAATTACATAAGCATTTGATTTAAAAAAAAAACAATTGTCCAAGCACTTGCTGTTAAAAGGCATTTGACATGAAAGCTTAAGAAGCGAGAGCAGAATCAGCTTCTAAACAGTTGGTTAAAGGTGATAAGGGTTAAGAAGTACAAGAATTGAAATGAATTGAGGACATTTTTGTTTCTGCGCTCTTTTCCTCTTTGGTAACTTGTTTTTATTTATTAATAGCGAATGTAATGTTGAAGATGTGGATTGAGATGGTTGACTTTTGATATGAAGAAATCATGAATTGAAGAATGTCTTTCCTACTTTTCTCTGATAGCAAACAATTTCTGAGACTATGTTTCATGAAGCACTTGTTTAGCTTTTGATCCACTTTCACTGTAGTTTTCACTCTTTTCTAGTGAAAGGCTTCATGTCAAAATGTTTAGATTCTATTTTCTTGCTCTCACTTCAGCTAGGCATTGCTTATTGAGTTGAGTCATTTCTTTATTCATTACAGCAATTTGGTGACAACAGCACCTGATTTGTGTTCTTTTCATCTGCTTTTGAACCCTGCCTGCCAATTGCATTATGTTTTTGCATAAGGATTTAGACACTGCACGCATGATGCATCTGAACTGCGCTAAGTTCTAGCAGATAACTCCACTGCTTTTTAAAAAAATTGTTAACTTCAATATATCTTCCAGGCATTTGCTACTGTGACCATCACTAATGACATATTTAATGTGCAGCTTAAGCTAATATGCCAGAAGCATTGTTTCGAACAGCCGTTTCAAGCAGGCAATTCTACCCATGCCAAGCCTAAATTACAGCACTTATGAATTGGAAAGTGGAGAAATTTTTGAAATGGCTTTTGAATTTTTTAAAATGAGTGCACATTTAGTATGCATACAGTGAGAGAAAAGTTTAGATCATCATTACATGACATAAAAATATGTAGAGGTTAAGATGTGGCATCAAATCACCATTTTGTCAGCCAAAACAAAGATGAAACTCATAATATATACAGCAGTATAGCTACAATGGTGTGTATAAAGTGTATGATGGAGAGATGGGTTGAGCACTACTCTGAGCTTTATGCTAGAGAAAATACTGTTGCGCCAGCAGCCCTTGATGCTGGGACATGTCTGCCAACTATGGAGGAGCTGGATGCTGAACCAACATTGGAAAAACTCCATAAGGTCATTGATAGCTTGGCCTCTGGCAAATCACCAGGCAGTGATGAGATTCCTCCTGATTTTTAATCAAATGCTGTAAAAGCACACTATTGTACCCCTTGCATAATGGTGCTGTGCCAGTGCTGGAAAGAGGCAACCATCCTTCAAGACATGCGAGATGCCGAAATTTTAACATTATATAAAAATAAAGGAGACAAGCGATTGCAACAACTACAGTGCCATGAATAACATTACACAGGATCGTCCTATGGAGATTAAAAGAGTCCACCTGAGAGATGAACAGGCAGGTATTTGACAAAAACAGATCCTGTACAGTAAATAAATATTACATACACATAAAGGTATGTTTTCAGGCACTCGTGAGAAATAAAGAAGTAGAAAACTAGACAACAGAAAAACAACAGACGTGAGTGGCTTACCTGGGAATCGTACCCAGAACCTTCCCTGCAAACCAGATATCTACATTGAGAATAATAGTTGAAAAATGTCTTAAAACACACTGGTAGAAAACTAAGATGATGAGAATAAATGCAGGAAACGATATCAAGATTGTACTGGAAGAAACACCACAACAAGATGTAGAATCATACATATATCTTGGCAGCGGTATAGACACAGTTGCAGGGACAGACAGTGACATCAAAGTGAGAATACAATAGGCTAGAGGAGCTTTCATTGCATTGGGTAATACTAATATATGGAGATCAAAAGAAATCGGGTCCAACACAGAAATCAGAATTTTTAATTCAAATGTCAAGTCAGTCATGTTTTATGACTCTGAAATATGGAAAACAACAACTAAAAAGCTGCAGACTTTCATAAATGGATGCTTGCATAGACTAGAAGGATTGAAATGGTATGACAAGATCACTAATGTGGAACTGATGATAAGAACTGGACGAGCGCCATAGGAGAAGATGCTGGAGATGGATAGGACACACACTGAAAAAACCTGTTGATAGTTTTACCAGACAGTACCAGTTCTGGAATTCCCAGGGTAAGAGAGGTAGAGGAAGGCAAAGAACACATTGAGAAGAGAACTGGAGACAGACTTAAAGGGGACGAAGAAGACATTGAAAGACCTTGAGCTGATGGCAAGGGACAGGAAGACTTGGCATAAGTTTGTTGAAGGCCTATGATCCATGGTAGGTGAAAGAAGAAGATAGTCTGGAATTTAACTCAACTCTTTTTACATTTGATTTATGGACTGTTAAAAGCCATTTGACAGTAGACATAGAGTTTCTGTAGAAATTGTATGGGAATCCCTGAAATTATTAACTTAATAAAGAAAACATATGAAGACATCAGATGCAATGTTCTTAATGAAGGACAACTCGCAGAACCATTTGGAATAAGAACTATAATGCGTCAGGGATTTCTCATCACCATTTCTACTCTTACTGGCTGTAGATTGGGTTATCAAAGCATTGACTTCAGCCAACAGGATTGCAATTCAATGGATGCTTATCTAAATAGCTTTTGCTGATGACCTGGCTCTTCTGTCTCATAATCGTAATCAGATGCAAGACAAAATGAAAATACTCAATGAGAGGTCACAGCAAGTGGGTTTGAAAATGCACATGAAAGGACAAAAATACAAATAGATGCAGGAAATGATAACAGTATTGCACTTGAAGAAACACCCCTGCAGGTTATTGTGATTGTTGATCAGAATTGACGTCACTGCACTCTGGGCAACCCCATAAGTGCTCAGTCTCCCTCAGCAAATGTAGAAGGAAATGAATGCTAATTGTTCCTGTTGAGCGCTCGTTGTATACACGCCTGATGCATCCTCTCATACTTCCATCCCTGCTGGTCTTACAGTTGAAGCCAAACTCCAGCATTCTTAGCCTTGATAATTCATCGATTGCAGTGTCATTCTCTAATATCATCATCATAACCCTCCACTCCCAAAGGAGCATAGGCCTTCAACAAACACATGCCAAGTCCTCCTGTCACGTGCCATCATCTCAAGTTCTTTCCACGTTCTCCTCATCATTTTCACCTCTGTTTCCAGCTCTCTTCTCCATGTGCTTCTAGGTCTACCTCTGCCTCTCTTGCCCTGGGGGTTCCAGAACAAGGACTGCCTTGTAATGCTATCAACAGGTTTCCTCAGTGTGTGTCCTATCCATCGCCATCGTCTTCTTCTCATCTCTTGTTCCACTGGCACTTGTCTAGTTCTTGTCATCAGTTCCACGTTGGTAACCTTGTCATACCATTTTAATCCCTCTATTCTACGTAAGCACCCATTTATGAAAGTCTGTAGCTGTTTGGTTGTTGTCTTTGTTGTTCTTCATGTCTCAGAGCCATACAATAGGACTGACTTCACATTTGAGTTGAAGATTCTTATTTTCGTGTTGGATCCGATTTCTCTTGATCTCCATATATTTCCCAATGCAATGAAAGCTCCTCTTGCCTTTTGTATTCTTATATTGATATCGCTGTCTGTCCCTCCAACTTTGTCTATATTACTGCCAAGATATGTGTACGATTCTACATCTTGTATTGGTTGTTTCTTCAAGTTCAACCCTGTTATCATTACCTGCATTTATTCTCATTATTTTTGTCTTTTCCCTGTGTATTTTCAGACCCAATTGCTGTGACCTCTCATCGAGTGTTTTCAATTTGTCCTGCATCTGATTATGGTTATGGGACAGAAGAGCCAAGTCATCAGCAAAATCCAGATCATCCTACTGCTTCGTCAGAGCCCACTGGATTCCATTTCTGTTGTGTGTTGTCGATGATCTCATAACCCAGTCTATTGCTAGTAAGAAAAGAAATGGAGACAAGAGGCATCCTTGTCGCACTCCTGTTCTTATCCCAAACGGTTCTGTAAGCTGTCCTTCGTGAAGAACTCTGCATGTCATGTCTTCATATGTTTCCTTTATTAAATTTATGATCTTCAGGGGAACTCCATAATGCCTCATCAATTTCCAAAGTGATTCTCTGTCTACGCTGTCAAATGCCTTTTCGTAGTCCACAAATCCAATGTATAGTGGTGAATTCCATTCCAGACTTTGTTCAACTATTATTCTCAAAGTGGCTATCTGGTCTGTACATGATCTGTTTTGTCGAAAACCTGCTTGTTCATCTCTCAGTTTCTTGTCTATGGACTCTTTTAATCTCTCAAGGATAATCCTGTTTAATACTTTTCCTGGCACTGATAGTAACATTATTCCTCTATAATTTGTGCACTCTTGTAAATTTCCTTTCTTAGGCAACTTAACCAGATATCCTTCCTTCCATTCTGCTGGTATCTCTTCCTTTTCCCAGACTTTACCTAGTAATTTATATAACATCTCTGTAGCAGTGTTGATATCTGCCTTGATGGCCTCTGCTGGAATGCCATCAGGTCCAGCCGCTTTTCCATCTCTTAGAAGCTTTATGGCTTTCTTTATTTATTCTCTAATAGGCGATCATTAATTGCCCTCAATATCTCTCCCATAGCCATATCCAGTGCACCATCTATGGGTGCTCTTGAAGCTAGTCTGTCAGCTCTTTCAGTGCCGCATACCCCTGCATGACCAGGACAGTAGATTCACACCAGTTCCTGAAGATTCGGGGCTTCTATGGAGGTTTTCCATGCATGCCGGAGCCATCTACTTTAGACCTCTGAAGTATGGATTGTGAGTCTGATTCAATAACTGACCTTGTTAATGAAGTCTCAGAAAGCCACCTTAAGGCTGCAGTAGCTGCCTCTGTTCTCATGCTGGAGGTTGTCATGTAAGCCCCATATGTTCAGCAATGATTCTACCCTTTACTCTAGCAGAGAAGCCCCACCTAGATTTCTCACCATGGATTACAGACCCATCAGTGTACACATTGGCATTGTCATCCCCAGCATGATCATTTATCAGTTTCCAGCTCTGCACTCTCTACCAAGGCTGATGATGACTTGCTGTAATTAGTCAAGTTCTCATCTGACCTACCCCTACATGATGTAGAAGCAATATGTACAAGAGTTGGAGGGACAGACGGTGATCCCAGAGTAACACTACAAAAGGCAAGGGAAGCTTTCATTGCATTAGTAAATATATGAAGATCAAAAGAAATTGAGAGCAGCAAAAACAACCAGCAAGAAGCTACAGACTTTCCTAAATGGGTGCTTGATTAGATTAGGATTCAAATGGTATGACATGGTCACTAATATGTAACTGATGACATGAACAAGAGAAGTGCCAGTACAACAAGAGTTCATTGAAGACCTATGCTCCATGGGGAGATAAGGGTGATGATGATTTGAGATAAGAGTGTACAGCTGATTTAAAAAAATATATTTTTGATTTTGTGCTTGTTTTTTTATTTAGCTATGATTAACCTTGTGTATTTTTAAAGTTCAAGACCTAATCTTCACACTCAGACAGCTGAGTGAAAAGGCCCTTGAGTATAAGAGTGAGATCCATCTTTGTTTCATAGATCTGGAAAAGGCGTTTGACAGGGTCCCTTGGAGCAAACACACTCAGACACTGTTTGAAGTATAAGTTGAATATTTTCATAGATCTGGAATCTGATTCATGCTATACAATATTCTGATGCTTACTAAAGTCTTGCAGAAATTATGTGAGGACAGCAAACCATAAGTCAGAAGAGTTCAGGACCACCACTGGTGTAAGACAAGGTGATATCCTATCACCTTACCTCTTCATACTCCTTATGGACGATGTCATCAAGGCATGTAAGGAGAGAACAAGAAAGTATTCAGTGGGGTACTGGAAGATGAGACAGGTCTATATTTCGGAGATGGCATTTGCTGATGATGTTGCCCTGATTGCTAAATCAGAGGCACATCTCCAATCCAACCTGCAAGTCTGGAAGGAAGAGCTGGAGAAGAGAGGGATGGTCATAAGCAGCTCTAAAACAAAATCCATGGTGATATCACGAGAAGAAAGAAAACATCAGATTAAGTTTGGAGAACAGGTCCTGGAGCAGGTCGACCACTTTAAATATCTCGGAGCTATTATAGACCGAAAGGGGGGCATCAAAGAAGAGTTGGCCACTCGAAAAGCAGCGGCTGGGAGACTTTATCAGGCCATAAATCGAGGATTCCTCAGCAAGAAAGAGGTTGGCAAGAAAACGAAGATGGCTGTATACCGCTCCACCTATGTCCCAGTCTTGACATATGGATGCGAGTCGTGGGCAATGACTACAACCACAAAAGCCAGATCCAAACCTCAGAAATGAGGTATCTGAGGAAAGTGGTTGAAGTAACAAGAAGAGACATGGTCCGCAACCAGACGATCCGTCAAGGCCTAAAATCCCATCCGCTGCAGACCCAAATAGAACAGTCCCAACTAAGATGGTTTGGCCATGTCTGCAGAATGGGAGAAGATCGGCTACCACGACAAGCATGGGAAACAAAGAGCCAGGGATCCAGACCTCCAGGACGACCCAGAGTCCGCTGGGAGGACAACATTAGACAATCTTTGAAGGACCGAGGACTAGAATGGAACCAGGCCAGGAAGAAGACAGCTGATAGAATGGTCTGGCGCTCTCTCTTCCAAACCTCTACACCTCACGGTAGAAGGGGAACGACTAAGTAAGTAAGTAAGTAAGTATTTTTAAAGTAGAATAAAAATTAAAAAATTACAAAAACACACAAATAGTAATACATCTTACAAACAAAAAAGAACAAGAAAAACCTATGTTGCGGCCACAAGGCCTTCGTCAGGGACAGACAAAAAGAGACAGGAGGGAAAGAAAATGAGAATTAAGTAGAGAACATGAAACTATAGAAATAAGAGAAAAATACTCCCTTAAGTCTTGTCAGAGACCAGGGTTCCTGACATGTTGGAGCAAAGATGGCTGCCTTTTCATTCTACCGTTTAACCCCTGTCTTACGGCAGTTCTCCTCATATACTCACATTTTTAATGTAGGTGAAGACATATCTCCAAATAAAGACAATGGTATCATTCGTTCAATTCTGTCGGAGGGCGTTGGCCATCAGACCCCTGGTGATTATGCTACAGTTGAAAGTAAGTATCCACTATAAAATAAAAAAGATGCCATAATGCATTGCAGATTACATAAGTGGTTCAGCTTTCAATGCACTTAATCAGATTGGGGAGAAAGCATAGTCTAGATAGGCAAGCATGTTAATTTTTAAACATTTTCTCCTGCTGCCAGACTACTGCTGCCGTATGAGGATATGTACATATTGAATGACTCATGTCTTCTCATGTTTTCATTATTATAATAGCCCCTTCAGTCATAACTGACTATGGGAATGTGTCACCCCTGAGGTGACAGCCCTCAGCTGCTTATTTCCTCGATTTCCTTTTGAAGTTTTCTCCTCTCTTCTGCTTGCCATGAGCGCTTCTTTTCGCCAAATATGAGGTGGCACCGTAGAGAGCATCGCCACTTGGTGCTATCGGCAGCTTCATCCAACTGTTTTCCATAGAAGATATCTTTTGGGATGCAACCATCTGCCATGCGGCGGACATGGCCTAACCAGCGCAGTCCGTCTGCACTGTATAAGCAGTGTATACATGCATTGAAGGCCAGCACGTGACAACACTGCAACATTTGTCACTTTATCCTGCCATGAAATACCGAGGATGTGGCGTAGACACCATAGGTGAAAGGTTTTGAGCCTTCTTTCTTGCTTAGCATAGGTTGTCTGTGTCTCACTGCCATATAGAAGTTTGCTGGTCATACAGGTGTTATGCACCACAGCTTTGGTCTTCGTTGTGAGTTTGTAGTTTCCCCAAACATGCGCTGTGATGCGGGCAAATGTGGCAATCTTTTCTGCCTGAGCTTTTGCCACAGACTTGCGGCTGTCAGTCTTGGCGCTTCTTTGGGTTTTTGTCTGAAAGTAGGTGTTTGGTCAAAAGAGGTCATGATGGTTCACATAACTCCAAGGATTACACACTCATGGATGAGCACTAGGGGAAGCGGTGTTCTGATACATTCTTACCTGTTGAACCATTTTAGTTAGTAAACAAAATTTTCTGTCCCCAATTCGGGTTTGACCCTAATCCCAACTAAATATGCTGTGGCCATGATCAGTGTTTTATTACTTCATAAATGGATTACCTTGATGTTTGAAGACTAAAAAGAAAGTTTTTTAGCCTGCAACTGTAAGTTGTCTTTGGTAAACTCGTATTCTACTGTGAACTTTTTAGTGTTGTTTCAGTTCACACGCAACATGTATTAAGTATACTATATATTATAATTCTCTGTCTCTTTCCCTACAGTTTAATATATAATATGCACATGTTCACAGAAAAAATAATTCAAATGGATGTTCAAGATAGCTTTCAGAGCATAGTGCAGTGTGTGCCATTTATGTATTTCCCCAGAAAAGCTGGTGTGAATGTTCTTACCCACTGACATACACCATGAAAATATTTAACGGCGTGCATGTTCTTTTAATGGGTGTTCATGAAAGATTTCAATCAAAACTCGGTTTAATGCTCGCTGATTCCATATTTTCCAGAAATACTGGTGCAGTAGTTTCAGACAGTAATTAGCAAGAAAAATTACTGTGCTACTGCAAGTGTCTGCTTTTTTGCACAATACAATGAGCGTTTACTGGGAAATGTGGAAAGGATGGATTGGGAATGCTTGCATTTTAATTTATGAATGTTTTTTTTTTTTTTTCGAGAAGCTTAAAATTACATTTTTAGGGTATATTTCTGCATACAAATAACATTAAGAAACTCAGAATAAATATTTGTGTGTTAAAAATCTTCCTGCCTCTGTCAATGTTGAGTAATTTGTCAAAGTTTTCTGTACATGTAATTAATATGAATGGTACCTGTCAAACTTGTTTATTCTTATTCAGGTACCATGCCTAGTGGCGTAGGAGATATGTCTCTCTACAACTTCCTGTCTCCAGTACAATTTATCAATTCTGTTGTTGATTATTTCCATGCCATGATGTCAAACTATCCAGTATTTGCTCTCTTTGTCTTCCCCTACCTTTTTCCTTCAATCTGTTCTTATGATATATTCCAGCTTTCCTCTTCTCATAACATGTCCAAAAAAGTGGATTGTTTCTTTCTAACTTTCTAACTGGAATAAGTTTCTTTTGCGCACTGGCCTCTTTGAGGACATCCTCATTACTCTTTTTGGCTGTCCATGGTATTTTTAACATTCTTCTGTAAAACCACATCTCTGTGGCCTCTAGTGCCTTCCCTACTTGTTTACTAATTGTCCTTGACTCACTCCCATATGTATGCATACATACTGAAGAACTCTATTTCTTACTTCCAATGACAAAGAATTGTTGCATAAAATACTCTTCATTATATAGAATGCTGTTTTTGCCTGAGCTGTTCTGCTCTTTACTTCTGAGATGCATCTTCCATCCATTGTTAATAATGTTCTCAGGTATTTTGATTTATTGACTTGCTTTAAAACTGTTCCATTTACTTTGATAGTACATTCTGGGGAAGCCCTTTTCTTTGAGACAACAATTACTTCAGTCTTTTTGCTTTAACGGCTGAGGCCTTTATTTTCGCTTTCTATCACTAATGTATCAATCATTTCCTGTAGCTCCTTTTCACTTTTTGTTAGACTGTATCATCAGCGTAAATACTAGCACAGTGACAAAATACAGAGCACTTAGGTCAATGTTTGTGCAGCAAGACTGAAAAAGCTGGAATCAACGTCACTTGGATGATGTACATCTCGCCAGATAAAATACTGTAAAAATATCAGGTTGCGTAACTTTGAGTTTGGTCCGCACGTATTTTTGAATTCACAGAAACAGTGAACTACCTGTACTTGTGAATGTGACTAGGCATTTGACATTTGACAAAATTTCATTACTTGAATAAACAACTTTTAAAGTCTAACAAATAAGATCATATGACTCAAAAAATGAAGTATGTATAAAGAAATTCATCAATAAAACGCTGGCATGTGAGCAAATACACTTGCTCTAGGATAGCTAGTTAATATGATAAATCTTCAATGTTTAGAGTAATTTATTAAGGGGAGGAGCTGCAGGCATTTTTCGGTCGAAATAAAAAAAATTAAGAATTTGGGATTAGTCCATTTTCTGATACTTTAGCATCTCCTGAATCTAAATATAACAGAATTAAATGTCAAAATGCACTCTAACAATATGTATTTTGACTTTGAAAAAGGTATGGTACAGAGAGATTTTCTCAAACTCGAGAAAATATGTCTAATTGGACCTTGTTTCTTCCATAGCAAGCAAGCCTGCACCCCTACGTATTATACATCATTGGATTCGCCTAGATCTGGGCAATCCTGTGATGTAGTTCATTTATTTCTGTAACAAAATTATACCTGCTAGATCGAGAATTTCTAGGTCGCGTTTTTTACCGATTACTTCCATATATGGAAATCGTCGGACATTCGCTGACATCGGCTTTTTCCGCTCACTATTCTAAACTGTTCGTTGGCTGCGTGAATCCACGTGACTTGTAACCGCCGTGTTGACATTATGGCGTCGGATTGATAAATTCTGTATACATATTTAGTTAGACTCATTTTTCGGAACTTTTTGTGTGAAAATGCCTTGAAAAAAGAATAGCTTTCGTCATCTAAACCTGGAAACGGCCAGGGAGAAAAGATGGAACCAAGATAGTGCAGGTAAAAGTCGCTAATTTTGTTATGGTAATGGTACAAAATGAATCACTATAGAAAGCCAGGCAGATCACATGTGGTGGGGCCACGCACAACATTTAGGCTACACAAATTTAGTTTTGATTTACTCTGTTAGGACTGAGTGGAGAGGGAAGAAGGTACTATATTGGAAATCTGACTTAATTTTCTTGAATTAATACACAATATGTCCTAATTATCCCAGAGTCCGCTGGGAGGACAACATTAGACAATCTTTGAAGGACTGAGGACTAGAATGGAACCAGGCCAGGAGGAAGACAGCCGATAGGATAGTCTGGCGCTCTCTCTTCCAAACCTCTACACCTCACGGTAGAAGGGGAACGACTAACTAAGTAAGTAAGTAATGTCCTAATTATAACCCATAAAGGGTTCAACGATATACTTTTAAAAAAAATGTCACATGTGAATAAGCTATTATTTTTTTAAATTTATGTATTTGCAAGCTTTTAGTAAACGCGTTGGCAGTAAACAGTGATAAACAAAATGTGATCACATTTTTATCATGGTTTTTATAAGCAAATGTTTCTTGAGCTGTGATTATTTCTTATGTACTTTTTTCAGAACTAAATGGTCCCCCTAATGAGCCTAGTCTGCCTGAGGTTATACTGTCAGCTTCAGCTGTAAATGAAGGAGCCAGCACAAGTCTACTTTGCTCGGTCGGTGGCCATCCTTCGTACAGTGCCCCAACTCTGGTTCATTTTTAGCATCTCAGCCTCCACAGTCCTCCGCCAGGTTGTTTTTGGTCGGCCTCTCTTTCGTTTTCCTTCAGGGGTCCAAAGCATAGCTGTTCTTGTGATGGCATCGGGGTCTCTTCTGGGGACATGGCCAACCCAGCTCCAGCGTCTGCCAGCTATGATGGTGTGCATGTCCTCTTGCTTGCTCTGAGTAAGCAGATCTTGGTTGGTGATGGTATTCGGCCAAAAGATTCGGTGAATTTTTCTTAGGCATGTTGTGTGAAAAGAGGACAAATTCGACATTTCCTTCTCTGTAACTCTCCAGCATTCTGCACCATAGAGAAGCACAGAAAGCACACAACTCTGATATAATCTTAATTTTGTGCTTGTGCTGTATTGAGAGGACTTCCAGATGTTGTTTAGGCTAAAATAGGCTGTTCTTGCCTTATTCATTCTGATGTTGATGTCTTTGACTGCCCCGTCTGGTGTTACTATGCATCCTAGATATGTGAAGGTGTCTGTCTGTACCAGTTGCTGATTCCTTACTGATATGGGCTCAGGGTTGCTCACATTGAGCGTCATGACCTCTGACTTCCTTAAATTGATGTTCAAGCCCACCTGCTGGCTAAACTTATTAAGTCTGTCCGTTTTTTCCTGGATGTGTTGATGTGAATGTGCTAGTAGTGCAATGTCATCTGCATATTCCAGATCTTCTAATGTAGAAAATGTAGTCCATCTTATTCCTCTTGGACTGCCCTCTGTTGTCTGTCGCATCACCCAGTCTATGACTGTTAAAAATAGAGTGGTTGATAAGGGGCATCCCTGTCGTACTCCTGTCTTTACCTCAAAGGTTAGGTTGCTCTGCCCAACACTACACGTAAGTTGGCATAGAGGCTTTTTATGATTGACACTATGCAGCTTGGAATTCCATAAGCCCTCAGTATTTTCCATAAACTGTCCCTATGTATGCTGTCAAAAGCCTTTTCAAAATCAACAAAATTAATGTACAGCTGTCTTTGCCATTCTGAGCACTGCTCAATAATGTTCCTGAGAGTGAATATATGATCTACACATCTTCTGTTCTTTCTAAATCCTGCTTGTTCTTTCCTCAGTTTGTGGTCTACTGCTTTTGAAATTACATCATCGGTTGATGAACATAATTCATTCAATGTGAACAAAGTTGCAGTTCTATCATCATTGTTATCAGGAATGGGACCCTATAAATTTAACTACTTTGCACAGAACATGGATATGCCTGGCCTGCATAAAAAAACTTTCAACACAATTGCAAAAAAATTTTATTTGCAAACACCAGAACTCGCAAAATTAATATTTGATCATGCTGCTAAGCTAGCATGCAGCGTAAACTGTGCTCAGAGCAATCAACCATATCATGAATATATTATGGATATTGGAGTCAGTTTTGATGGCAGCTGGTTCACAAGGGGCCACAGTTCAAAAATTGATATTGGTTGTGTTGTGGAGATCTTGACAGGTCTTGTTATAGATGCCCATGTGCTTTCAAAATACTGTCAGACATGTGCTACAACTGGTTCGTGGTACCAGAAGGAAGCCCCAGGAAACTTCAGCAAATGGAAAGAGGAGCATGTGAAGCAAGGATGTGATATAAATTTTGAAGGTATTTACTTCTGAATCTTATTTTTGGTTTCTCCTTCTCCTTGTCTAAAAATTTAAACTGATCTAATTTTAATTTCTCCATAAGTATCAGTTTTAGTAACATAATTTATTACTTACATGTGTTTGCTTTGCTTCCATTGTACTACATTTGCTTCTACATTGTAAAGGAAAGTGTTCAATGTTTGCTTACATCATTATTTTAAGTGGTACTAATTCATACCTTTTCTTCTTTCTAGGAAGTTCAGGTGTGATGGAGGCTGAGGCAGCTAGTGTTTTATGGAGCCGGTCTGTGACACGACACAAATTTCGCTACACCATCATGTTAAGTGATGGTGATAGCAAAGCCTTCAATAGGGTCATGGAAATTAAACCATATGGCCCTAATGTTGAAATCATCAAAGAAGAGTGTATCAATCATGTAGGAAAAAGAATGCATACAGCTCTTCGTAATTTAGTTGCTGATTGCCGCAAGCAAAAAGTTACGCTTGGAGGATGTGGCCGTGGCCGTCTGACAGATACAGCCATCCGAAAGCTTGGCATTTATTATTCCAGGGCTATCAGGCAACATGCTACTGCAGCTGATATGAAGAACGCTATTATGGCTATCCTACATCATTGCTATTCAACTGATGATTATCCCCAGCATCAGTTTTGTCCTACTGGCCAAGACTCTTGGTGTTTCTATAAAGCAGCCTTATCTAGGAATGAGCATCAAAAACGTATACATACGCCCCTGGACTTTAAGCTGTTGAACAGACATTTGACACCAGTGTATGACAGGCTGACAAATCTGAAACTGTTGAGTCGCTGTGAAAGAAAGGCTACCCAAAACTCCAATGAGAGCCTTCATTCAGTTATTTGGAGTAAAGTGCTAAAGCATATCTTCCATTCACGAAAGCGCGTTGAATTCTTCCTTCTAAGTGCAGTTGCTGAATTTAATGAAAGACCTGAGGCTGCTATATTTTTCAAGAAAGTCCTGGGGCTGAACAGTGGAAAAGAGGCTTATCGACTGGCAGGAGCAAGAAAGCGTAAACGTCTCGTGCTCAGCTCTAAAACGGCAGAAAACTGCACTAAGAAAAGGAACCAAATTAGGCACAAATCTCAACAGAAAGCCAGACAAGAAGCTGCAGAGGAAGCTGGATATATGGCCGGTATGTTCTGAATGACAAGTAAGTTATTTTTTTGCTGTAGTATTACCTACTTATTTAATTGTTGTCTACTTATGGAGAAAAATGCGGTTTTCTCATAATCTATTTTTTCATCCTAATTTTCATAGGAAGCTGCAGAGGAAGCTGGCTATGCTACCAGTATGTTCTAAATGACAAGTAAGCAATTTTTCAGGGGCAATATTACATACTTATTTAATTGTAGTCTATTTATGGAAAAAAATGCGATTTTCTCAAAATCGAATTTTCTCATCCTAATTTCCTTAAAACTGCCACACTTATGTGTTAATTGACATAAGAATTGGCACATATGTTGCCCATAATCTTTTAAAACTTTTGTAGTGATGGATTTTGAGTATCTGATCAAACTTTTGATTTATTGCAAAAAGTAATGTAAAATTTATCAAAATTTGTTACTATTTTTAGACACTATATTCAAAGTCCTACAACTTTTTTTGTATTAAAGTTATCAAAAATCAATCACAAGAAAAGTTTTTACATATAATGATAAACGTTGTGTTCATATTTGTTATTCATAGCTTAATAAATAAAAAAGCCTTAGCAAATTGAAATAGAATCCAATATGGCCGCCGTTTCTATGGCAACCAGTAGTGCAGTGCCATCAAACTCTTCATTTTGCGTATCTAGTATAGATATAGGTTAAGTCTGTGCATTTTCATTGAAATCCAGCAATTAATAACAAAAATAGCATTTCAGTGTAGCTCCTCCCCTTAACAACACTTTTTTAAAAGCCTTTTTTAGTGGCATCGATTTTCTATCAAATTTTAAACTCATTATTTTAGTCCTGAAACTTTATAAAGTTGTAATGAAGTTTTCAAAAAGTCATGAAATGTAGCTTTGCTATGTCTGCAGGTGCCTTGAACATAATATTTAAAAAACGTTTTACATTTGTTTCTTTATTTAGTAAATTTCTCTGTCAGACATGAAGAGCAAGTTTTACACGAGAGCAAAGCCAACAAATTTGTTCTTGGAGAGGTAGAGGATCCTTACATTGTCACTGGCATGGAGATTGCTCTAAAGAAAATGAAGAGCAAAGAGCATTCTAGGTTTACCATTACACCAGCATATGCGTTTGGAGTAGAAGGCAGAAAGGACCTTGGGATACCCCCAAACGCTGTATTAATATATGATGTTGAGCTCGTCTCATTTGAAAAGGTATGAGATTTATTTGTATTTTTGGATGAAATTGGGCATGATTTTAATATTTACTGGAAAAACTGGTGTGGGATAAAGTGTACAAACTATACATGCTTAGACATTTTTAAGGAAATACTGAGGGAAAAAACTTCCATTTATGTGTTCATCAAACAGTCATTTCACTGATGGTTATTAATGTTAGCTTAAGTGGTGTCTGATATAAAGTGCTAACACTCATACACACACACACACACCCCTAAAAAAAGGGGGTTAATTCTGCTTCTGTACTATTTTAATAGCCGTATAAATAAAACTGCAGTCAGTCCACCAAGCTAAGCGATCAATGTTTTGTAAAGGAATTCTCTTAGCTGTTTTGATGTGGTTTTCCATCTTGTTGGAAATACACATCAAGTTGCATGTCTGCTAGTAAAGGGGACTGCATAATATTTAAGCATGTCTAGATAATTGTCAGATCTCACTGTTTCTTCATAAAAAAAGTAAAGACTGATCAAACGGTTGTGGACAAAGAGCACACCTCACAGTAATTTTGGAATTGTCTCACTGCATTTCATGGAACTCGTCATGAGGTTCAGATCCCCATATGTCTTCTTGGATGATGGTTTTAGCTTCACAATAGGGCAGTGGATGGTTGAATTGTTACATTTTACTGCCACTTCTAGATAATGCATCTGCTCTCATTTCCTGTGATTCCACAGTGGTTGAGTAACCACTGGAGGGCAATGGTTGACAACCTTTGGATGATGTTAAGCTCAGATTTGATGTTATGCATCATGTTTTCATTTCTGGTGTTCTGTATTGATTCCAGTAGTGATCTATAGTCAGTAAAGATTACTTTCTTAGCTGGTAGCTGCTGGTCTGCTCTAGTGAGGATTCTCAAGGCTAGTAGTAGTGCCATAGCTTCTACCCTGAAATTGGAGGACATCTTTCCAGTTGCTGTTGGGAAGGCCTTACGGATGATCCTGCTGTTTATGATTCTGATAAAAATGCCTCCTCCACCATTCTTTACAGCCCCTTGTGCGGATCCAGCTGTGTATACGTGTGTCCAATCCTTGGGGTTGGACTTGAATTATCTCCTGAGCCAAAGTTTTTAGTTGTGGGGGGTTCAGGTGAACTTTCTTTCTTATTTCAGGGACTTCTGTGAAAATAGATATATTTTTATGACCGTAGTTTGGCTCCTCATAACCAAATAACATTTCCATTTCGGTAGATTGTTTTGTGAGGGGGTCTTCATGAAATTGATACAGAATTCCTGTATGTGACAATTACAGAAAATTATGAGTTGCCAAGTGCATTACCAATAATCAATTTGATGTGCGCCACTTCAGTTTTTACTGTTATTTATAATCTGGTGAATAGTTTTGGTACATCATGTTTTATCTTTTCTAACAGTTTGAAGAAAGTTATTCAGAAAATAATAAAAAAAACACACTCAATAACATAACTGAATTAAAAAGAAGAGGTGCTACTAATCATCATGCGTAATACAAATGTTTACCTGTATGGAAGGAAACTCCTTGGGGAGCCACACTTTATTTAAAAAATAAAGCCAGCTGGAAGTATATGTCCGAGAGGGTTAAATTTGTGTATTAGATGATCTGTGCCCACTTACTCAATGGACTGAAAATGACCACCATGAAACTTATGAAAGTATCCTCAAGTTCTGAGGAGGAATGCAGGGTCCTAAACAAATTTCCTGTCAGTGTCATTGATATTCTTGATGTGTTTGAAATTGGTAAGAAGTACTGAAGGGTTAACTAGTGAATAATGTTATTGCCTGTTAAGTATGCACAGATTGTTAACAAGGATAGCTTAACGACCCACACTTCTGCTAGGCATTAGTTTTAATAGAATTTTCAGTTCTCTCTTAACAATAAACTCACAACATGCCATTTACTGGATATGTCCTATTCTAACCATCCACCATCTTCTGCTTAAGAAGGCTTTTTTAATTTTCCAGGCTGTTAAATGGAGCCTTTAAAAATCGTCGAGATTATCCAACATTTCAGGGGTTTGGCAAGTTCTTAGGTGCACTGCCACTTGCAGGCTTTGTGGAAGTTTAATCTACTTTGGACAAAAAATTCTTGTTTTTTTCCCCCCTTACATTAAAAAAAAAAAAATTGGTGAAAGGCATATCTTCAATAATGTGAATATTGCAGTGACCATGAAACCCCACTGCAGTGTCTTCCTGCCTAAACCAAAAAGTGCACCGATTAAAAGGACTTTTCCATGTAGAAGTTATTTAGCACTGTCTTTGTAAAGTTGCTTTATCCATTTGATACCTGGGGTTGGGAAGAATACAGCATATTCACAGAAGTAGCTGAAATAGATGGAATATGAGTCACATGAAAGATTCCATCTTGGAGGAAGCAAATTAAAAATCAGGCAGACAGGTGCCTGTAGTAAAGAAGAGCAAACAGTTGTTGAACATGTCCTCCAAGAATGTCAACTCTGGGACGAGCAAATCGGGAAGGGTTGCCTTTACCGACCCCATTGACGGAAAATCCATGTAGCAATGAGAGGAGCCTAAGACAGAATAAAAGCTTTCTGAGACATATATGTGGTCTTGTGAGAGCAGACCAAAAAGAAAATTATTCTTGTCAGGAAATTTCTTGTTTCTTTGGTGATTACCCTGATAACACTAGTCAACAACCAAAATGTACCAGAAATGAAAATAGCTGATCTTAACTAATTTTGGTGTGCTAAAAACGAAAATGACATTAAAAAATGTTGATTGGCTCTAGTTTTCAAGATATATGCTACTAGTTTATTTAATTACGGTCAATTTATATATATGACGCAACTGTTGTGGGCGATTGCATAAATGTTTCTAATGACCAATAAAAATGTAACTAGAAGTTGATGATGCAATCCTACATATCATTACATCACCTTTGTGTATAAATATCTTATCTCTGATAAAATTTTGCCATTAGTTAGTGCATTTGTCCTTATCAAAAGTATCGTGGTTAGAAATGCCTAGGATATGTGTGAACAGTGCTAATAATTTCTGTTATATATGTGGTGAGGTGACATTTCTATCACAAAAACGAAATATAACTAAAGTGATTAAGAAGGCGTACAGTTTGTATTTTGGCTGCAGAATAGGAGATCAAGATAAGAGCTGGGCGCCTCACATATGCTGCAATACATGTGCAGCACATCTTAAACTGTGGTTGACTGGCAAAAGGCAAGCTATGCCTTTTGCAGTCCCAATGATTTGGAGAGAGCCCACTGATCATCTCAACAACTGTTACTTTTGCATGGTCCCTCCAATTGGGAAAGGCATATCAAAGAAGAAAAAATGGACTCTGGAATATCCAAACATCCCATCTGCAATACGTCCGGTACCACATGGCGATGATCTACCAGTTCCCAAAGTGCCAGAATCATTTTCAGCTGCTTCCACTGATGAAGAAGAGGACATTGGTGGTCCTGAACCATCAACCTCAAGCGACCCAGATTTTAAGCAAACTACATCCACTAAACCACACTTAATAACCCAAGGTGAACTGAATGATCTTGTAAGAGATCTGAATTTACCGAAGAACAAGGCGGAGCTTTTGGGTTCCAGATTGCAACAGGGGAATCTCCTGGCAGAAGATGTTACAATTTCTGTGTATAGGAACCGCCAGAAGCCGCTTATTACATTCTTTTTCAAAGAGGGTGACCTTTCTGCGTACCACAACATTTCTGGTTTAATGGCAGCCCTCAAAATCAATTACACACCGGAAGAGTGGAGGCTTTTCATTGATTCATCCAAGACGAGTCTTAAAGCTGTTTTGTTGAATAATGGTAATGTGTTACCGTCAATTCCAGTTGGTCACACAGTTCATATGAAAGAAACGTATGAAAACATTAAGCAGCTTTTGAAGTGTATAAACTACGATCATCATCATTGGTCACTTTGTGGTGACTTAAAAGTGGTCGCTCTTTTGCTTGGACTACAGGGTGGATACACCAAGTACTGTTGCTTTCTCTGTGAGTGGGATAGCCGTGCACGAAGTGACCATTACATCAGAAGACATTGGCCAATCAGGCAGTCATTGCAGCCTGGCAGTAAGAACGTTGAGAACCCAGCACTTGTCGACACCAGCAAGATTTTGTTGCCACCCTTGCAAATTAAGCTGGGTCTCATGAAAAACTTTGTCAAGGCAATGGAGAAAACAGATGAGGCTTTCAAATACCTCATCAGAAAATTTCCAAGACTGAGTGAAGCTAAAATAAGAGAGGGAGTATTTGTTGGTCCGCAAATTCGAAAACTTCTTCATGTTTCTTTGCGTGTTAAATTGTAGAAAATCTCCTTCTGAAGTATAAGAGTCTTGATTGCAACATGTCTTTGAAAATTCATTTTCTGGATTCTCATCTGGATTTCTTTACGGCAAACTGTGGAGCAGTCAGTGATGAGCATGGTGAACGATTTCACCAGGACAGTGCTGCTATGGAGACGAGGTATCAAGGCAATTGGAGCCCTTCAATGCTTGCTGATTACTGTTGGACTGTGACAAGAGACACCTCATTGATTGACTACAAGAAGCAAGCAAAGAGAGCTCGAACAGCGACTGAATAATGACGGAATGGGTTCAAATGTGCCTTTTTAAAACATGATATGTGAACTTTAAATAATGTTTTTATTTTTTCTATCATTTTATGTTGAAATATCAATTATTTGAGTATGTAACCACAATTTTTATAATGCTAAAGTAGAAAGACTAGCTGTTCACCCCAGAGAATTAAACAAGCATACATTATTTGTATTACTGTAATGTAAATTCATTTAAAAAAAACCAAAGCCAATTGGGGAATTTCATTATGATATTTGAAATCAGCATGTCAAAATCAATAAGAAATGGTATATTTAATTTCTGGTACAAAAAACGTTTGAAAATTTGTTGACTAGTGTAATCAGTTTTAAATATATGAAATGAAGACAGAGGTCAATCCTAGACATCTTAGAGCATATCTTGGACTGGCACCCATCAGCCTTCTAAGCTGCACTGGAAAGCTTATGGAGAAAATGATCAGTACCAGATTAAGTTGGCACCTTGAAGGAAAACAAATTCTACTGCACCAACAAGCAGGCTTCAGGCGACACAGGTCTACAGAGGACCAAGTCACCTACATTGCACAGGAAATCAGAGATGCTTTCCAAGAAGGGAAGCACACATTAGCAGTTTGGGTAGACATGGAGAAAGCATTTGATAAAGTTTGGAAAGATGGGCTTAGAGTTAAACCTTAAATATGGAGTCTGTGGAAGAATGTACAACTGGATCAGTCACTATCTAACAGAACTGCAAGAGTGCAGGTGCATGGACAGTTTAGCAGAAAGACTACAATGGAGCAGGAAGTCCCACAAGGTGAGGTTCTTTCCCCATCACTCTTCCTAATATGTGTGTGTGTGTGTGTGTGTGTGTGTGTGTGTGTGTGTGTGTGTGTGTGAGAGAGAGAGAGAGAGAGAGAGAGAGAGACTGACATCACAGAAAACATCCACAAGAATGTCCATAATTCCCTCTATGCAGATGACCTGGCCATGTGGACTTCAGAAGAATACATCACCACAGCAAGAGTGCGCAAGCAGGATTCATTGCTAGCCCTTGAAATTAATCAATGTGTCAAACAAACCACAGCAAGCAAAACTTGGGCAGGCAGTATATTTTCCTATTCTGACTGCCGTTTCTTTTCTCATACTGGTAACGCATCGTATTGCATAATCGTGTCAGTCCCTGGACGAGACGAAATACTGTGAAATTCGTCTCGATAGACATGGGATGGCAGACATATCGTCTAACATTTTCATCTGACACGAGTTTTCTTCGGCTAAGTTTCTCGGCGTAAGGTGTGGAAACTGTCATCTGCATCGCTCAGAAATAGTCGTATGTCGGAGTAGGCGTTAAGACGCGTATTGACAGGTTATGGCAGGCGTCTGAGTAGATGGGAAGTAGATGTTAAGAGGAGAGGGGGAGACGGGGGTATTTGCGAAATAACGTGGGATCCTTTGTCTGTTTCGTATATCTACCCAGTAGCTGAAACGTGACTTCATTCAGTCCTCCTAAATCTGCAGTAGACAGATCACTCGTGCTAGAAAATATCTTGCATATTGCAAAGTTCTGAGTTTCTTGGCAACATTTTGCCGAGTTCTAGACTACCATTATATTGAAGGATTCTAGTTCGTGGTAAAATCTGTAGTTCTGTGTGGAGGTAAATATATATATTGTGGTGGGTTTAGATGTTAAGAAGAATGGTGTGCATATAGTTGTACTTGAGTGAGATCAACTGTGAAAGTCTCTGAGGTAAACAATGGACAGCTGTGTTACAGAGTACCTTTCTTGTTACCACCCTACGATCTCACTTAAGTTATATTTTTATTGACTAGCGTGACTGAAAGCTACATAAAGTGTCTAGGGTATTGTAAGAGTGTTGTTAAAGAATCTCAATACAAAAACATATACAAACATATACTAAATACTATGATAAACTCAACTAACTCCAGCTGTTAAATTTTATATTAAAAATTTCTTTTGTTAAACTTTATTGGTCCTGACCTAAAGTTGTTTTGGTCAGGACTACAGTTCAATGAGAATCAATTTAGATGGATAGATATATTTACAAATATATATAAAGATATTTACATACAACAGACAATATGTCCATAGTACATTGTTAAAAATTTTCAAGTTTATGATAATTACTCTATTTAACTACTGGTACAGGAAGGCCGGTTGGGGATTATCATCATCCCAATGTTCTTTTGTTTCATTAGAATTGTTTATGTTAGTCTTTTGGAGGAACGTTTTTGTCTATACAGGAGATTTTTCTTTAGTCGTGATAAGTTGTCCCAGGCCAGATATTGCACTTATGTGGAATCAGGAATCACAGCAGTTGTAGTTGGTTTGGCCAAACACTTCAGTCTCCTCTGGTCTTGAACTTCTTTAATACCAACAGGTACCAGAGACTATTAGAAATCGTGTTGAATTTCTCTATCATCGAGTACCAGCACCAGACAAGTGCCAGCAGGAACCCCTGTCGATGCAAGTTATGGTTCTGTCTTAATATCAAACTAATTCCTCCTAATTTACATGTAAACATACATTCAATACAAAAGAACATGGTCAGCTCTCTCTGACAACTCTGTACCAGTTTTCTTTTCTCTTCCCTAATGGATGCTACGCCTCTGTCATTCCTGCAGTAATCTTTTCCATGCAATAAGATAGGTGTAATGTTCCTGTATGACCATCATATATATAGTCCTGTAGTTTTAAACTTCTTAGGTAGTCCCTTATATGATGGATCAACATCTAGGCCATGCCTAAGTCTGCCATGGAACCATTTAATTACAATCTTTTACATGGCCTTTTCTTTTTTCACACAACCCTTTTTAATTAAAAAGTCAATAAAATCAATCTTACCACATATCAAGGAAATATAAACAAGTAACGATGAATTAGGCAATAGAATATGGCACACTTTCATCACTGCCTCTGTTCAGACTGCTTTCTGTTGTTAGTTATTTTAAAACTAAGCACAAGTCTGCTCATCGCTGCTTGCTCCTCTGAATAGTTTTGAAAAAATGGCAGCGAGCAGCCTACTTTTCCTATCATGTAAAAAGCTTTGGCCAATGAGACCAAGCATCTCTTTTTTTGAATGAAACCTTTTAAAAAAAATATCTCAAACCACTATGCGTTACTACTACCAACTAGATTTGTATATTTAGGTTAGCCAATAGTATTTCGGCTTCCGTCAAATTTCATCCAATCAACTTCATCGTACTATCTTAGCCTTTCTTTCACCTAATTTTTTCCCAAAAAAATATGCTATCCAATCTAAGCAGACATGACCGGACCTGACAGTATCTCCGATTCTCTATGTATTATTACCAATATTTGATTATTTAATGGACTATTTAGATAACTAACAACATATTCTTGGTCAACAAGTCTTCAGGTACACTAATATATGATTTTTATGGGGCTAAGTGGCTTGGTTCAAAATTCTATCTTTTTTTCTATGTTAGTTGTTTATTTTTAAACTACCTCCTGTTCAATTCTTTTTCCATGTACTTTCAAGCTAAATACGAGAGTCTCTCGTAATACACGAGAATTACGTCATTCGCAACAAGAGCTAAGCGTGTTTTCATGACCGTAGCAAGTTGGTTTTATTTTTAGAAACAATGTGAGACGTGATTTGCGTTGGGTTATCTATCCGTGCCCCTCCCGTCCACAATGTATTTTAGGCAAATACTTCATTTGAACTTGGAAAAGGGGTACGTTTGTCTCAAGGACGAATTTGAAAAATAGGGTACCCTTTTTGGTTAGGCCAATGCGTTATCAATAATACGCTGAAGGCGTAGGCGACGACTACAATTCTCGCCAAAATTTTTTAGTACTATCCTATCTTTGACTTTATGCACTACACTATTCTAATTTAGATATTGTATTTAGAAGTTCACCACATATCATATGTCAGTTCCTACTTCTAAATACACATAGATAAATTTACTACCTATGCCTGGTGACTACTCTGATGTTCGTCGTACGGATGTCTGCTTAAAAAATCTGCACCTACGTTGGTTTTGCCTGGAATATATTCTATACTAAACTGGTATGGCTGTAGGAGCAACGACCAACATAATAATCTAGCATTTTCATGCCTTGCTTGTGACAGACACATGAGTGGTTTATGATCTGTTTGGATCTTAAATGATTTACCATAGAGATAAATCTGGAACTTTTTTATAGCCCATATGACAGCTAAACATTCTTTTTCACTTGTTGAATATTTTTGTTCTGCTGAGTTCAACTTACGGCTAGCATAAGTTACTGGGGTTAATTCCCAATCTAGGGAATTTGACCTTTGTAATAGAGCTGCACCCAAACCTATATTACTAGCATCCGTTCTCACAATGAATTCTTGACTCAAGTCAGGTAATTTCAAAATAGGCCTGCTTGTGAGCTTTTCCTTCAACTCTTGGTAGACTAATTCACACTGCGCTGACCAAGTAATTCTATCAGGATTTCCTTTGCGCGTTAAATCAGTCAATGGAGCACATATGGAGTTAAAGTTTTTAATATACTTTTGGTAGAAACCACATAATGAGACAAAAGATCGCACATCTTTCTTTGTCTGTGGTCTTGGTGCTCTTTTCAACTTCTCCAGGTTCTTGGGGTCAGGGGTCATGTTTCCCTGATGTACTGTGTGTCCCAAGAATTCCAGCTCTTTACATCCAACACAGCATTTCGTCGGTCTAGCTGTCAAATTTGTCTCTCTAAGTCGATTAAACAACATATCCAGAGAGTTAATGTGTTGCTCAAATGTTTCAGTCGCTATGAGAATATCATCCATGAAGTTGGTGATGCATGGATTATTCAGGGGATCCAGTAACTTTCTCATCATCCTCGAAAACACACTCGGTGCATTTTTCAGCCCGAATGGCAACATGTTAAATTCATAATGTCCTTCCGAGGTGCTAAAGGCTAAATAAGGTCTAACCTCCGGCTTTACTGGAATCTGATAGTAGCCTTTGCTCAGATCCACTTTAGAGAATTATTTAGCTTTATTCAGCCTGGCAAACAGCTGAGGTGTATCAGGTAATGGATCCACCTGACCTTCTGTGACAGCATTCAGTTTCCTGTAATCTATACACAGTCTGTGTTCTCCAGAGGGTTTTCTTAACAGAACCACACTGGAGCTGTAAGGAGATTCACTGTGCGAGATAATTCCTTCTCTCAACAGATAATCTATCTCCTCCTTCAAAGCTTTTTCCTTAGCGAACGGAATCGAATAAGCTCTCATACAGATTGGTGTTGGGTCTATGAGTTTCATATCATACTCTAATAAATTTGTATGCCCCGGTCGGTCCGTTAACACATCTGTATGATCATCCAGAACCTGTTGAACTCTCTCCCTCTGATTTTTCGTTAAGTGTGTACTGATTTTTACCTGTGCAGCGGTCTCACAGGGATGTAAAGGATATTCATGAGAGGTGAGTGGTTCCTTTTTCGTTTCCATTGCAACAGACAAGGTCAGTAGGTGTGTCTCCTCCTGGTTTTCTCTATCCAGATATTTTTTCAGGAGATTCACATGATAGATTTTCTCTTTCCCCTTCTTATCTATCTTATAATTTGTTCTAGACACCTTCTCTAGAACTGTATATGGACCTTGCCATCCAATTTGCAATTTATTATGGCTGCCGGGCAGTAGAAGAAGCACCTTCTCTCCCACAGCTAATTCTCTGTCCTTCGCTTTCTTATTGTAATAGGCAGCATGCTTTTTCCTGGCTTGTCTCAAATTTTCATTGGCAAGTTTCCAGCCAGTTTTAAGACGAGTGGTCAGCTCGTTCACATATTGATATGATGAGGTAATATTTTCTTCTGCCTTTTCATCGGTCCATGTCCTTAACAAGGCTACATATGGACCTTTAAGATTATTGACCTATTTTTCCAGGCACCGGTATGGTCTCTTCCATTAGAAACCTTATAGTGAGGACTTTTCTTCCTAGAATCATCACTCACAAATCGACCACTACCAATTTTTCTCTTGGGGTTTTCTCCCCACTTTAAATTCCTTGTGAGAGATCTTCTCTCTCTTTTATCTTCACCCAGTTCACATAATTCTGACCGAGGGATTGTTGGCTTATTCTGGGGTAAAACATCTCTTTGTACTCGCTGCATAGTGGCCATTGTAAAACATTCGAGTGAAGACTGTCTGTGAAAAGGGGGTTCCCATTCCCCTCTGTCCACTTTATTATAATTATTTTTCTTTCCAGGCCTAAGTTTGCCCCATGGCGTGTCTAGGTCCTGATCAATTTTCCCCACTTGTGGGTGTTCCCTCATGTAATATGCCACATGCTTCTACAAAATTCTCAATGTCAACCATTTCATCGGGCCAATAATAATTTTGAGCAACCTTTTGGATGATGGTACCTATTTTCTCATGGTCCCCATCTTTCCCAACATGTAAGCTCCTTATTACCTCTGCCCTATACTTTTTAGGAAGTACCAGCTGTCCCTGACCCTGGGATCCAGTTCCGGCCTTCCTATATATCAGTTTGTTCTTCATATAGAAGTCTCCCTTGCCTGGAGGTGTATGACATTTGAACAATTTCTTAAAACAAGGCTTGAGGGTCTTATCCTCAGCCTGTGCCTTCCTCATCTCATCTGGAGGGGTATTTATCGGATTATCCTCCTCCTTTTTAGACTGTGATCTGGTCTGAAGCGTGGCCATGATCACAGGTCTCTTTTTACACACTTCGGTGTTATGGTTGTCCATCCGACAATTTTTACACCACCTCTTTCCTTGGTTAAAAGATTTTCTTTCATCATATTTCCTTTCATTGAATTGTGGGGTTTTATTTTTATATTCATTGCGTGGCCTATCAAACTGTTGCTTACCTTTGTTCTGTTCTCTATGATCAAACCTATTAAAGTTTTGTGGTGCCTTAAAATTGTCTACCTGTTTCTTTTTATTACCAACTACCTCTGCTTGGGCTGCCTGATACCTCTCAGCGACATTGAGTAACTCACCCAGCCTCTCTGCACCTTGTTCCATGAGAAACTTTCTCAGGTCTGGAGCCATGGACTCTCTTAGCTGCTCAATAAGGATCATTTCCTTAAGATCTTGGGTTTTCCCCAGAGCAGTCCATTTCTCCAAGTAGGTCTCTAACCGTGTAGAGAACTGGTGATAGGTCTCACACGACAGTAGTTTGGCATTCCTAAATTTTTTTCTATAAAATTCTCCATTTTTTTCATATCTTAACAAAAGAGCCTGCTTTAACATGTCATAATTGTCTTGAACATCTCCCTCATCTTGGCAAAAACTTCATAAGCTGTTCCCCTAAGACCCTTGGATAACTTGAGGCTCCACCTCTCTCTCTCTAACCCATATGTAGTAGCCAAAAGCTCAAATCTACTTAAATACCCTTCTATGTCATCATCTTTCTCAACAAAATGGTCTATATGAAAACCCATAGCTGAGGTTGAGGCTCCCTGACTAGCAGTTGCATCTGAGGCAAAGGGGCTGGCACCATTTTCAGGAGCATGGCCTTGAAATTCCAACTCTCTTAGTCGTAGCTCGTGCTCCCTTTGTAACCTCTTCTCCTCCTTTTCTGCTTCCCTCTCTGCAGCTTGTCTCTTCTCTTCTCTTTGTGCAACCAATCTCTTTTCTTCTCTTTCTGTAGCTAATCTCTTTTCTTCTCTTTCTACAGCTAATCTTCTTTCCTCTGCTTCTCTTTCAGCCTTTTTCTCTTCTAATTGGAGCCTTTTAATCTCTGCCTCCCTATCTGCCTCCAATGCCCTAGCCTCCTTGTCAGCCTCAATCTGCAGCCTCTTAAGTTCTTTGTCAGCCTCTAACCTTCTTTCTGCTTCTAACTTCCTGTCTTCCCTATCTCGTTCAATAAATTTGTCACATTCTGAAGTTACATACTGGACCAGCTCTGGTCCATCCATGCCCATCTCTTTAGCAGTCTGCACAGCGGCAGATCTGAACTTGGCCAAATCAGCCATTCTAACTCAAGCAGGTCTAATAAGGTTCTAAGACAATCTTAAACTTAACTAAAATAAATACCAACTATAATTAACTAATTACTACTGGCTGTGACAACCTATCACTGTAAATCTCCTCTTAATTATTTTTATCTTCTTAGGGGGTGTTCCTAACCTCTACTAACACTAGTAATACAATCTTGAATTTATATACTACTGCTAATTTTTATTCCTGGAGTTAGTTAATATATGCTGTATGAGATTCCTATTTCAAACATTCATCTATATATGCCAAATTCAAATCTCGGACTTAAGAGACCCCAATATATGTGGTGGGTTTAGATGTTAAGAAGAATGGTGTGCATATAGTTGTACTTGAGTGAGATCAACTGTGAAGGTCTCTGAGGTAAACAATGGACAACTGTGTTACAGAGTACCTTTCTTGTTACCACCCTACGATCTCACTGTAAGTTATATTTTTTATTGACTAGCGTGACTGAAAGCTACATAAAGTGTCTAGGGTATTGTAAGAGTGTTGTTAAAGAATCTCAATACAAAAACATATATAAACATATACTAAATACTATGATAAACTCAACTAACTCCAGCTGTTAAATTTTATATTAAAAATTTCTTTTGTTAAACTTTATTGGTCCTGAGCCTAAAGTTGTTTTGGTCAGGACTACAGTTCAATGAGAATCAATTTAGATGGATAGATATATTTACAAATATATATAAAGATATTTACATACAACCTCTGTCCATAGTACATTGTTACAAATTTTCAAGTTTATGATAATTACTCTATTTAACTACTTGTACAGGAAGGCCGGTTGGGGATTATCATCATCCCAATGTTCTTTTGTTTTACTAGAATTGTTTATGTTAGTCTTTTGGAGGAACGTTTTTGTCTATACAGGAGATTTTTCTTTAGTCGTGATAAGTTGTCCCAGGCCAGATATTGCACTTATCTGGATCCTGGAATCACAGCAATTGTAGTTGGTTTGGCCAAACACTTCAGTCTCCTCTGGTCTTGAACTTCTTTAATACCAACAGGTACCAGAGACTATTAGAAATCGTGTTGAATTTCTCTATCATCGAGTACCAGCACCAGACAAGTGCCAGCAGGAACCCCTGTCGATGCAAGTTATGGTTCTGTCTTAATATCAAACTAATTCCTCCTAATTTACATGTAAACATACATTCAATACAAAAGAACATGGTCAGCTCTCTCTGACAACTCTGCTTCTCCACTTTAGTTTGATGGAACAAATTGTACCAGTTTTCTTTTCTCTTCCCTAATGGATGCTAAGCCTCTGTCATTCCTGCAGTAATCTTTTCCATGCAATAAGATAGGTGTAATGTTCCTGTATGACCATCATATATATAGTCCTGTAGTTTTAAACTTCTTAGATAGTCCCTTATATGATGGATCAACATCTAGGCCATGCCTAAGTCTGCCATGGAACCATTTAATTACAATCTTTTACATGACCTTTTTTTTTTTCACACAACCCTTTTTAATTAAAAAGTCAATAAAATCAATCTTACCACATATCAAGGAAATATAAACAAGTAACGATGAATTAGGCAATAGAATATGGCACACTTTCATCACTGCCTCTGTTCAGACTGCTTTCTGTTGTTAGTTATTTTAAAACAAAGCACAAGTCTGCTCATCGCTGCTTGCTCCTGAATATTTTTGAAAAAATGGCAGCGAGCAGCCTACTTTTCCTATCATGTAAAAAGCTTTGGCCAATGAGACCAAGCATCTCTTTTTTTGAATGAAACCTTTTAAAAAAAATATCTCAAACCACTATGCGTTACTACTACCAACTAGATTTGTATATTTAGGTTAGCCAATAGTATTTCGGCTTCCTTCAAATTTCATCCAATCCACTTCATCGTACTATCTTAGCCTTCCTTTCACCTAATTTTTTCCCCAAAAAAATATGCTATCCAATCTAAGCAGACATGACCGGACCTGACAGTATCTCCGATTCTCTATGTATTATTACCAATATTTGATTATTTAATGGACTATTTAGATAACTAACAACATATTCTTGGTCAACAAGTCTTCAGGTACACTAATATATGATTTTTATGGGGCTAAGTGGCTTGGTTCAAAATTCTATCTTTTTTTCTATGTTAGTTGTTTATTTTTAAACTACCTCCTGTTCAATTCTTTTTCCATGTACTTTCAAGCTAAATACGAGAGTCTCTCGTAATACACGAGAATTACGTCATTCGCAACAAGAGCTAAGCGTGTTTTCATGACCGTAGCAAGTTGGTTTTATTTTTAGAAACAATGTGAGACGTGATTTGCGTTGGGTTATCTATCCGTGCCCCTCCCGTCCACAATGTATTTTAGGCAAATACTTCATTTGAACTTGGAAAAGGGGTACGTTTGTCTCAAGGACGAATTTGAAAAATAGGGTACCCTTTTTGGTTAGGCCAATGCGTTATCAATAATACGCTGAAGGCGTAGGCGACGACTACAATTCTCGCCGAAAATTTTTAGTACTATCCTATCTTTGACTTTATGCACTATACTGTTATATTCTAATTTAGATATTGTATTTAGAAGTTCACCACATATATCTAGAAAAATTGAGTGATTCAGTGATAACCGCTTATTTCATTTTACTAGTTAGATTTCTGTGCAGAAGAAATTAATTTATAAGTCTGTTATATTCTCTAATGACGTGTTTCAGTGGAAAGCGGAATAAATTATAATTTCTAGCTTAAACTCATGCAGCTATAAATAAATTTAAATTAACTGCTAAATACTCAGTCGAGAATATTTTAAAACTAACTTATAATTGCACTGATTCATCATTGAGTATTGACGAAGTACATATGTATTTCTAATTCATGATGATTGATTTTATGAATTATACCTTATTTCACGGGAGTTTTAAACGATAAGTCAAGCTCTCCGCTTGCAGTTTATAATGTAAGTTATAACCGAGTACATAGTATGTATAAGTATTTTATATGTTGTTTTTCTTTATTCAGTGAAAACTGAGGTAGCCCAACTCTACCAGCGTTTTGTACGGAGAAATATCTGTGAAGAACTAAAACATTTTTTCTTAAAGACTTGGGTGCATAAAGTAAAACCTGTCTAGATTGCATTGGCATCCAGAACGACAGAGTACCCAGTACATAAACGTTTTTTTTTAAGATTTAATGAAGTAATGGGCCCATCGAGCCTGATTTAATTCTTCCAGAGAAAAACCTGAAGTACATTTCAGCCCTTGTGGCAAGTAAAATATTACAATCAATAAACATTCAGACGGAGTTGTGACTAGTGGTGGTGTGACCAAATAAAGTCCTATACTGAGAGAAGGCAGTTACCTGACATTCCTAGTTACTAGAAATCTAAGCTATTGACACTTTGCTCGCTGTTAACGTTTGTGCCTGGACAATTTTAATATGACTTACACAGATATCCATAAATAAGAATAACCAAGAAAACGTTCCCTGAAGTAGTGAATTCAACCCGTCTTTTTGGAACTGGGGTTCTCTTGTCCAAGACTACCATTGGAGAGTCTGTATGTGCATGTCCTAAAAATTGTGTTTCCAGAAGTTGCTACCAAAGCTGTAAGTATGAATGAAAGCGTGTGATCACGGCTGACTGAATAGAGTGAATGCAGGACTGAGTGATTCCTTTATTGTTGTATTTTGGCACCCATTTTGCTGTCTTAAATTTCTTTATGCAAGTTTTTGTTGCAAACAATATTTTTCCTTAGGATAGATCAGAGTATCTAAGTCTGTTCATACCTTTAAAGGGAAATCTTAGACTAAATCATATGTATCCGTGACTCTTTGGGGCTATCACTTTTCTTCTAACAGGACTGTGGCTATACATCTTGGGAAAAGATCATACCAATGGGTCTATCATTCTTGTAGAAATTCATTGACTTTATGACTATCTGTATATGCTTAAATGTAATTTTTTTATGTGTTGTGATGGAATATTATTACGATAATTAAATATTCAATTAAACTTAATCAGTGTGGTGGTCAGTTCGTTCCTAAATATCTATATTTTTCATTGTCATAGTTTCACGTTTTGTGCGTCTATTGTCGTCACTTATGTGTGTGGGTATGTGAGTAACTTATATATTAATATATATTATATTAGATTTGTCTGACTAATCTAACTCTGTTGTAGATGATAGGCTGACTGAGAGAAGCTTCTCGAGTGTCAGAGACAGAATCTACTATATTTCCTCCACCTCACTCGTGAAATCTATTTCTATTTTATCACCTCCCACTGAGATATCACTTATTTCTATGTCTATTCAGAAGGGACCAAACTAAGTCTTAATCACCTATCACAAATCTACGACAAATGTGGGCTCGTTTCCGGAAATTGAACTAAAAATCCTGAGCAAGGACGACAAATGTGGTCTCGTCCGTAGGATTTTTGTTTTGAACTTAGAATAGGACGATGTTGCAAGGGTGGTTTGCTCTGAACAATGTTCCATGTGATATGAATAAAACAATTATTAATTTCTGGCCATTGTTTTTTTCTTGATATGTTAGTTTTTTCATTCAGTGATAGTGCATCGTGCCTTCGATGGAAGATTAGCGAATGCGGGGGTGGAAGATTCCAAACAATACTTGAACCTTGGAATACGATTGATTTGATAAGTCATTTCATTGAGTCCATACATTTAATTCACAGTTGTACACACATGATGATCATTTCAATTAGGAGTAGAGCATAAGTCCATATAAGTCATGCATAAATTAATCAACAACGTAGACTGCTGGTTATGTGTCAATGTCCGTTTAAGGATACAATGCAGTATTGTCGTCAGAACATCACAGCTATATGCACGAGCAGATAGACATGGCTACCTGCCGACAGTGAGACTGCGAGTCTGAATATATTCATACGAATTGACGATTATTCTTCTCCTTCTGAGAATTCTAGTTAAATACTAACCTCCATAAATTTCCCTCTCATATAGAGTTCTAGGACTGACCCTGGTCCATCAAAAAATGCATATATATGGCTATATCATGCCATTGAATTGGAAGGTTAGAAAAACGCAGCTATTCAGCTTGGCGGTCAAGTAACAAAGGGTAGCGTTTCTTAGTTACCGACTGTGACCCAAACAACGCTATACACGTCATAATCGATCGTGTATGGAGCGTTCAATAATTGAAACATCTATCGCAATATATTAAATGCCTTAACCTTTACAATTGCACGTCTGATAACCTTTAGCAGACGGCGTTAATATCATATACCGTAACAATTCCCTGTACACCGGGGAAAAAAAAATCGATAGATTTTTTTTCAATATCTATCCGACTTAACAATTTTTTTCAAAAAAATTTAACACAATTGTGACATATGGCCGACGATGTTCTGAGTAGAACCGTGTTGCGGTCATGTCAACTAACTATTTGTCATAGTCATCTAACATTAGTCACATTATATATCAATATTATACATATTATTATATCAACTAAATAAATGTCCAATGTTAATAGTGAATGATAGAATTAAATTAAAGTAAGGTCTGTCGTGTTAGTATGTCATATAGGAATTAATTTGACTAATTAAAATTAAATTAATTAATTAAACTAAGAGTTAAATTATTAAGGTTCTAATGTAACGCGATGTTATGAGAGAAGAAAAGACAAAATAAGTGAGAAGAAATAGAAAGAAATTCGAATATAAGTTTAACTTAATTGTGTGTTAAGTGTTAGTGAATAATAACTATCTAATTTAACTAACTAAATAATGTATAGGTACATTAAAAAAAAATATTAATCTAATACTTGTGAGATTTATTTTCTCTTTTCATAATTTCTTCTTTCGCCTTCTGAAAAATAAGATTGCATTGTTGGCAACTATTTGCCACATTATAATTAATAGAAAAACATGCAGCAGAAGACTGTGTTGTATTATTGTCAAGTGGGACCTGAGCTATAGGGGTAGTATTATTTGTAACTGCCGCCCCTGTATTATGGTTGTAATGAGATGATCCCCGAGAATGAGATCGATTCCGAGTATAATTGTTAGAATTATCTCGTCGTCCTCTATAGTAACTATTATCTCGATGTCTCGAGCCATGATTATTACCATTCCAGTTACTATTATTATTGGGAGTATGTGATCGATTATAATTAGTGTTATGTTGACCATGGTGGTAGTTTGTTTGAGGTGAATAATTTCTATCTCGTGATCTACCTCTGTTGAACTCATTTTTATTGTTGAAATCATTATTATGTCCCTTCTGAAAGTTAACATTGTGATTTCTTTGGAACCTGCTTCTGTCTACACTGTGATGTCTTTGTTTGTTATTATGATTGTAGGCCATATTAGACGCCACAGGTAGAGGTTCTCTTAATGAGGAGTTAGAAATGGTTGCATTCGGATGTGCCGAACAGTAGTTTAAAGAAATTTTTTCTAACTCATCCATAGTACCTGGTTTACGCTCCTGCAAATATGCAAAAAATGGCTGGCTAACCGAAGATAATACCTTATCCCATAGTAGTAAATCAACTAATTTGTCGTATGATTTGTTGACTTCTGCCAGTTCAACCCATCTATTAAACGTATTGCGTATGTTCGCAATGAATCCTGCAAAATCTTTTGGAGATTCAGGTAAAATTCCCTTAAATTTCAACCTACAGTGTTCCTCGTCCAGGTGAAACCTTCGTAAAAGCAAGGACTTAATAGCACCGTAGTTATTTGCTATTGATGGGTCAGCATTTTGAGAAGCCGTCAATGGTTCTCCAACCAAGAATTCATTTAACTTGAGTACCCATGACTCTTCAGGCAAATGATTTGTTTTGCAAGTCTGTTCAAAACGTGACAGGAACGATGAAAGGTCGTCCACGTTCAAGTTGAGAGTGGGTAATTTAAAGTTGTAGAAATGTTTAGTTTGGCTGGATGACGATCCATTTTGTGCGTTATTATTCTGGTTTGCATCAGCACTTTGTGCTTGTAATTTTGCTGTCTCCAATTTGATACGCGCCAATTCCATTTCTTGTTGTAAAATAATTTCCTCTCGTTTCAATTTATTCTCTTCTTCCTGTCTGGCGATTGCTCTTTGCTCTTCTCTTTCACGTTGAGCAATCTCTCTCAATCTATTTTCCTTGTCAATTTGCTTCATCTCACGTTCTGCTTCCTCTTTCTTTAATTCAGCCTTTTTCTCTGCTTCTTTTCTTTCATGTTTTTCCAGTTCTGCCTCAGCAAACTGACGAAGTTCTTGAGATTTATAACCATATTCCCGACCAATTTTAACGAAATGGTCTATAGTAAGCATTTTGACTTTTATCTGTAAGTAATTATTGATAATTACTGATTAAAATAGTCAATAGTAGCTTCATAGTAATTATTATACTTACTCAACTTAGGAATATTCAATATAAATAATCACAATAGTACTGAACTCTAATGTCTAAGTTCAACTAATAGACAATATTTTGTAACAATATTGTATCTAAATAATACTATATCATAAATAGTTATGATATCTGTTAACTATTATGTAATTACTTCACACAATTAATCTTAATATCCAATAATGTTGGGTATGATTCCTAGTAATTATATTGTTCAATGTACGAAGTCACTCTCTTAGTACCAGAAAAGTATATTAAATAATATACAATGGGTCTATTACCTCAAAGGTAGACTATAAGATTATTTTATTTGGTCAATATATATATTATATTATTATGCCCTAGGCATCTCTTATAAATTGTAGTGCTACTTTCTTGGACTATCACTGCATAATTATGCAATGTCCCATATTAACCTTAAATTAAAAAAAAAAAAAATTAATTAAATTAAATTACAAGTGTATTATTGCATATAATAACATATTATTAATGTAGTATTAATATATATCATGAGGACAAACAAAACAATGATGCAACTAAAGGGTACAAACAATGTTAAGACGCAAACAAGACATTTTCACAATTAAAAATGAATTTATGAACTAAATAAAACAAGCGGAAGTGTCACAAGCCAAATGAAGGGTCAAGGTCTGACCCGAGGTCAACTTAATATGCAAAGTACACAAAAAAAAAATGACTGCAAAAAATGATGACATCACAGGACTCATAACGGACGAAAATTTAACAATCATCAAATAAATGATAGTAAGAGGAGACTGGACGAAATAGTTAACGAACATGATACAGAACTGAATAAAATTGTTAACTGAGTACGAATAAAATACACCAGTTATCTACGGAACGGTACAGCTAACACAAATCGTCGAACGACAGCAGATTAGGACAGATAGTCCAATGGCAAACCTCAATGGGGCTTCCAAAAGTGCAATCGTTTAACTGCCCTAAGACCGACTGAAATCTAGGTGGTCAGCTGTTCGCGACATTCCCCAGAGATTTCAGTTCCCTCCAACCGGCCCACGAATTAACAACACATTAAGACAACAAAAAATACATTAAACATAGGTAAAAACATGCCGATGTAGGCAGAGGGCATGGACTCAGTTAGCACTGTTTGCAATAACAACAGTTAAACACCTAGACTTATCTTTTCCGTTGCTTAGATCAGTGCTAGAGGTCGTCAACAGCTAGGCTAATGCCCCTGACTGTCTGCTCCTGTAGTCCATATCGTGTGTTTGCTTCAATGGCTCATATTTCCCCTGGTTAGGCTTAGAAAGTGATTTTGGTTTTCTCCGACGGTTCACCTACACGATTTTCAGTGACGTCACGTTGTTAGGCATTATAATGAGTACTGCGTCATCTTCGACTGGATCATGTGATCGAAACTTGATCATAAATAATTCATTCGAAAGTCATGAAAAAATTTTTGGTTTTTTGGTTGTTTTTCGTCCTCACATACCGGCCACCACTGTTGCAAGGTGGTTTGCTCTGAACAATGTTCCATGTGATATGAATAAAACAATTATAAATTTCTGGCCATTGTTTTTTTCTTGATATGTTAGTTTTTTTCATTCAGTGATAGTGCATCGTGCCTTCGATGGAAGATTAGCGAATGCGGGGGTGGAAGATTCCAAACAATACTTGAACCTTGGAATACGATTGATTTGATAAGTCATTTCATTGAGTCCATACATTTAATTCACAGTTGTACACACATGATGATCATTTCAATTAGGAGTAGAGCATAAGTCCATATAAGTCATGCATAAATTAATCAACAACGTAGACTGCTGGTTATGTGTCAATGTCCGTTTAAGGATACAATGCAGTATTGTCGTCAGAACATCACAGCTATATGCACGAGCAGATAGACATGGCTACCTGCCGACAGTGAGACTGCGAGTCTGAATATATTCATACGAATTGACGATTATTTTTCTCCTTCTGAGAATTCTAGTTAAATACTAACCTCCATAAATTTCCCTCTCATATAGAGTTCTAGGACTGACCCTGGTCCATCAAAAAATGCATATATATGGCTATATCATGCCATTGAATTGGAAGGTTAGAAAAACGCAGCTATTCAGCTTGGCGGTCAAGTAACAAAGGGTAGCGTTTCTTAGTTACCGACTGTGACCCAAACAACGCTATACACGTCATAATCGATCGTGTATGGAGCGTTCAATAATTGAAACATCTATCGCAATATATTAAATGCCTTAACCTTTACAATTGCACGTCTGATAACCTTTAGCAGACGGCGTTAATATCATATACCGTAACAGACGACGAGACGACAATTATCAGCTCGTCTGTTCGATTTATTTCTGTATTCTGGAATAGAGTAAGAGTGTGATTGTCTCGTGGTGTTATATTATCTTTAAAAATAACTAATCCCCTAGACCAGTGGTTCCCAACCTGTGGTACGCGTACCCCTGGCGGTACGCGACAGGACGTTCAGGGGTACGCGAAAAAAATTGAGTAATGGCGGAAAAAAGATACATATGTCAACAGTGTAAAAGACAAGTCAAAAGTTGTGAAATTAATTCAATGCTATACTATACAACATGAACTGTGTGAGACAATCTCCGCCATTTTTCTTGCGCGCCACTGGCATGTTGCCTGGACTGGCGTGTGTGAAAATCTATGGCGTTTCGTGTGACCACAATTCAATATTTTTACACAATAGTCTTCATTATGATGACTATGGGATTATAGTTGTGCCGTTGAATATTTCATTAAAAATATGACTTGTTTGACCTTCCACACTATCTATGAACGTCTAATGTCCCGGAAGTAACAGTGTCGATTCTTGACCCAAATTTTACAAACGTGAGACAGTGTTTCTATATACAGTAGTTTTTGTCATTGTTTTAACTTAACTTAAAGTGATTAATTGTTCAATTCGTGTATAATCAGATATGGATCAGTGGTTGAAAACCGTCACAGTAAAAAAGCTGAAACATAATGTGGAATGTGATCAATCGCCAAGTACTTCTCAGGACACGCCTAAGACTTTAGTGCAGGATAGTGAAAAGACACGATCTTCAGTTTTACATAGAGCTAAAAAGAGAAAATACAGTGACGAATACATGAAGTATGGGTTTTCATTTATAGGAGATGAGGACTGTGCTAAGCCCCACTGTGTAGTATGTCGGGAAGTATTATCCAATGGTAGCATGAAACCTTCGTTACTCTTGTGGCATTTACAAACAAAACACCCCAGTTAGGAAAACAAGGAACGCAATTTTTTTCAGCGCCTATCGAAACAACAGAATTTGAAATCGTACTTGTCGTCAGCTAACAAAGATAACGAAAATGCGGTTGAAGCCCCCTACCGTATTAGTTATCATATTGCTTAGTGTGGTTAAAAATCATACTATAGCTGAGAATTTAATTTCTCCTTGTATAAAAGATGCCGTTCTGTGCATGCTCGGAGAGGAACATGTTCGCAAAATGAACGCTATCCCTCTTTCAAACAATACAATTTCTCGAAGAATGCAGGATATGTCTGACGATGTTGAAGCGACAATAATAAGTAGAATTAAAAATAGTAAATTCTTTGCTATTCAAGTTGACGAAAGCACAGATATTGCTAATTTCGCTGTTTTGCTTGTTATTGTGAGGTATTTGAAAAGCAATGAAGTTGAAGAAAACCTTTTGCTTTGTCATCCTCTGTCAGGGCTTACAAGAGGTGAGGATATATTTCATGCTATTGATTCTTATTTCAAAGAAAAGGACATTAATTGGTCTAATTGTTGTGGACTATGCACTGACGGAGCCAAGTCTATGTCAGGTTGCTACTCCGGTCTTCGCGCTCGTGTCACGAAGGTAGCCCCCAATATAACCTGGAGCCACTGCTGCATCCACAGGCAAAGCCTTGCATCTAACCGCCTCCCTGGTGAATTAAAAGTCGTTCTTGATGAAGCTGGGAAAGTGGTTAATTTTATAAAGTCAAAGTCCACAAACTCGAGGCTTTTCAAAGCACTGTGTGAAGAGATGAATAGTCTTCATTCTACCCTGCTCCTTCATATATAAGTAAGGTGGCTCTCTTGTGGTAAAGTCCTTACCCGGCTGTTCGAACTTAGACATGAAGTCCAACTTTTTTTTTGAAGACCATCCTTTCCAACTTACTTCAAAGTTACATGACTGTGATTGGCTTCAGAGTCTTGCATACTTATCGGATATTTTCCTACAAATAAACAAACTAAATTTGGCACTTCAGAATAGCTCGGTAACGATCTTCAATGTTTCAGACAAAATTGAATCTATGATTAAAAAAATTAGATTTTTGGAGGTCGTGTATTGAAAAAGGCCAGCCTGAGGTATTTGAAACTCTGCACAATTTCCTATCTGAGAACGAGCTGCACCTCTCCCAGGAAATGAGCGAGAAAATAATTGAACACTTGAAAGGGCTAAAATCATCTTTCGAGAAGTACTTTCCGAAACCTGGAAAAGAGAACTACTGGATTGTAAATCCCTTTGAAGAAGAATATTTCCAAGCAGCCACATTATCAATCGACGAAAAAGAGAAGTTGATTGAACTTTCGACTGATACTACTTTAATAGCTGAATTCAAAGGAAAATTCCTTATTAACTTTTGGGGAGACATCAGCAGAGAATATGAACAGCTGACCGACAAGGCGCTTAAGTTTCTGTTGCCATTTACAAATACTGAGCTGGTGGAGAGGGCTTTCTCTTCTTATACCTTTATAAAAAATAAATACCGTAGTAAACTGAATGCAGGTCCAGAATTGAGACTGTATCTTACATCACTTGAACCTGATTTTAAAAAAACTATGTGCCTCAAAACAAACTCAAGGATCGCACTGAACATTTGTCATGGTCACGTGATATGTGTGTTATAAAAATTGATTTCAACTTTTAACAATAACAACGTTTTTATTATTATAATTAATAAATTAAATGTGTTAATTTTTATTGTAACTTCTGATTTTTTTAATGTAAAAATATATGCACTGTTTGTTCACCTTTTTATTACATTGTTTTTTAATCCCATGGTTGGCCCCTTTATTTCTGGTTATAATCTATAAATTTTGAATAACAGCAACTATATTAATTTCAAATATTTTGCTAATATTAGGGGTACAATTTATAGAAATGGGCTGCCAAGGGGTACGCAAGTGAAAAAAGGTTGGGAACCGCTGCCCTAGACCAACGATCTATTTATGGGCGTGCTGACCACACAATTAATAATTGGTTTTTCCACAGCATTTTTGAGTAATATACATGTTACAGGTTGATTTTGTCGGAATATATGTTAATTGTTGATTTTGTAATACTAAACGCTGGTAAAGTTTGTGATTGTCTAACAGTCACTGGGTTTGAAGCAGAAAGGTGTTTTGAACTAAGTTAAGGAGTACGTTTCGGACTATATCGTCCAGATTAATTGCCTCCCTTACCCGATCTGACTTCAGGGGTGAACTTCTAGTGGACTTAAAAATTAAGGGAATTTTTTTTTTCCCCTTAAATTTTTGCAATAATTATTTTGTTTCCACTGTAGCAACTTATTTTTCAGTGAGTAATCTTAACTACCATCTATTTGGCGTAGTCGTCTGCATTAGTTGCTTTATTGCCGATTAATAGCAGCGATAGTTAGATACATATCATAGGAGGAGGTATCCCAGGTTAAAGTATATCATCTTTTGTTTTGGTATTTTCTCGCAAGTGGTAGGAACCAGTGTATCCTTTTTCTTCTTTTCTTCCTTGAGTAGTCTCAGTCACTGATTTATTATGGCCGAGAGGGCGAAACTGAGGCAGATGCTCAGACAGGAAGCAATGGAAGAGGGACTGGACGGCGACGAAGCGAACGCTTTTGTCAGAGACGAACTTGAGAGATATGACACGGAGAAGACAGAAGCTAGGAGGAAGGAAGAAGCAGCCGAAGCTTTAGAACAGAAGAAAATTGAGGCAGAAATAAGCTCGCAGGGCACAACATGAGGAAAGAGAGAAGGAGAGACAGCGTGAGGAAAGAGAGAAGGAGAGACAGCATGAGGAAAGCAAAGGAGAGACAACAGAAGTAAAGAGAGAAGGAGAGACAGCACGAGTTAGCGCTTAAAGCTCTAGAAGTGCAAAGCCGTGGGGCTGCCTCTACCTCCAGCAATGGAGAGTCTTCTCCTCATTCCTCTTTAACTGATCCTTCTAACACACAATCTACTCATCTCACTGCTATGTCTTTTGCGCTAGAATCTTTCCCTTGCCCTAATGAGAAGATTGACACATGGCTAGAAAAATTTGAAAAAATTGCAACCCTGTACGGTTTAGAGAGGTCGCGTTGGAATATGAAGCTCTCCCAGGCTTTGAAAAGCAGTGCTTACGATGTGTATGCAAAACTGGAGAGCAGCCAACAAGACAATTACGACGTCTTGAAGAAAGCATTACTGGAGCGTTTTGAAATGAATGCGCGCACATTTTTGCAACTGTTTTGCAACAGCAGGAAGGAGAGCTCTGAAACTTTTCAGCAGTTCTCATCTCGTTTGAAGGGATACTTGACAAAGTGCCTTGAGCTTTCACAGCTCCCCTCTACCTATGAAGGTCTTGAGGAATTTGTTATAACAGAACAAATAAAGAACACTTTGTCTGCTGATACCTGGAGATTTCTAGCTGAGCAGGGTGCAGAAAAGCTTGAAGACATCTTGGAAAAGTCTGAGCGGTATCAAAATGCGCTGGCCGAACTGCCGGCCACAAAATGTAAACCGACAGAAGAGCATTTTCGGAAGAATAATCTAGACCAATCTTCTCATGCTTCTAACCAGAATAACCACAGAGAAACTGGACCTCAAAACCCCCCTCCTGAAAAATCCAAGTTCTACAAGAACAAGTACCCCAGCAACCACAGTAAACAGTCTGATCAACCCGACCGCCCTTCATGGCACCGCAGCCAGCGAGGACAAGGTGATAAAGGGAAAACCCCTGCGCACTGGACTAATGACACTGACAAACAACATTTTTCTTTCTTATATAAGAATAAGTGTTCTTAGGTCAGTTTCTTGCGCTGATTTCAAATCTGAAATCCGTTTATCTCTATCACGTCGGGTTCTTAAGATATTTGTGAATAAATATATTTTTGGGAAATCGTTATTTGCTCCGTTTAATTTTTACTATATAACTTATTAAAAATTAATAAAAAGCAACATAATTCTACTTTTTATACTGCTAAAAGATGCATGACATATGTTACGCGATTTTTCAAATAGTTACTGTATTTTGAAATAATTCTGAGCAAAATATGGCTTCTAGAAGTTGTAGAAATTCGGCTGATCTGTTCTGTTACGTGTGCGGATATTTTACCGATCGTGTTGACCAGAAAAACTTTACACCATTACTAAAGAAAGCATATGAACTTTATTTCGATTCGAAAGTTGATGATGCAAATAAATCTTGGAAGCCAAATGCAGTTTGTTCGATACATTGGCAGGTTGGTTACGAAAATCGCCGAAGCATAAGTCGATGCCTTTTGGAGTGCCAGTAATATGGCGTGAACATACAAATCGTACTACTGATTGTTACTTCTGCTTGACAAATATCCATGGTTTCACTTTTAAAACTAGAAAGTCTGTGGTTTATCCAAATATTGAATCGGTTTCGAAACCAGTGCCTCATGATCCAATCACGTGTCTGATCCAAGTACCACCAGAACAATATCCGCTGGACGTGAATGAACCATCAGAAAGTGATAGTTTACCTGCTTTAGAAACTAATTCTTACTCAGATTACATACCGTTGAATGATGGTGTTTACTTAATTAACCATTCAGAACTTTCAGATCTAATACGTGATCTCGCTCTTACCAAAGGACACGCGGAATTACTCGGTTCGCGACTCAAAGAATGGAATCTTTTAGCGCCCAATACTCCGATATCTAAATTTTGTCATAGACACAGAGAACTTGTTCAATACTTTGAGATGGATGATGACATTTGCTATTGCAAAGATGTAAACGGTCATGAGCACATAGTCAACGAATGGCGATTTTTCATCGATTCTTCCAAGACTAGTCTAAAAGCCGTGTTATTGCATAACAGAAATTTATTTTCATCAATTCCAGTCGCCTACTCTGTTCATATGAAAGAAACTTATGACAATATGGCTATACGTTTGGAAAAAATAAAGTACAATGACTACCAATGGCGGATTTGTGGAGACCTAAAGGTCATTGCAATTCTCACGGGCATGCAGCCTGGGTATACTAAATTTTGTTGCTTCCGATGTGAATGGGACAGCCGCAACAGACAGGAACATTATGCAAGAAAGGTGTGGCCTATCCGGGATCGTATGCAGCTCGGGCATAAAAATGTAATACACGAGCCATTAGTTAACAAAGACAGCTTCATTTTACCACTGTTACATATAAAGTTGGGGCTCATGATAAAAAGAGCAAAGCTTTCACTTATCTTCGAGAGAATTATGACGGTGGAGTGTGACCATGCTTGCCGATTATTGTTGGATGCTTCATCGCGATGTATCACATGCGATTCACCGACGAAAGTCGACTGCAAAGAAATTCAAGCCTACATAACTGTTATACTTATTGTACGAATGATGTTGTAATACTGTATGCGTTGTTAAAAAACCTCAATTGCGTATTTCTAGAGATCCCGACCTGATAGAGAAAAACGGTTTGCAGATTTAAAAACAGCGCATTAAAATTGACCAGAAATACATAGAAATGTTAGAGAAAGAAAAAAAAAGTTTTTTTTTGTTAGTCAGTGTGATCAGGGCGAGCACACTGAGCGTAAACGCATCGGATGCTTGCTAACAGTCTCGCAAGGCGGAATTATTGACAGTGATTCCCAACCTGAGGGAGAGAGACCCTCAACGCGAGGTACTGTTATTTTGAACGGTTCTCAAACTTTTTGTTTATTTGACACAGGGCTTTCTTATGATTGCATTGTTGCCAGACACCTGGTTAAACCTGGTCAAGAGACAGGAGAGACCGTCGAACTTTGTGGAGTTTCTAAGAGTGATGCACCTACAGCGCTTCCTATCGCATTGGTGGAGATCCACTCTGATTTTGTCAGAGGCGTGATCAAAGCGGCTGTTATGGATGACCCCATCTACCCAGTCATACTTGGCGGTAGATAAGTGTTTACTGGGAAACAGGAAGAGCTGATTGTGGCAGCAGTAACTACAAGAGGGCAAACCAAGAAGGAACGGGAGCCTGCGCCTAATTCGTTACCTATGGAACTTAAAGAAGCGCAACAAAAGGACCCTACTTTGGCACCCTGCTTTAGGAAACTGCCCATGGCTAAGGAACCCAGACAGCACGGGGACATTTTTTCTAAGGATGGCGTACTTTATCGCAGAACGGGCAAGCCTGATCAAGGTTACAACCAGCTCCTAGTCCCGAAACAGTACAGAAGCCAAATCCTAGAAATGAGGCACTCTCTTCCCTTCAGCGGACATATGGGACAGAACGCCACAAACCAACGGATAACCACTCATTGTTGGTGGCCAGGAGTAAATACTGATATTGTCAGGTATGTCAAATCCTGTGCCCAGTGCCAACGTGTACCACCCAAGCAATGGACACCCCAGTCCACATGGGTGAAATGCAAATAATGGGAACACCATTTGAACGGGTTGTGATCGACATTTTAGGACCCTTAGAAAGGACTAAAAGAAGGAACAGGTATATCCTGACCTTAGTCGACACATGCACGTTATGGGCAGAAGCTATCCCGCTAACATGCGCAGATGCCAAGCATGTCGCAGAAGCCCTCGTGCAGATTTTCACTCGGTTGGGATTCCCTCAGCAAGTGTTGACGGATAACGGATCTCCATACCGAAACCTGTTGATGGATGAGATCGTTAAGATCTTGAGGGACCAGCACATCTACACTAAGCCTTACACTCTGGCCAGAAGTGGGTTGGTAGAACGTGTTAACGGAAACCTCAACATGATGTTAAGTAAACTGGCACAAGTGAAACCTGACGAGTTGGATCTTTCTATCCCTGCAGCTCTATTTGGCTACAGAGAAACGCCACATACGTCCACAGGATTTCCGCCAGCCACGCTTTTATTCGGCAGACCCATTAAGGGCCCGCTTGAAGCCTTACTTAGGTCGCTGACAGACCAGAAGGCTGATGAGACAGTTGTCTCAGCTAGTAAATATGTGTCGGATTTAAAGGAAAGGTTGAAACTAGGATGGGACCTAGCAACGACCAACTTTAAGCGAGCACGCACAAAGCACGCTAACCGATACAGGAAAGTCGCGAAAGAAAGAATTGGAAGCAGGAGAGAAAGTTTTGGTGTTACTCCCCACCGGGAACAACAAACTGAGAATCGGATGGCAAGGGCCGTTTAACCGTCCTTAAAAAGATTTCCAAGGCTAACTACCAGATCTCTATAAAAGGAAAGGAGACGGTCTACCATTTAAATCTTTTAAAGAGATACTTGGAAAGACCGGTGCCGACCTCCGAACATCTGCTGACGATCGCCAAAATTGACGAAGATGACGATAGTGGCAGGGAAATTCCACTGCACACACACGAAATCTTTCAAAAATGTCAAAAGCGGCGACACTCTTTCAAGCGCGCACGGAAGACATTCCAGAGAAGGAAGAATGGTGGAGGGGACTTGAGTAGGAATTGGAGAGATACGGAGGGGGGAGATGAGAGGGAAGAGAACAGACACCCTGAAGCTACGGATATAGGAAATTTATTTCCATAACGTAGACATGGAGTTCTTCCATATCTTAAAGGGGGGACGTTCTGTCGCATAGAGATTTATGATCAATAAATTTTCTATATTCTTTTCTTATTCTACCCGTGTCCTCTATTTTATTATCGCTCTTTTATCCTTGTCCTGGGTTTTTTTTTCGCATTTGTTCGTTTGCGACAAAATATATTTTTCCATTCTGACTTTGCCAATCCTTTTCTCATACTGGTAACGCATCGTATTGCATAATCGTGTCAGTCCCTGGATGAGACGAAATACTGTGAAATTCGTCTCGATAGACATGGGATGGCAGACATATCGTCTAACATTTTCATCTGACACGAGTTTTCTTCGGCTAAGTTTCTCGGCGTAAGGTGTGGAAACTGTCATCTGCATCGCTCATAAATAGTCGTATGTCGGAGTAGGCGTTAAGACGCGTATTGACAGGTTATGGCAGGCGTTTGAGTAGATGGGAAGTGTTAAGAGGAGAGGGGGAGACGGGGGTATTTGCGAAATAACGTGGAATCCTTTGTCTGTTTCGTATATCTACCCAGTAGCTGAAACGTGACTTCATTCAGTCCTCCTAAATCTGCAGTAGACAGATCACTCGTGCTAGAAAATATCTTGTATATTGCAAAGTTCTGAGTTTCTTGGCAACATTTTGCAGAGTTCTAGACTACCATTATATTGAAGGATTCTAGTTCGTGGTAAAATCTGTAGTTCTGTGTGGAGGTAAATATATATATCTAGAAAAATTGAGTGATTCAGTGATAACCGCTTATTTCATTTTACTAGTTAGATTTCTGTGCAGAAGAAATTAATTTATAAGTCTGTTATATTCTCTAGTGACGTGTTTCAGTGGAAAGCGGAATAAATTATAATTTCTAGCTTAAACTCATGCAGCTATAAATAAATTTAATTTAACTGCTAAATACTCAGTCGAGAATATTTTAAAACTAACTTATAACTGCACTGATTCATCACTGAGTATTGACGAAGTACGTATGTATTTCTAATTCATGATGATTGATTTTATGAATTATACCTTATTTCACGGGAGTTTTAAACGATAAGTCAAGCTCTCCGCTTGCAGTTTATAATGTAAGTTATAACCGAGTACATAGTATGTATAAGTATTTTATATGTTGTTTTTCTTTATTCAGTGAAAACTGAGGTAGCCCAACTCTACCAGCGTTTTGTACGGAGAAATATCTGTGAAGAACTAAAACATTTTTTCTTAAAGACTTGGGTGTATAAAGTAAAACCTGTCTAGATTACATTGGCATGCAGGCACTGTCAATAATAGCAGGTGCCTCAAAGGGAACATCAGCAGAAGCACTAGAAGTAGCGCTAGGCATTATACCCCTGGAGCTAAGGAGAAAAGAACTGAGATTCAGCTACTGGGCAAGAGTGGCAAAAGATCCAACTCACCCGGCACATAAAACCTTTGATAGGGGTAACCAGTACATAGGCCACATTCCATTAAACCATAATAGATACCCGTCAGGGTGGAAAACAATGGATGAAGTGGATCAATACCCAGACCTGTTTAATGCGATAAACAGTAGTGCTCTGTATAAAGCAAAGATCCCACCATGGGAATTAAAAGTGCCAGAAACTGACTCCCACTTATCAAAGATCATAAATAAATCTAACGACATAATCTCAGCAAAAAGTAAAACACTAGAGTACATAGAACGGTATACAAATAATAGCCTAACTATATATACAGATGGGTCCAAAGATGAAGAAGGACAATTAGGAGCAGGAATAGCAATACCAAAACTAAAAATTTATAAAAGATACAAAGTAACAAGTAATACATCTATCTTTACAGCAGAATTAGTGGCAATCCTAAAAGCTTTAGAAATAGCTGCAGAAAATCCACCAAAAAAAGTAACCATTCTCACAGATTCCCTATCATCAGTACTAGCAATCAGAAACAGAACAGAAGGCAGCAGGCCAGACATTATAGAGGAAATACTACAGGTTAATACATATCTACAAAATATAGGATGCAGTGCAACACTAACATGGATACCATCACATGTGGGGATAGCAGGAAATGAGCTAGCAGACAAAGAAGCCAAAGGGGGGAGAACTAGCCATAACCAAATTGAAGTAGGCTTAGGGAAGTTTGAAATTAAGAGCTTAATTGCTCAAAAAATAACTAAAGAATGGATAACAGCATGGGACCTAAGTAAAAAAGCAAGACACTCATATAAAATCCTTAAAAAACCAAGCAAAAAATGTCAAATAAAAGATGAACTAAAAATACCAATTAATAAAAAATTGCTGAGACTCAAGCTGGGAACTGGATATTTCATGATAGAGGAACCCACATGTGAAGAGTGTCAAGAACCAAACACAATTAGGCACTTTCTAGTGGACTGCAAAAAATATGACCAACAGAGGCAAAACATTAAGACATACTGTAGTAACCACAAGGTAGAAATGAGTGTAGAAAATCTCATAGGCACAAAGAGCCCTTCAGAAATGCAAAAGTTAATAAAACACTATATTACAAAAACTAAAGCTAACATAAAAATCAAATAAGGAATTGAACCAGTAGTCCAAACTGGTGAAAGACTCGCCCCAGAAACATACAGATTAACCAAATAAACCATCCAGTAAAAATCAAAAACATACTAACTTAGAAAATAGCATATATTGGAATTTTTTTTAAAAACCATGTTGAACTATAACTACAAAAGGAAAAATACCGACTAGAGATAATATAATATAAAACAAATACAAACAAAAACATATTACAATAAAAGAAACACGTCCTGATATAACCAACAAATCCATGTACATGGTAGATGGTTGAAAGGGGCGTGCTACAAAATGAAGTAGCAAACACATTAATAAAAATAAAAAATTACATTGGCATCCAGAACGACAGAGTACCCAGTACATAAACGTTTTTTTTTAAGATTTAATGAAGTAACGGGCCCATCGAGCCTGATTTAATTCTTCCAGAGAAAAACCTCAAGTACATTTCAGCCCTTGTGGCAAGTAAAATATTACAATCAATAAACATTCAGACGGAGTTGTGACTAGTGGTGGTGTGACCAAATAAAGTCCTATACTGAGAGAAGGCAGTTACCTGACATTCCTAGTTACTAGAAATCTAAGCTATTGACACTTTGCTCGCTGTTAACGTTCGTGCCTGGACAATTTTAATGTGACTTACACAAATAGCCATAAATAAGAATAACCAAGAAAACGTTCCCTGAAGTAGTGAATTCAACCCGTCTTTTTGGAACTGGGGTTCTCTTGGCCAAGACTACCATTGGAGAGTCTGTATGTGCATGTCCTAAAAATTGTGTTTCCAGAAGTTGCTACCAAAGCTGTAAGTACGAATGAAAGCACGTGATCACGGCTGACTGAATAGAGTGAACGCAGGACTGAGTGATTCCTTTATTGTTGTATTTTGGCACCCATTTTGCTGTCTTAAATTTCTTTATGCAAGTTTTTGTTGCTAACAATATTTTTCCTTAGGATAGATCAGAGTATCCAAGTCTGTTCATACCTTTAAAGGGAAATCTTAGACTAAATCATATGTATCCGTGACTCTTTGGGGCTATCACTTTTCTTCTAACAGGACTGTGGGCTATACATCTTGGGAAACGATCATACCAATGGGTCTATCATTCTTGTAGAAATTCATTGACTTTATGACTATCTGTATATGCTTAAATGTAATTTTTTTAATGTGTTGTGATAGAATATTATTACGATAATTAAATATTCAATTAAACTTAACACTTTGCTGACCAGCGATCCGGAGCATTAATGTCTCCCATTACCAAGGGTGTTTGCAGATTTCTTTAAAAATAACTGTTTTTTTTTAAATTCATAAAAAATTGAAAAACAGACATAGGGTTTTGAAATTTTCAGAGCGCCACTATGAATGGTTGCTACATTTGAAAAAATATATTTTATGCAAATTGGTCACATGATCATGGCGGCCATCTTGAATTTGTGTGGCTATTTATAGAAATTTCAGGAGATGTTTTAAAACCATAATATTTTTCCAGTGTTTAGTGAATTTGTTCGATGTCAGTGCAATAAAATGTTAGGGACGTTGATGGCAATGAACAAAATAAGCTTGATTGACGTACTGATTTAACGATTAACTAGCAATCCAGTGCATTAATGTCTCCCATTACCAAGTTTGTTTGCCGATTTCTTTAAAAATAACTGGTTTTGTTTTAAATTCATAAAAAATTGAAAAACAGACATAGGGTTTTGAAATTTTCAGAGCGCCGTTATGAATGGTTGCTACATCTGAATAAATATATTTTATGCAAATTGGTCACATGATCATGGCGGCCATCTTGAATTTGTGTGGTTATTTATAGAAATTTCAGGAGATGTTTTAAAACCATGATATTTTTCCAGTGTTTAGTGAATTTGTTCAATGTCAGTGCAATAAAATGTTAGGGAAATTGGTGGCAATGAAGAAAATAATCTTGATTGATGTACTGATTTAACAATAACCATGTATTTCAACATAAAAGGCTAACAAAAATTGTGAATAAATCGCAAAGAAAATTTAATTTTTGTATTTGTCTTTTTTGAGTGGATTCTGTGTCTGCGGCATCTGACAATGAGTGTTTGTGAATGTTTTGAGTGGTTACTTACCTCTAGTTGGAGTCTGAGCTGCTTCCTTCATTAACTGGGGTTGAAGTTGTAGCTGTAGGTCTCTGCAAGAGTCTTTGTCTGGATCGTTGATAATCCTCGACTGTGTGGTACAACTTGAAACAAGGTATCGTGCATAGAGGTACATTGCAATCTGGGCAGTACATGACAGTCTGGCTTCTTTTCCCTGCAGCCTTACACACTTTACAGTCTGGTTTGTACCTTGCCCTTTCATATTTATCAATGAAGTGGCGCTCAGTAAGTCGTGTTGTTGTGACTTGTGGTTTTGAAGGTGTCACATTGCGTCGAAGAATAGCAGGTTCAATAAGAGCGAGACTGACATCCTGCCTGAACTTCTTTGCTGTGATCTTTTTTGTAGAGTTGGCAGTGTTGTAGGTTATGTGCCCATTAACCAGGGCAGTTTCAACTAAGAAATGATATAATGGAAGGTACCATTTATAGGATCTGTGTGGGTAGGGGTAGCTTGCACCCAGTTGGCCGAAGTGGTCGACACCTCTCATACTTTTGTTGTATTTTTCTGCTAGCACTGGCTTCTGAATTGTTCTGCCCTCAGGTATTCCTCGTTTTCTAACTGTCTTGTCCATAACATCATTGGAGTGAACAGTAGATAAAAGGTTAACTCTTTTCGTGTCATGCTAGGTAACTGCCAACATGCCTTTATCTTCTGTGGCACAAAACACAGGATGATCTGCCTTTTTCAATTTGAGTTGCTTTTTCGTCAGTGCTTCAGGAAAATGCTTCCTATTCTCAGCTACTGTTCCACATGCACCAATCTGAATTTCTTTCAGCTCTTGAAATAAAGCTGGGGCTGAATAAAAGCTGTCGCAGTAGAGAATATGTCCTTTGTTGCCATATCCATCAAGAAGATCTTTCACAACCCTGGAAGTTGCCCCAACAGAACCTTCATCATTTGCCTTACCAGTATATGTCTTTGTTTGCCAATACATCAAGAAGATCTTTCACAACCCTGGAAGTTGCCCCAATTTTCAATTTCAGGCAGTATTGTGTTTTAGCATCAGTGAGTACAAATACTTTGAATCCCCACTTTATGGGTTTTGCTGGCAGGTATTGCTTGAAATATATTCTACCCTTGAACGTCACCATCGATTCATCTATTGACAACTCCCGCCCAGGTGTGTAGTGTTGCTTATATGTAGGCAAAATAATATCCAGTATGGGTCTGAGCTTGAAGAGGGGGTCATACCCAGGCTGCCCCCTCTCAATTCTGTTATCATTATTACTAAAATGGAGATTTCTGTGGAGCTGTTGGTACCTGTTCCGACTCATGACCCTCGAATATGGTGTATCATTCAACCAAAAGTTTTTACACCAGTAGTCTGAGACTGCTGGTTTGCAACACATTCCCATACCAATCTGAAGGCCTATGAATGCAGAAATTTCAACTGCATCAGTTATATCCCAAGTACGTTTCTTGTACTTAGCATTTCCTGTGTACTGAGAGAGGTGATTTTCTCCGTACCTATTCACTTCGTCAGTGATCAGATCTATGGCAGTGTCGGGGAAAAAAGTTTGAAAAAATCAATGGACATATATTCATTGTGTCTGCCGTGACACCTTGTTGTTCTTCATATGGAGGAAGCATGTCAAGCTCAACAAGTTCGTTTTGAGCAAGCTTTCTCCATCTCCACAGATTATTTTGATGTGCAGTCTTGCTGTGGTCTCTTGTGCCACGCCCATCTCCTGCTTCAGATGTAACTACATCATCTTCATCTAGGCCTAATCCAAATTTGTTGTCGCTGCTATCAGTTGCATTACGATTGAGTGATACATCTCTACTTAGCCATGAGATATCACTTTCGGCCCCAGATTCGCTGCCAGAGTCAGAATCATCTCTGTTATAAGTCTGGTGTCCATCATCACACATGATGAAAACAAAGAACGGGCTCTTGTACTAAAAATAATGAAATTTTAATCAAAACTGCGCCAGAAACAGCGCTTCACGATATCATTCATGGGCGCAGCCATTTTGGAATGTTAAAAATACCCGGATGAGGCTTGTTTCGTAAAACTATCGATACGGCTGTCTGTTGCGTTGGTAGAGTTACTAATTCGACTTTCGTCGAATCTGGTCAGCAAGGGTTTCAACCGGAAATTCGACTATCGTCGAATTTGGTCAGCAAAGTGTTAATCAGTGTGGTGGTCAGTTCGTTCCCAAATATCTATATTTTTCATTGTCATAGTTTCACGTTTTGTGCGTCTATTGTCGTCACTTATGTGTGTGGGTATGTGAGTAACTTATATATTAATATATATTATATTAGATTTGTCTGACTAATCTAACTCTGTTGTAGATGATAGGCTGACTGAGAGAAGCTTCTCGAGTGTCAGAGACAGAATCTACTATATTTCCTCCACCTCACTCGTGAAATCTATTTCTATTTTATCACCTCCCACTGAGATATCACTTATTTCTATGTCTATTCAGAAGGGACCAAACTAAGTCTTAATCACCTATCACAAATCTACGACAGCCATCATGAAAAAGTTATCTGGTACAACATGGGCTGCTGATGAGAATATCCTCAAAAAGCTGTACACAGGCAGAGTCAGGCCTGTTATAGAATATGGCATCACAGCCTGGTCAACGGCAGCAAAATCAAATTTTGTCAGAGTAAACAGTCTCCAAAACCAAGCAGCACATATTATAACAGGGGCCCTAAAATTCACAAAAACCAGCCAAATGGAAAACATTACAATGGCTACAGTCAGTGGAGGACAGATGTGACAGCAGAGTCTTACAACAAGCTGAAAAATGTAAGAGATTCGAAGGACACCCCATGTTCCAGAGAATGAATAGGCTAGGAAGAGGCAGGCTCAAGCGAGCTAACTTTGTGGCCCAAGCAAAAGAATGGAATCCACTCTGTGGTAATCGCCACTGGCAAATACTGCAATAACTTCAATGCTGAAGCAGAAGCCCTGAAACAGGCAGCGGAAACCCGTATTGAATGCAAAGCACATGCAGAAAAACAAATAGTAATCTTTACAGATGTCTTCTCAGTAAAAACAGCTCTGAAGAGTCACCATGCTGAAGGATTGAAAGATCTGATAAACTCATGAAAGACTGGCCAAATGCTTCAACAAGTGCACAATCCAGTGGATACCAGCTCATTGCAACATAACAGGAAATGGAGGCAGACAAACTTGCTAAGAAAGGAGGAGCCTTACAACAAAATGATATAGAGGCAACTATTAAAATGGCAAAAACTACTATGAAAGCTACATTCAAGTAAATGGGAAAGAGAGCATCCAGGCCATTTAAAAAATGATGCATATCATCAGCTATCTAGGAGAAAACAGGTCACCATGTTTTGGCTACACACTGGACACAACATATTGAGATACCATCTATACCACAAGTACAAAATTGGTACAACAGATCTCTGCACCTGCGGCACCAGCCCAATGACAGCCAAACACCTGCTGCAGTCCTGCCCAGCCTACAGCAGTGAACGGAATAGCATATGGCAACAACCCACTTCTGTCAACGAAAAACTGTTTGGAGATGTCAGGAACCTTGAGTTGACTGCTGTCTTTATTAGAGTCATTAATGTGGAAGTCTGAAGGCGAACGAGGAAGAAGAAGAAGAAGGACTGGCACTACTGTTGTCATGTGTGTTTTCTCTCTTCTTAATATGCCACATTCCTGCAGTTGAGCAGTAATTTTACTAGTGTCACAGGTCCAAACTAACTTGTATGCTATAAGTGTTGTGGCCAGTCTGGAGATATCACTTGCTTTTTTCTGTTGAGCAGGTGATATGCATAATTGATCTGATAGCAACCATAGCTTGAATGCTCTGTCTTCTACTTGTTCTCGTATCTTCTCTTGAGGCTGACAGCTTCTGTCATGTATTCAAATGTTAAGCTTGTATTAGTTTTATGTTGTTGTTATTTAACTAGAGCTGCTGAGCTTGTGGCTCTTTCACAGCCAGTGTCTAGATGAAGAATTTGTATGTGTTCTGTAGCTATTGGGAGCCGCGGTAGCATAGTGGTTAGTGTACTGGCTTCCTAGCTCAGTGGTCTATGGTTCGATCCCCAGATGAGGTGGGATTTTTTTTAGGCTGCAAACAGCTCCTGGGTCGACCCAGCCCCAACTGGGTACCAGAGCAACTCTGGGAAGGTTAAGGCGGCCGGCGTGATGTTGACCACGTCACCCCTAGTGTGCCGATGGTCAAGAAAATATGGGCCTAACACCATATTCCCAATATGCCTCAATGGGCGTGTAACGGGATCCTTTACCTCCTTTACCTTTCTGTAGCTATTGAGTGGTGGTGTGTATAATATTTTTGACCGTTGGGGAGCCAGGCAATAACTTTCTTTTTTCTGTGGTGAGTCCTGGCATGTGAGCAGCACTTGCTGAACTGTTGTATAGATAGGTACTGTTGTGGTAGTTAGGCTGACATGAGGGGCTTAATCTGTTAAACGTGCTTGTTGAGTATGGTGTGTTTGTTCTTAGTTGAAAGATTGTGCTGTGCTCCATTTATCATACGTTGCTGATGTTGTCATCTTTGTTTGGATGGGTCATTTCTAGATACATGGCATGTCCAGTAGACCCGATTGCCCCTCAGTTCAAGCTAGTCTGTCAGTTTTATTATTTTCTTTTTAAATATATTTCTGTGTCCTGGTATTTACTGGAGAGTGACTGTGAATTTGTATGTTGTTAGCAGACTGTATCATTTCAGTCAGCTGCATTGTGTATTTTCAGTTTGGAGGTATTCTTCCAAAGCCTGAAGTGTTGATTCTGAATTAGTGAAGATTACGATATCTGAGGGCTCATAGATATCTTGTTTCTTCTTCCTCAAAAGGACGGTGGTTGCGTTGTGTCTGTTTACGCCTAAGCTGTGATATCTGCACCTTTCGGTCGACACATCTGACTTCTGCACGGCATTTTTTAGGACCGGGTTTGCCTTCCCATTGCGATCCACACTCGCTCAGCCAGACTGCACTGCTGCAGACTGTTTCCAGGACCACCACGTGGAGGTGTAGTGCGGTCTTGACCAGCTCTGATTCGCTGGTCCTGACGCAGGCAGTCAAGCTATGAGTCGCTGACTGCGTTCTCTATTGCTGCGTCTTTGGGTCCCATCTTGTTTAAATTGGCTGATTATTGCTGTGAGCATCACATTTATTGCTATAATTTCTGCTTGGTAATTAGTACAGCCAGGTAAAAACTAGCATAAAGTCTAGTGATCGAGTGATTCCCCCAGGCTTAATGTGCAGTGTTGGATTCTCAGCATGATGCATCACAGAATTAATTGCAATGTTGGGCTGATCTGATGCAGCTAACCAATCTCTAAGCTTTAGCCAGGCAACTTGAGGATTCAAAAGTTTCCAGGATGCACCACAAAGAGGGGCTTTAGGGTTTTGGTTAGACTGTTAAGACTAGTATTCAGTTTTGCTGTCTTACCACAGCATTAGCTTGAGAGTAACATGAAATCCTTTGCATCCCATCAGTTTTATGTAGGCTAGACCTAGTTCGAAGACCGCTGTTTTTTTATCATTTTTTCTTTGACTGCTGAGTGCTTTACAGCCTGAATCTGTGGATTTTTTCTTCTTGTTAAGACTTCTATTGTATTGCAGGGCAACTGGCTCTGCTCTGAAGTTTTCTGAAAATGTTCTTTTTGTTTAGTTTTTTGTTTTAAATCCCACCACCATTTTCAGTTGTATAAGTTGCTGAACAATCTGTATACATGGGCCTGCCAATTGCATGGGTAATTCTCAGTGTTTTTGTTTTAACGCTAAGGCTTTTTTTGTGTGCTTTGGCCTGATTATTCTTTCCATTATTACTGAGAACATCATGTTTTTCTTTTTGAGGAAGCTGTTTTCTCCAGCAAGGCAGCTTGTCATCAGAGTGAATGGGTTAGGCTGTTAACAGCATTTAAGAGATCTGCTTTCATTTTGTTTTTGCTGATTCTGCAGAGATGTCCCCTTTGAGTCACTTCTTTAATTCCAACTCCTAAATTCAGTGAGAGCACTAGGAAAAACTAAACTGAAAGGATTCATGTGGAGCACAGACCTTCAGCTAATTCACACCAGATCCCTTATATGCTGTGCCATCCATTTAAGCTTGTTCCATGTCTTTTTTATCTTTTTTTTCATCCTGTCTCTTATTCCCTTCTCCATTTAACTATATGTGCCATATGGACACAGCAAAAAATGTGAAGGTGGTTGTCACGAAGTGTATTCGCCGCCTTTTCTCTCTGTCAATCTGTTCTCATACCATAACATTCCTTTCCTGTAAATTCTCTAGAATCTCTACCATGCATTAATACACATCAGGAGATCTCCCATTTGCTTCGGGAAATAAATTCCTTTGTTCTACGTTTGACTGGCAAAACCACTGTGACCTTTTACCGCTGTGAACTTTTACACCGCGCCCTGAATAATTACAGTTTAGCCAATGGATAGGAGAGCCGTATATTGTCTTTTGACCTTTGACCTCAGCAACCAAACGGAAACCTGGAGGATTTTGGCGCTATTCTCAAAGCGCAGGCCTTTTCTCTCGCAAGCCGGCAGACTGACCGGGAACAAAATGGTTGCTCCCAAGAAATACAGAGGGGCCCGATCATTTTAAACAGCAATGGATCTTGCCTGAGCGAGTAAGTGATCTATATTGTTATACGAATAACATGAATAATAATCTTATGTTTATCTACAACATATCATGTCAGTATCTTTTGTTTTTCACTGTGACAGAAATTAATATCCTTGATTTTGTACAGGAGACAACAACATTATGTATACTGAAAGTTTCATCTATGAACTACCCTTGTCCTGTTTTATACTGAATGATTTCTAATTCTACTGTATGATTTCAGCCATGATTATCCTTGTCATATTTTAATCCTGAACTGATTTCTGCAAATATCCTTATTATGTTTTAATGTGTTATGTGCATGTATCCTATGTTATGATGGTATTATCAAGGTATATGAATGCCTATCACATAAACTTAGAACTATGAATGAATGGGCAACAGCACTAGCCAATTTTATAAATGAATATGTTGACTGACTTGTAATTCAGTGGTTCTCAAACCTTAGCAACAAGGACACCCCAACATGTTACAGCAGAATAGAAAACTATTACCCAGTGGTTCTCAAACCATTGTTGACAGTGACCCCAAATTGATTTTATTGCTCTATGGGCACTAGGTAGACCAGTGGTTCTCAAACTTTTGATGACCACTGCCCCAAACTTCACAGTTGGTGAAGCTAACAGCCCACATGTTGAAAATCACTGCGGTAAACAAGCTGGAAGCCAGATATAGGTTGAGACCCACCTGTATGCTTATAACATCAGTTATGCTATAGTACTTTATAGATAATAAATAGTACTTTGTTAGTTATGTTAACTATGAATGTTTGTTAGATTTCTGATGGACGATTAGCGTCCAGCCGATATGGGAAATGACTTCTCTGGCAAGATTACTAATGGAGCTCAAATTGTTTGTCAATCCAGTCCTATCAGGTTGTCATACCAGAAGACTAAACCATAAGCAGTGTTCGCAAGGGCAGACTTAATCCATCCCAGCTGGTGATGCGCCCTGAGTCAAGACGGAGAAAGCAGCTTGCCATCCTCCGAAACCCTAAAAAGAACTTGCGGGACCTGGAGTGCTGGGACATATTGAACCTGTGACAACAAGACTACATCAATTCAGCATCTGAGATGAGTATTTGAACATGCCAGCAGAACCACTACAGAATATTCCTATTGTCCTATGATTAAAAATTAATTCTGACATGGATCAGAACCATTCATAGATTAGGGAACATATAGTTGTGTATTTTAATATATTGTGAGATTCTATTTTCATTTTTGAAAACTTAACATAACAGAGTCTGTTGTTATTTTCTTTGTAATATTTAATTGGGTTGTATAGTTTTAGTAACATAAATCTACACCCTGGGGGCAGAGCCATAATTAATAAACACTATTGGGTCAGGATATTTTTAATGTGGCTGGGCACCAAATCTCTTATCCATCTATATGTACTATACATAGTCCTTTGTAGGATATCGGATATAGAATTTATCGCCTAGAGAATATCCTGTTTAGTTTCACCAGAATCCTTTCGAGAGTTTTTTTTGAGTGGACTAATTCCCGAGGAGAGACTATGCAGTCAACTTGCAGTCTGGAAGAGTTTCCTCTAGAGATTATCTTTTATTCTTCCATCAAGTCTGTCATACTTACACTTTCTCCCTCTAAAATCAAAAACCATTTCGCTACACTGGGGGCTCGTCCGGGATTTACTTTTTTCATATTTAGACACTTGTCTGAGATATGAAAACTCTTATCTTTCCTAGACCACTACTGCTGTAGGTACTTGTCACTAATTGGTGTCCAAGTCTAGGATTAGATTAAAGAGGGGACATATAAATTACCCTAGACTAAATTACACATACATTTTTACAAGAAAAACAGATTTTAAGTTATGTTATGAAAACTATTCTTGGTGGTACTGCTGGTTATTAGTTATATGTTGTTAACTAATATTTAAGATATATTTTATGTATGCTGGTTTTAAATAACATAGGTTGTTAAAATACTTTAGTTTAGTTAGGCTATAGAAAGTATTTAGGCCTGTATTTATTTGATAGTGAGTTAGAGATCTCATACTCGCTCAGCAAAACCACTGCTGTTAAAATGGATGAGATAGAAGGACTGAAGAAATGGACAGCGCAATCATATAAGATTGGAAAATTATCTGGCTTCTCGGGAAGTTTGCTGGAAAATTATGTCTCGGAACAGGTAGAATGTTTCATGAGCATAATGGGGCAACAGAAGGACAGGAGAGCAAAATGCAAGGAAGAGAATGTGGAACATGAGAGACAAAGACAAGAAAAATCCCTCCAGTGTAAGGAAGAACTGCAAGAAATGGAAACTCAGTTTCATCCTACAAAAATGGAATCCAGGGATAAACTTGAATCTAGGAATACTCATCATGCCAAACCTTTGCCAGTTGCATCACCATCTTCAGTGGTAAATATAACGACATCACATGAAGCCGAGTCTATGTCTCAGAATTCAGGCTCAGACAGAGCAGAGGCTAGGATATCTAAACAGAGAACAAGATTAAGCACAGCTGTGCTAATAATCTGAAGAGACCTTCCTCATCCTCAGCAAAAACTCACAACAGGCATACTGAAAACAACCGCACCAAAAACCTGGTAAATAGGATCGCTCAACCAAATAGGATCACTCAACAGAAAAGGATTACGCAACCCTATGGGGAGGGAAGGGATGTTCTTGAACATCACCTGTCGGCCACCCTACATCAGTTAGACTGTAGGCGCCGAGACCCAAACCCACAGACTTCATACAAAGCTAAGATCCCTACCATGGATGGGAACTTGACGAAGGCCCGGAGTGGATACAGGGATTCTCAAAATGTGGAGACTGCCACAGTAAATGGAGAAGAAATCACCTGTTTGTATTATCAAGGTCTTGGGTGTGATGCCCTTGTCTCAGCCTCTGTTATCGACCTTGATCAAGTCACCGAAGAGGATGTTGAGGTAACAGCACCCATGATAAACAACAGAAGGATGATTTTGCCTTTAGCTTATGTAGAAGTTAGGTCGAACTTTGTAAACGGCAAAGTAAAGGCCGCAATATTAGATGAACGAATTTACCCCATACCTCAAGGAGGGAAATATATCATCTTAGGAGACTCAGCACGATCCAGAGATGGCGTGACTGAACAGGCTATGGAGACTCCAATGCCTAACTCATCTTCCAACATTTTCACTGAAAAGTTGGAAGAGTGCAAAGGGATTGACCACCCCAGTGCACTTAATTCTGAACAAGTTTTGATAGTCTCACCCACTATCTGCATGCAGAAAGTGAAGCCGGGCCAGAGTTTCTTGGTACCTGGTGGGATGAAACATGTTTCAGAAATATCTTCCTTTAACATGGGAGAAGCGGCTGTAGAGGAACAGGACTCTCAGGCACTAAGACTTCACTCAATTCCGATAACCTCATCCACTCTCTGGGATCAGAAAGTGAAGCGGGTCCAAATTTCTTTGGTACCTGGTGGGATGGAACATGTTTCAGGAATATCTTCCTTTAACATGAGAGAAATGGCTAAAGAGGAACATGAGCCTCAAGCACTTAGTCTTCAGTCAATTCCGATAACCTCACCCACTCTCTGGGATCAGAAAGTGAAGAAGGTTCAAATTTCCTTGGTACCTGGTGAGCAGGAACAACTGACAGACATATCTTTCTCTGTCACTGGAGAAACAGCGAAAGAAGAACATACACGCTCTCATACCTGGGGAGATAGGTATGTGTCCTTAGGCAGGTCAAGCAATATGACTAAAATAAGGTTGTGTATGAGGTTGGCAACCTCATCACGCAAAACTATTTGCTATAGATCCAGTTGTAAGCAGAGTGTAGGCTTTAGAGCAAGCTCTTTGCCAGGAGGCAAGCTTCAATGGAGGATCCATAAGGGAGAAAAGAAGAGGGGGATATTTTTGCGAGCAGGCTTGCTCAACCCACCTCAACTACTTATTGAAGAGGAAACGGATAGAGATGTGTGGATTACAGGCATACCGTTCGACAGAGGAAAAATGGGATTGAATTAACAAGAGATATGAGACAGGAAGGTATTGGCAGACAGAAGAGAATAGTCGGCTCAACTTAAGTTAGCCGTAGGCATAACTTTTAAAAAAGGGGCCTATGTCACGAAGTGTATTCGCCGCCTTTTCTCTCTGTCAATCTGTTCTCATACCATAACATTCCTTTCCTGTAAATTCTCTAGAATCTCTACCATGCATTAATACACATCAGGAGATCTCCCATTTGCTTCGGGAAATAAATTCCTTTGTTCTACGTTTGACTGGCAAAACCACTGTGACCTTTTACCGCTGTGAACTTTTACGCCGCGCCCTGAATAATTACAGTTTAGCCAATGGATAGGAGAGCCGTATATTGTCTTTTGACCTTTGACCTCAGCAACCAAACAGAAACCTGGAGGATTTTGGCGCTATTCTCAAAGCGCAGGCCTTTTCTCTCGCAAGCCGGCAGACTGACCGGGAATTGTTATACGAATAACATGAATAATAATCTTATGTTTATCTACAACATATCATGTCAGTATCTTTTGTTTTTCACTGTGACAGAAATTAATATCCTTGATTTTGTACAGGAGACAACAACATTATGTATACTGAAAGTTTCATCTATGAACTACCCTTGTCCTGTTTTATACTGAATGATTTCTAATTCTACTGTATGATTTCAGCCATGATTATCCTTGTCATATTTTAATCCTGAACTGATTTCTGCAAATATCCTTATTATGTTTTAATGTGTTATGTGCATGTATCCTATGTTATGATGGTATTATCAAGGTATATGAATGCCTATCACATAAACTTAGAACTATGAATGAATGGGCAACAGCACTAGCCAATTTTATAAATGAATATGTTGACTGACTTGTAATTCAGTGGTTCTCAAACCTTAGCAACAAGGACACCCCAACATGTTACAGCAGAATAGAAAACTATTACCCAGTGGTTCTCAAACCATTGTTGACAGTGACCCCAAATTGATTTTATTGCTCTATGGGCACTAGGTAGACCAGTGGTTCTCAAACTTTTGATGACCACTGCCCCAAACTTCACAGTTGGTGAAGCTAACAGCCCACACGTTGAAAATCACTGCGGTAAACAAGCTGGAAGCCAGATATAGGTTGAGACCCACCTGTATGCTTATAACATCAGTTATGCTATAGTACTTTATAGATAATAAATAGTACTTTGTTAGTTATGTTAACTATGAATGTTTGTCAGATTTCTGATGGATGATTAGCGTCCAGCCGATATGGGAAATGACTTCTCTGGCAAGATTACTAATGGAGCTCAAATTGTTTGTCAATCCAGTCCTATCAGGTTGTCATACCAGAAGACTAAACCATAAGCAGTGTTCGCAAGGGCAGACTTAATCCATCCCAGCTGGTGATGCGCCCTGAGTCAAGACGGAGAAAGCAGCTTGCCATCCTCCGAAACCCTAAAAAGAACTTGCGGGACCTGGAGTGCTGGGACATATTGAACCTGTGACAACAAGACTACATCAATTCAGCGTCTGAGATGAGTATTTGAACATGCCAGCAGAACCACTACAGAATATTCCTATTGTCCTATGATTAAAAATTAATTCTGACATGGATCAGAACCATTCATAGATTAGGGAACATATAGTTGTATATTTTAATATATTGTGAGATTCTATTTTCATTTTTGAAAACTTAACATAACAGAGTCTGTTGTTATTTTCTTTGTAATATTTAATTGGGTTGTATAGTTTTAGTAACATAAATCTACACCCTGGGGGCAGAGCCATAATTAATAAACACTATTGGGTCAGGATATTTTTAATGTGGCTGGGCACCAAATCTCTTATCCATCTATATGTACTATACATAGTCCTTTGTAGGATATCGGATATAGAATTTATCGCCTAGAGAATATCCTGTTTAGTTTCACCAGAATCCTTTCGAGAGTTTTTTTTGAGTGGACTAATTCCCGAGGAGAGACTGTGCAGTCAACTTGCAGTCTGGAAGAGTTTCCTCTAGAGATTATCTTTTATTCTTCCATCAAGTCTGTCATACTTACACTTTCTCCCTCTAAAATCAAAAACCATTTCGCTACAGTGGTATCATTGTAAGCATGTAATCTTGTCAAATTCTTTTACGAGAGTTGTCTTCATGCCTCCTGTTAAAATCCTTGTGGCCTGGCTTTGGAGTCTGTATCTGTTAACTTTATGACAGTTTTATGTGGCTGATGTTGCCTGTGCTACAGTGTCATATTTTAGAAAAGGTTTGATGCTTCAGGTTTATAAAATGTACTAGCTGTAAGTACTCTGTGTTGCCCAGGTTTTTCCTAGTAACGGTTTAGGAAGTTGTAAAAATCAAACTATGATATTTTGATATTCATGTGAAAATTGATTTTCTTTTAATATAATGACTGCTGCTTTTAGTGGCTATCCTTCGGCCTTGTTTATAGTAATTGCAAATGCAATTGTCACATTCGACCTGGCACACCAAGAAAGAATAGTCCACTATTTCCTCTTTTTTTTAAAAAACGTGTTTACTACTTTTCTTATTAGCTCAAAGATATACAGTAGAACTCCATTTATCCGAACCCCATGGGACCGAGCATCGTTCAGATAATCAAATGTTCGGATAATTGGATTACATAATGTATCGAGTACATGTACACATATTTCTAAAAATAATTAACCATCACAAGGAAAATACACTATAAAACATATTTACTTGTACTCTAATAATAATACCCACACTGTATTAGATTACTGTATCACCAAAATCTGTCATTACACTGCAGTGCATGTACTACTTGTATTAATTTAATTTTTTTAAGAAAGAGAAATGTTTTCAAAATAACATTACAAACGATTCAAAACCAGGCGCAACTTACGTATACATGTACTTGCACAGATGTAGCCCACTATTTAAAATAATGAGGAATCCTCTTTTGCACCAAACTGGATAGTCTCCTTTTGGCTGCTAAGTCCCGCATTGTCTTCAACAGCAGAAGCTGTGTAGGACAGCTGTCATCTTTTTGCTCGTACCAAGCCATCGCTGTTTCTAGTGCTATAAAGGCCTCTTCAGGATTTGGTCGACGTTTTGGGTTTTCTTCATAATCTACAAGTACATCATGTACTTCTGAGGAGTCTTCATCATCGGTCACTACATGTATTTGGTTTTCTTCTTGCACAAAAGACAAAATTTCTTCGTCATTCAAAATCTGAAAACCAGAATCATTATCATCTTCTAGCCACATGTGTGCATCATCTTTGTCACAGTCCGAAAATCCGGGCATTGAAACAGTTCCACAACTTCATTTATACAATCATCATTTGTGTCCACTGCAGTAGTTTCATTTCCTCCTTTTTTCCCAAGCAATCTATTCCAAGCCTTGTTGAGATTATCTTGTGACAGGGTGGTCCAAGCATCAGCTAACATATAGCAACAGTCTCTGAGATTAAGCTTTTTGGAAAACGCCACCACACTTTCTTCATCTTCAGCCAACAATAAACGACGCAGGATTTCCTTCTTGTACATCTTTTTAAGCTTTGCTATAACACCCTGATCCATTGGTTGAATCAGTGCTGTTACATTGGGAGGCAGAAAAATTACTTTAAAATTTGCATCAACTGCATTCAATGTATCCGTCTCTGGATGAGATGGTGCATTGTCCAGTAGAAGAATTACTTTTCCAGTTTTCTTTTCTTGTTCTCTCAACCTCTTCACATTTGGGATGAACTGATTTGTATACCAATCAAGAAATATTTCACTATTCATCCAAGCACTCTTCTGTGCTTTGTAGCACAATGGGAGACATGTCACATTCTTTAAACAACGTGGTTTTTTAGCTTTGCCGATCATTTGCACCGGTAAACGATGACTTCCACTGGCATTCGCGGCTACCAAAATTGTTACTCTCTCTTTGCACTTTTTAAACCCAGGGGCAGCTGCTTCGCGCTGAGATGCAAGTGATTTTTGAGGCAATGATTTCCAGTATAAGCCAGTCTCATCGGCATTATACACATCATCGAGTGAATAACCTTCTTCTTCCAAAAAAAGCCAAGAATGTTTCTTTAAAATTTTCAGCGGCAGTTGCATCGCTAGATAAAGATTCCCCTTGAATCTCCAGTTCTCGTATGCCATGACGAGATTTAAAGTCAGGAGGACCGTCAAGTTGATTGTTGAACTGAAGTGCCTTTTCACACAATAGAGAGCCAGAGATAGGTTCCGATTTGCTTCTTCTTTGCAGACACCATATATACAAAGCCTCTTCCAATTTCAAATATTTCGCATTTCTCATGGTTTTACGTTTCTTCGACCCATTTTCACTCTCCAATTTCGATGCAAAACTCATAATTTTATCCTTTTTACTTTTGATGTCAGAGACGGTAGCTTTCCCAACATTGAAAATCCTCGCAAGTGAAGACACAGTTTCACCTTTTCCTAGTCTCTTGATAATTTCTGTTTTCGTTTCAATTGACAAAACATTGCGGTTCCTTTTATATGCTTTAGGCCTACTGGAAGATGCCATATCGCACAGAGAAATACTTGTACACCAAAATTTTTCTGCTGTAGTAGCAGACACAATTATTTTAAGTTGAACTGTCTGTTTAGCCAGTGTTCTGCCTAGAACGCACACGTACACTGGATTGGTAAACTAGATATTAACTGACTTTATGATCTAACTGACTTCCTGTACGTAAGCGACCGACCATTAGTCCATCCCATCCTCTACAAATTGTTCGCACACATTTGAAGCTTGCCGCATGAAAAGATTCAGAAATGTTTTTCTAACGTGACTGGTGGCGATTGATTTTTTTTTTTCTGGAAAAAGTGTTCGGATAATTGGATGTTCGGATAATTGGGGTTCGGATAAATGGAGTTCTACTGTACATTGTTTCTTTAATCTAGATGCTTATTATTTATGTGATATTTTTCTTGATTGTCTATATTCTATGTGCTGCAAAACTAGTGTTTTTTTTTTTTTTAAATTTTCACTTAAAGTATAAGTGTATAATAAATAATTTTAAATTGTTGGAAAATAGTAAAGACTGGTTTAATTAATTGCAAAAAGAAAAGACTGCTTTTATCATTTTGATTATTTCCTTTGATTTATCGCATGAAGTTATTTCCCCTGATCAGACTTTGAGGGTATTAAAAAGCAATGAAAATACTTTAATATTTTTTCTTCAAAACCAAAATGATCTGGTCAACAATAACGTCACAGTGTTACCCAGGAGAAACTAAAGAGTAACTCTGCCTAATTTCAAGAAGAAATTTCAAAGCATAAAGAATTGTATAAAGTACCAACAAACCAACCAAATAAAACTGCCTTTTAAATATTAGATAATGCATTATCTCCAGCGCCACCAGCTTGTATCCTCGTTTGCAGTTAGTTTTTTCCCGTATTAAAAAATATATATAGGTTTTTGAGATATTTATATGATATGGACCTTTACATTATTTGCTGTATTAAATATGGGGTGAACAGGTTTTGCAGGTGAAAGGCCAGGGTTCTAACCCCTTAGCTAATCAGACAGTCAGTATACATTACATTTGTGAAAAAAGGATCTTACTTTTAGAAGCACCAACCTATTCAGAAATATATATCAAAATGTGCAGGAATGAAACCTGTTACATAAACATAGTTAAACAGTTCAGTAATTTTAAAAAATACATACAGTATATACAATATTGAATACGAGACAGCTTTAACAATTTAAAAAAAGTGTGTTTTACTTCCCATAATATTTAAAGTACAATACAAAACTAGAACTCCTAAAACCAGTTTCATTTTAGATTATATCCATTTCACCTAGTACAGGAAAGTTTCAGTTGTTTCTGATCATAAATGAAGTTTGTATGCCAGTTTCAAATTAGTTGTCACATTTAGAAGAAAGCAGGAGCCACGCTGGTGTAATGGTTACCACACTGCACTGGCGATCGGGTGATCCAGGTTTGAGCCCTGGCGAGAACATTTGAAGAAGTGTTGTCGACCGGGACTTAGACTGGATTAATTCGAGCCCTGGCGAAGACGTGTCGTCGACCAGGGGCTGGAATAACCTGAACGGCTCCTGAGCCAACCCAGCTCTAATGAGTACCTCTGAAATCGGCGAGTATCTGCCTGAATAGCGAGAGAACACCTGTCATTGTACAGGGAAAAAAGGGATACTCAAGTAAAATCAGTCTCTGGTTAGACATATTAACAGGAGATTTCTCCTCGAGTAATAGCGGGTGTACGATAGAAAACACAAAAATAGAGACTCCATACACTATCTATTTACAGTAAAACAGTATTTGGAGTACAGGTGGAAATGATTAGTGCACCCTTAACAAGAACATACTGTCTGCACTTGATTGAAGGGTATTGCTGATGGGACAGTTGCTCTGACGTGTAGATTTTTTAATGATGTGATTTGTTCCACCCAGGAATTTAACCAGATTGTTATGCTGATTTGCTAACTCTCTGTGGTGTTTTCTTTTATATTAACAGCATCTGAAAGAAATGCCTCTGTTATCATTTAGTTCTTGAATTGAAGTTTTGCCTGTTTCTTTGCATTTGCTTGTCTAGTAATGTTACGGGACTGTCACTAGATATTACGGGTAGACTGTCTTCTGATATTATATGTTAGTTGTCCCTACCAGATACAGCCCCGTTGGACGTGAGTTATTGGGTTGCTCGTCAATAATTCTTTAGGTATTGTATTCATCTCTACCATTTCGGCTTATAGTTCAATTGCAGATTTAGAGCCGTTATTGTGTGATTCAATTATTATTATTTAATTCAGTGTCGTTCATTACTTCATATTAATTCTCCAGCAGCGTATTAGTTTTATGATTACTCTTGTAGATAAATGTGATAGTCTGGACTGACCTTGCAAGGGTTACATCAACAGTCACAGCACATGTTTAAACTTGATTAATTCAGGCAATTAAGACAAGTTCCATTGACGACTGAATATTTAATACATGTCCTTTTTCCCAAATGAATACAGAACGTTATCACACAATTAATCATCATCATCTCATCTCAACCCGTAACCCGTCATGGGTCGTAGGGGTGCCATGGTGGAAGCATCAGCAGACAGGGTCCTCCACTGCTCTCTATCCTCAGCAATGCGTACAAGTGTGGAAAAACCGTGTCCTGCCCATTCTTTGATGTTATCAGCCCAGGATTTTCTTTGCCTACCTCTTCTCCGTTTACCTTCGACTGTTCCCTGGAGGATCATTTTCGAAAGGGAGTCATGATGAGTTACATGCACAAACCAGGCAAGCTTTCGACGTTTCACTACTGACAAAAGTGGTTCTTGGTGGCCTGCATAGGTGTTTATCTTCTCTCTAACATAGACATTTGTTTTGTGCTCTTTATAGCAAATGCGCAAAATTCTTCTATAACATTTATGCTCGAAAGCCTGAATCCTTCGCTCCGTATCTGCAGTGAGTGTCCAGCTCTCACACCCATATAAGAGAATAGATAATACAAGTGATTTGTATAATTTGATCTTCACAGGAAAACTGATGTTACTTTTCCATAACACATTCAGTTTTGTCATGGCAGCTGAGGCCATCTCAAGTCTTGTCTTGATTTCTTTACTTGATCTCCCATCACTACATATAGTGGACCCGAGATATTTAACCTTTAGCACGCTGCATAAAAATTCAGAAAACTTGCCCAACCACTGCATTCTTTTTCACAACGCCCCATTTTTATGGTGGGTGACTTGTAAATTCTATAGTTTTTTTGTTTTTTGGTCAATTGCTCTAATTTTTAGACTGTATAGAAATGAATGAATGATGAATCTGATGATATAAAATTTGTTTGTGTACATGTTAGATGTGATAGGAAGAAAGGGAAAGGAAAGATGAAAAAAACGAAAAAAAAAAAATAAAAAAATAAATTTTTTTTAATATTAAAATTAAAAAAATTTTTTTTTTAAATGACCAACAAACGAAGAGTCCATATCCCTTGCATCTCAATGAAAGTCATTTGACCAATAGACTAATACAAATCAAATGACGATCTTTTCGTTACACCCATCATCAGTAGCAAAGGAACAAACTCCCTAGCCAGCAGTGACATTCGGCCGTAATCCTAATTCTTTCCGATATTCCTAATCCTAACCCCGAAAATTATACATACTAGAAATGCCATTTTACTTTTGTTTCCATCTCAGCCATCAAACATATTCTGAGAACCGATATCAGCGCTTATAAAGACAAAAATCTCATCCACACCGCATGGCGTCAGAATCCAATAAAATTAGAGCGAAAATGGCCGCGTGTTGATGCCGATTCATTTCGATTTAAAAAATTTACAAAAAATAAATGCGGATACACCCATTACTTTTTTAAGATCGGAAACGGAAGCTAACTCTCTTGCAAATAACATTAGAACTTAACATCCGGGGGTGAAATCAAGTGTACACAAGTCCTAATGCTAGAAAACGAAGATATCCGCAGTCGCAATAATGCGCCTCCAGCTGGCAGAGCATAGCGTACTTCTGTCGCAATAATGCGACTGCAGCGTGCTAAAGGTTAAAGGTGTTAACTTCTTCTAACGTTTGCCCATTTAACGTAATGTTGGTCGGAACATGTTTCTTATGGCTATTCACCAATATCTTGCTTTTTTCTATATTAATTTCCATCCCATATGTTATTGTTACTTCCTCCAGTCTAGAGGTAAGGTCTTGAAGTTCTGATTCTGTTCCAGCTATCAGTTCGATATCATCAGCAAAACGTAGATTGCAAAGAGGTCGGCCTCCAATTGATATGGTTGTTTTATAATCATAAAGAGCCTCCTGCATAATATGTTCTAGATATATATTAAAGAGCACTGGGGACAGGATACATCCCTGGCGAACTCCTACAGTTGTTTTGAAAAATTCTCCAATATCATTGCTTGCAAAAACAGCACTGCTTGCATCCTTGTATAGTGCTTCAATGATATCTATGATGTTGGTATCAAAATTGAATTTTCTCATTATTTGCCATAAGCCTTCATGCCAGACTCGATCGAAGGCGTTTGTGAAATCGATGAAGTTATGATATAAATCGTGTTGATGCTGGAGATACATAATTAATACTTGGCATTAAATATAGTTCTAGGATCTACTCAATGTTCATCCTTCAGACATTGCACGTCTGAGTTAACCGTTAGTTCTATAGCGTTTTAGAGTCTGCAACCAACTCTTTCCAATCCGTCTCTTGGAATTATTATCACTTATTAATACTCGTGATATCCTTATTTAATATTCATATATTCCGTCTATGTCCAATTATTCAATACTTTGGCTTTCCTCGCCAGGCTTTAACTGCCATATATATATATATATATATCTTCACTTGCGAATGTATCCTCCGATATTCGCGATTATACTTTGGACTCTCTGGTCCTATCCATTAGACATGATTGCTTTCCCAGCATGATCTATACGGATTTACACTATTTATAATTCACAATGGGTATACCATTTAATATATATATCCTTAATCAGTGGTCATGCCACACTTTATACACAATCCATAAGTGGCTCTGCCACACTTTGAAAACACTGCCGGACGGCACTACGGCCACACATAGACTGCGGTTACTAGGCTTGACGCGTCATACATCGATTTGCGCGATTTTCCAGTACTCATTCAGCTGAGGTGGTTCGTGGTGCAACCATGCGAATTGTGGCCACAATTCACATGCTTGCAAACCCCGAAACAATCCTCAGCATCATCCCCCTCGCTCCCAAACGTGACACTCGTGGCACGTGTGAGAGTGGTGGCGAAGATGTACCCGACTATGATCCAAGAATGTTGAATCATCAGTAAGTATGTTATAATTAAATTAACACTCATAATTAGAAATGACAATTCCAAAATCATATACATATAGTCAACTTTGGTCATGCCCAAAAGACAAAGTCGTATTCAATCCTGTGAAGAAAAATTTCTAGATAACAAGTCCGCGAGATTATTATCTGTTCCAGAAATCGGTATGATGGTAAATGCGAACTCCTGTAGTAATAGGAACTATCTGTGTATTCTCGCATTACGCATTGTTCTGGCAGTGATGAAAGTAAGTGGGCTGTGGTCTGTCTGAATATAAAACTTCTTCCCGATCAGATATTTAGACAGTTTCTCCAGGCACCAGACCACAGCCAAAAGCTCGCGCTCGCCTGTTGCATATTTTTGTTCAGCAGGTGTAAGTTTGCGTGATACAAACAAGCACGGATGTAGAATTTCTTCATAGCATTGAAGCAAACATCCTGCGATTCCGCAACTAGAAGCATCTGTTTGAATCACAAATGGTACATGTAAATTTGGTAATAATAGAATAGGAGGATTCCTAAATAAATTTTTTATCTTAATCAGAGCTTCTTCACACTGCGGTGTCCATAAAATTTTTTTTGGACTACTGTTGGTGTCGTTTTTCATAGTGATGAATTGAAACGCGAATGGTTACAACGGAATAAATGTCAACAATGTTTTCAAACGAAAACCAACAAGTATCTTGAATTAGGTGAACTGGTCAAGTATTGGCAGCACACAAGTCGTTGGTAACTTTACATAGATTTATTTCACCAGGACACGAAGTGAACAAGACGGACATCGTCACAGGCGCAAAGATCACACGACAACATATTAATTATTGCTGCTAAAGTTCCTGAAGATTCTCTTCTAGTAAAGACCTCTGTCCATAGACTAAGGATTACAAAACTGTTACCGTATAATATCCTTCTCAGTCACGACCGTTGACCTTCTTTCAAGGACGTCTATCATGGTAACGTATACATACTCTGGGATGAAATCTTCCATATTACATTTGTTAAAATTCCCAGACGTTCATCCTACATAGCGTTGTACATCATATAATTTCACACAAAGTCATATACGATAATCCTATCAGTTAAAGGTTTTCAGTTGGCTAACCTCTCTTTACATTCATGCCACGACTTTGGCATTGAAGCATGTACGGCATTTAAAACATGTGCATAAGGTAAACAATATAACTTCTTCTACTCGTAGGAATTCTCCGTCTACGATCCAAATCTTAAAGGCAAGCGACTCTGTAGATCCATTCTAGGAATGATAAAATTCCCGCTAGATTAGTAGTAGAGCGGCCTTTTTATGCAGCATCAAAATAAGAAGTGGGCGATAACTTACGTGACATAACTGCGATTGGCTTCGACCTGAAGACCAATACAAATCACAATAATAAATGGCTTCCTTCAACATGCCATTGGATACACAATATAAAATTACAATCATGGACACAAGCCAGTTCCATGTTTCCACTTCAAAACCTGACGTCACAAACTACTCAACTAGGTTACACGTGCGTCCAAAGCAACTCACACAGCATTGTGCACGTCAGTGCGTGAATCAATCGAACGCACAAATAATATAACTATCTCAAGACTGGTGTGTACATTTGGCAGGACCGAAGACTACCCCTTTAGGTAATAAATGTACGTAACAGCTCCCTTAATCCCATTAATTTTTTTCGAACTAATTACTCGAGAGAGGTGAGTCAAAACTACAACAAGATATACAATGCATAAAGTTATATCATATTAAGAAAAGAATATTGACTTGAAATTAATATAACTAAATGACAGTATGCATTAAAGCACACATCCACCATCGACCTACTTTGGAACGATGTGGTAATATTCGAAGTAAAAAGAAGTTGAAAAAATGAAAATGAAGAATCAACAAAAAAGATGATAATAAAATTCAACTAAGTTTTCAACAAAATTTGAAACATATGATTTCAAAAATGAAAATGAACAGCAACACTGATGATAATCAATGATAAAAGAATCAGTGAAACAGAAAATTTTGAAATACAATGTGCAAAAATGAAGCAATGCAAAATTAAACACTTTAAGAAGCAACGCACTTACTGATATCTAACACTAGTAAGTTTGACTAGTTATCTAAAAGTGAAATATCATGTAGTGGGATACGTGACTACACGTATTGCGAGACACTAATAACGTTAGTAGATGTGTGATTTATAAAAAAATCAAATTGATTAAATTGAATTAATCTAATTCTAGTACTTAAATTACACATAAATAAATAACTAGTAATTTATTCTAAGTAATTCTAATTTCAGTCATTGTGAATATTCGTTCAGAACTATTTAGAGTCAACAAGAATATGTTCCTAATGTTCCATGCACGAAATAAGTTTACGAACACGATATGTAGTGTAATATGTTCCATAACACTAACGAATGTCTATTTGTTGCTTTTTTACCAATGTTTCCATACTAAAAAAAAATGTTACTTTAATATCACTGTTCCCGTTCTAACAAAAAGTTACTTCACAAGAAATAATGTTATAATCCATATGTAAGTATGTTCTGAAAGTTATATTTATACGAATACTGCAAAACTATACATAGTCTTCACAGATGTACAATTAATGACACTGTACAAAGTTATTCATGTTTCGGTGAGGAAGTTTCTCCATCTAAAAGTAGTTTAGTTTCACCAAGTTCACTAGGGCATCTTGAAAGACAGTCTGCAAATACATTCTGCACTCCAGGAATAGCTCGTATCTCAAAATGGAACGGTTGAAGAGCTATAGCGTAACGCGCTGACTTTGATGACTTAACGTTCCCTGTATTCAATGCGGTAAGAGCTTTCTGGTCAGACTCCACCACAAAGTGTGATCCGAGGAGATAACGATCCAGTTTTGTGATTGCCCAGACAAGAGCAAGGAGCTCTTTGTCTAGAACGGAGTAATTTATCTCGCTCGTTGTAAGTTTTCTGGATACGTACATAACTGGAAATAAGGTGCCTCCGTATTCTTGCATCAAAACTGCCGCGATAGCGTAGGAAGAAGCATCACTGCGAAGAACAAAGGTGAGATCTTTGTTAGGCAACCTTAAAAAAGGCTTATTTGAAAAAATTTGTTTTATATAGTCTAACGCCGTTTGGTGATCCTGCGACCACTTTATTACATTAGGTGTGCCCTTCTTCAGTAAAGACGAAAGAGGTGCAGTTATAGTAGACAAATGAGGGATGAATTTAGAATAGAACTGTATTAGTCCTAAGAGTGACCTCACTTGTTTTTTTGTCTTAGGTGCTGAGATGTTTAAAATTTTAGAGACGTTACTGTCTTCTGTATACATTAAACCGCGACCTATACGGTGACCAAGAAATGAGATGTCATGAAAACCGACAAAAGCCTTTGAAGGTTTCGCTGTTAAGTTATAATCCTGTAAGGTAGAAAGTAAAGATTTTAAACCCTGAATATGTTCATCCCAAGAGTCACTAAAAAGACAGATGTCATCTATATATGTAATGACATCGGGACGATGAGACAATATGCGACGCATCATGCGTACAAAGGTAGCTGGCGCATTCATTAGACCGAATGGCATAAAATTCCATTGAAAAAAATTCATGAGAACTAGAAAAAGAACAAATAACCAGTACAAGAAAGAAATGATGACTGCATAGGCTGAGTCATCAAAGAATGTGATATCAAAATTCAGTATAGTAGGTTACTATCTGCGTGACGCAGAATCGGGAACCAATTGTAATCGGAGAGAATGGTGGTGGAAATATACACCATTGTTCCGCTCGATAGCCGTGCGAGCGTCTCTATTGGTCCTAAAAGTAACCACGGCGTAACCATACCTGTTATTGATATGAGGTAACAGACGCACGAACCTAACGTCTGCCGTGTGGTTGAGAAAATCTCCTAGTGCCTGCCAAGTAGTTCGTTGTGGCAGATTTTGCACAAGGATGGTGCGAGAAGATGCACCTCTACCAATATAAGTGGTACCATTATCACAAGAGTGGGAGTAAGGTTGATGAGTAACCTTAGTCCTTTGAGGTAAATTATAATATTTATTATTTCTACATGTAGAATTATTGTTCTTAAATGTACCATACCCCTGTAATTGAGTATTATTACTTATGCCAGACAAAGGTGTAGGTGTACGGCATGTCGTAGACACCTGCTTGCTAGGCAAAGTTAAAACCTTATTGACAACCTTATTGGTTTTAGTTTTCTCACCTGAGTTACAACTATTATTTTTATCAGGAACATCCTTTCCTTTTTTTACAAACTTAACCTTTTTCTTACGATCAGTTGACTGCTGATCAATTCGAGGGAAGGTATATGACTTACTAGTCTTTACAGGTTGCGTTGCAATCTTATTTTCCTTCTTAAGACTAGAAGCATGTCGTAAAGGTTGCAACGAATTAGCAACAGTGGCGTAATGAACAATGGAATCGTTCTCCATGCTAGATTCCAATACCTTAGCATTACATAACAGGTTAGTAGTATGTGTATGTGACACAACTCTAGGTATAGACTTAAATGCATAGGCATCCTGTATATGCTGCTTTTCCCATTCAGCAATTTGCTGAGGTGTACAATCTTTTATACCGTGTATACGACCCAATATTAAATCACAAATTGGATTCGGAAGAAGACAGGCGTGGATCTTTCCCGAAAAAAATGGTGTAGTTAACCCAATAACAGCCGTGGGAAATGTTTCCACTGTCCCACTAAATGTAACACATTGGATGGTCTCTCCAGTTGCACAGGCGGGGTCGACCAAAGAGTTCCGCACTCCCACAGCACTGCAGCCTGAATCAAATAAAAGAGAGCATGGAATGCCATTTATAAAACCCTTATTTAATTTAAGGCTTCCTGTTCCATAGTCAGTAGCCGACGTGGCCGTACAAGCCGCTGGTAGGCTTGGTATACTTTGCCCGCGTCGCAGCGTCGTGATCGCCTTGGGCTGGAATGGGGTATTACTCTCATCACAAGACTTGACCTGTTTGAAATCCAGAGAACATGACATAGCACTATGTGCATTAACATTATTATCCTGTTCCTTGTTTGAATGTGTATCACTCAAAGCAACATTAGAGTGTTGTCGTGGCTGGTTCGAAGATCTATATCTTCGTAGCGATCGATTTTGGTTATTATCCCCAAAATTGCTAGTATTTACATTTTTGTTTACGTTAAAATCACGGTTAGTATGACCATTACCATTGTGCCATTGACCATACTGTCTATTTTGATAACCTTGTCTGTTATTTAAAGATTGTGATCTAAATTTCCCAATATGATAATAATTATTGCTTTGATTATTTCCAAAATTATTCTGATGAAAATCTCGTGATCTGTGAGATTGGCTAGAAGATACATTATACAGAGAAGTTTGACAAAATTGTTTCCCTTTAAAAGAATGGCAATTCTTGTTATTTCCCTTTCTGACTTTTCTATCTCTAAGATTCATTATCAATTTTTTTCTGTTTTTCCGCTTCTATTTTCTGTTGAATTTTATTATCTTCAGATTCTAGTTTCAAATCTACATAATCTGACATCAACTTCTCATAATTCCTTTTGACTTGTTCTAGCTCTCTAGCAATCCCATTCATAATATTTAAATCTTTAACTTCGAGTTCTGCAGCAGCAGTTTGAGTTAGATGTTCAACATCGATAGTGTGTTTCCTGACATGTTCTTTATTAATGGCCTTTTCTTTTTCAAGTGCCTCAATGGCATTTTGATGGCTATTCGTAAGTTCCTCAACCCTTAATTTCAAAAGAGGAATCTCAGATGTAAGTTCTTGAATCTGAGCCAAATGAGCATGACAGTCTGTCTTCATAGTCATATTTAACTTATCAAATTCTCCAATGACCTTATTCTGCTTGTCAAGTAATATTTTAACTGAGCGTACTTCATTCTCTAACTCATTTTTCTCCATGAGTAATTTTTCAATATTTATCTGTTTTTCCTGAGACACTTTCTCCTGTTGACATAGAAGATTCCTGAGTTCTTGATTTGCCAAGGTAAGATCTGCTACCTTCTTATCCAAAACTTTCATGTTTTGTTCCATCGTTTTTTCCACATTACACTTTTCTCTCAAAAGAGTTACCTCAGATGTCAGGCTCTGAATTTGAGCCACGTGTGTATTGCAATCTATCTGCAGAGTAGTATTAATAGCAGTAGGTATTTTTTCATCGTCACTATCTTCTTCGAAAAATATGTTCATTAAGGAGGTCACCTCATTATCTAACTCTCTTTTCTGGTTAAAAGAAGAGTCATGAAATTTCTTATTATCCTCTATCAACACCGTCATTTTATTCTTCATCTCAGCATTTTCAAAATCCATAGCCAACAACTTCTTCTCATATTCCCCTTTTTGTTGTAGCAGCTCATTCGTAAGGGCAATCTCCCTACCCTTGTGCTTCGTTATGGTTTTCTTCAACTCATTCACCTCAATAACACTACTGTCTTGAGTAGTTATTTTTCCTTCATCATAAAAAATGGTGGATAATAATTTAGCAAGTCTCACTGCTTTCTCTTGTGAAAAGCCATATTTGCACCTAAGAAAAGCAAAATTCTTGAGATCCTGGGTAATTTGAAGTAAGAAATGTTCAATGGCATATTCCTCACAACTTGAACCCCATTTACCTATTCTATCTCCCTTCCGGAGAAAATGATCCAAAATATCCATTATGTCTAATAATGTTTTTCTCACTCTAATAAGTGTTACTCAGTTAATATCCAATTAATTTACACTCTAATCAAAGGTACACGTTCCTGTCCAAGAACGGTAAACTTTGCCATCATATAATTATTAAATATGTTATTAATCAATAAATTTATGTAATCAAATGTCATGAAATGAACAACGAGAAAGACAATAGAAACATAACCGACAAGACATGATAAACTGGACGGTAGAACACAATCGTAGAAATCAAAAAAATAGAAATGTATAACTAAAATAGAATATCGTAAAAATATACGACGATAACTACGATCAGATAATTAACAAGACAATAGACAACACAGTGTAAAAACATAGGTTTTGTAAAAAACTAAACGACAGGAAAGGTGAGATGGACAATAATCACATACAAAATTCATCATAAAACTAAGGCACAAGTAAAAATAGCTACCAAAAACAACAAGTAAACGTGACACTACAGCTAAAACAGACAGGTGTCACAGACCACCAGACACAGTGGACCTAGAATCCTTCTACGCTCACGCGTAGGAACATTCCACTGCGGGAAGTCTGCAAAATAATGTCCTACAGAACGTCTGACGAAGAGCCCGAATTGACTTCGAGATGGATCTCGTTCGTCAGATCTACCTCCCAACCTCCCGCGAAGAATACACAACATATAACACATAACACGGAAAATATATAAGTAGACATAATCAATTAAGGCACAGCTAATAGTAATAAAGTGTATAACGGATACAAGTTATACTTAGCTCGCGTGCAGGTAAAATCAAAGTGCCTTGTCCCCGTGTATGTACGTTAGAGGATGCAATACTTCGCTCTGCGTATATCAAACTAGCTCGCACGCAATAATGATGAAGAGATGATCTCCAAGTAATCAGTCACTGTGAAACTTGACGTGGAGGTTGATTGAAGACCTTGAGCATTTGAGTTGATTATGATTCATATTCCGCTAGGATCCAAATTGAGATGATGTCGCCTTGAAAGTAAACATTCTTCTTTTCAAACGATCAATTGGATGGGTACGTTCCTTTGAAATCACTTCCAGACCGCACTGGCCTACCAGTTATTGTTGGTGTCGTTTTTCATAGTGATGAATTGAAACGCGAATGGTTACAACGGAATAAATGTCAACAATGTTTTCAAACGAAAACCAACAAGTATCTTGAATTAGGTGAACTGGTCAAGTATTGGCAGCACACAAGTCGTTGGTAACTTTACATAGATTTATTTCACCAGGACACGAAGTGAACAAGACGGACATCGTCACAGGCGCAAAGATCACACGACAACATATTAATTATTGCTGCTAAAGTTCCTGAAGATTCTCTTCTAGTAAAGACCTCTGTCCATAGACTAAGGATTACAAAACTGTTACCGTATAATATCCTTCTCAGTCACGACCGTTGACCTTCTTTCAAGGACGTCTATCATGGTAACGTATACATACTCTGGGATGAAATCTTCCATATTACATTTGTTAAAATTCCCAGACGTTCATCCTACATAGCGTTGTACATCATATAATTTCACACAAAGTCATATACGATAATCCTATCAGTTAAAGGTTTTCAGTTGGCTAACCTCTCTTTACATTCATGCCACGACTTTGGCATTGAAGCATGTACGGCATTTAAAACATGTGCATAAGGTAAACAATATAACTTCTTCTACTCGTAGGAATTCTCCGTCTACGATCCAAATCTTAAAGGCAAGCGACTCTGTAGATCCATTCTAGGAATGATAAAATTCCCACTAGATTAGTAGTAGAGCGGCCTTTTTATGCAGCATTAAAATAAGAAGTGGGCGATAACTTACGTGACATAACTGCGATTGGCTTCGACCTGAAGACCAATACAAATCACAATAATAAATGGCTTCCTTCAACATGCCATTGGATACACAATATAAAATTACAATCATGGACACAAGCCAGTTCCATGTTTCCACTTCAAAACCTGACGTCACAAACTACTCAACTAGGTTACACGTGCGTCCAAAGCAACTCACACAGCATTGTGCACGTCACTGCGTGAATCAATCGAACGCACAAATAATATAACTATCTCAAGACTGGTGCGTACATTTGGCAGGACCGAAGACTACCCCCTTAGGTAATAAATGTACGTAACAACTACCTTTGGCCAGCATTCCGGACAAAGGAGCAGAAATCTGTGAGAAGTGTGGTATAAATTTATGGTAATAATTAATTAACCCCAACAAGCTTCTCACTTGCTTCTTCGATGATGGGGTAGCAATATCTAGTATGCGCTTGACTGTATTGTCATCAGGATGTAATCTGTGGTTACCTATGCGGTGACCCAGAAATGTAATCTCCCAACAACCTATCTGGACCTTAGAAGGTCTTACAGTCAAACCATTTTGTCGCAGTGTAAGAAGTAGAGAAGACAAACCAGTAATGTGGTCTTCCCATGAGTCGTGAAATAGACAGATGTCATCAATGTATGTGATGACATCTTTTCTATCGCCCAGAAGGCGGCGCATCATGCGCACAAATGTCGCAGGCGCGTTTACAAGGCCGAAGCACATATAATTCCATTGGAACAATCCAAATGGAGTAGTAAAAGCGGTGAAAGGCTTGGCATGTTCTGTAAGAGGTATCTGCCAATATCCTTTCGACAGATCTAATTTACTAAAGTAAGTAGCTTGTGAAACTTGAGAAAGTAGGTCGTCCAACAAATGCATTGGTTCAGCGTCATTAATTGTGATACTGTTAAGACGTCTGAAATCAATACAAATACGGAGCGAACCATCCCTCTTTTTCACAATTACCATAGGAAAAGCATAAGGTGACTCTGATGGAGATATAACTCCCAATCTTATCATATCCTTCAGTTCCTTCTCAACCCTATCTTTGTGATGTAGAGAAATAGGGTAAGGTCTTAATTTAATAGGATGATTGTCTGTCAGAATGATGTCATGAGAAATCAGAGATGTTCGACCTGGAAGGTCAGTAAGTACATCATTAAAAGAAAGAAGAATTTCTTGAACTTGACTTTGTTGTGTAGATGACAAAGTCGAAGAAATTGTGACATCCTTCCAAGATTCGGAAGATTGTAAAGATGGTAAAGAAAACTGTAGAGGAATCGAAGATGTAGTATCTTCATCATTCACTAATGCGCAAGAAGAAATATGAGCTGAAGACTCAGAAATAGAGTTAATAATGAGAATTAACTCTTGAGGTCTTTCCACTGCCAATTTCAGCATATTGACATAGAAAGTTTTAATTTTCCCCCTTATGTTTATAGCGTAATCAACATCAGTGACCCGTTTAATGATCACAAATGAACCCTGCCATGAAACCAAAAGTTTATTGTCATCATGAGGAAGTAGTAACCAAACTTTTTCCCCAGGATTAAAATATCGTAACGTTCTATTTTGATTATGGAATAATCTAGATTTTTGTGTAGCTGTTTTGATGCTATCAGATGCATAGGTGCACGCATCAATGATTCTTTGTCGAAATTCAATAACTAGCTCATAACTAGTACGAGTGGATTCATCTACTGATGATCCGACCAACAAATTCCTTAAAATCATCATTGGGCCACGCGGATTAGAGCCATAAACGAGCTCGAACGGACTAAAGCCCGTACTTTCGTGGGGGAACCTCTCGATATGCAAATAAGGCTGCACAAAGGAGCCGGTCCCAGTCACGAGGACATTCCTCAGTGATCTTATGAAGAATCTGTTTGAGCGCCCCATTGTAGTGCTCACAAACCCCGTTCGTTTGTGCATGGTATGCACTGGAAAACGAATGGTGAATGGATAGCATCGACTCCACCTCCTTCATAATGTTTGAGGTGAAGTGTGAACCTCTGTCCGATAAGATTTCTTCCGGAAAACCAATACGACAAAAAATTGAAAATAATGCATCAGATACCGACGCAGTAGTAATGGTTTTCAGAGGTATGGCCTCAGGCCACCGTGTACAAAGATCTATACAGGTTAAGATATATCGGAACCCATTATTAGATGGAATTGATAAAGGACCAATAATATCTATTGCTATCTTTTTAAATGGTCTTTCTGGTACGTCAGTGATTTGTAAGGGTGCCGTATGGAATCTGCCCTTACGTGATATGCTCTGACATGTCGTACATGACCTGCATTACAATTTTGTGTCCCTATTGACGCCAGGCCAATAAAATTGTGACGTGACTCTAAATAATGTTCTTTTAATGCCCATGTGACCTGCCATGGGAGAGTCATGCCCTGTCTGTAACACCAATGGTCTATACTCTTTTGGAACTACCACCTGGTGAATAATAGAAATACCATCATCATAGTATCTTGTTAGTATGGATTTCTTAAGTTGAAACCAATGTGTGCTGATTTTGTATTTTTAATAACCTTTTTCTCTGCTAGCGCAAATAAATGCTGTAAACTTGGATCATTTTTTTGTTTTACTGCGAACGCCGCTGGTGATTCAGCAACGACGCCCGGAGACATAATTGTCTCTAATACAGGTGTAGGTGGGGTGGCCATATCTGTAACCAACTGTTGTGCTGTGGTGACAACAGCATTTGCCACCAGTGGGTGAGATTCAACCCATCTTGCGACCTCATCTGGAGTGCAATCTCTAACTCCAGGTATGTTACCTAATATTATCTCAGCCACGGGCGCTCTTAAGCCACAGGCATAAACAGTACCTGTGTAAAAAGGAGTGTCGATATAGACACGTGCTACTGGGAATTTCTCCACATTCCCACCAAATGTAACGCATTTCACAGTTTTACCCGTGAATGCAGAGGGCTCGATAAGCGAGTGCTGTATTCCGACCGTGGAACATCCGCTGACCCTCAAAACTCTTACCTCTTTTCCATATAAAAATCCCTTATGGTATGTGAGACGTCCTAAATTCTCACAAGCAGACTTTGAAGACATAGTGTGTCCGCAAAGAAGTGTCTTTTTCCTATCTGATATCAGATGTGATTGACAAATATAACAAGAATCATCTAACATACTACATGAATTAGCATGTTTGTTCTCATTGTTATCATGATCTCTTTTGCCAGTACATGCATTAGCATGACTACATTTGTCATTGTTCTTCGAAGAAGATCTAGATAGACTTGTTTTCTTTTTGAATGCTTTCCTCTTATCATAATAAAAATCTGTTGACTCATCGTTATCATCACTCTTATTGTATGATGATCTATGATCATCGTAATCTCTATGATACTGTTTGTGATAATCATCATGACCCCTACCTTTGTGGCATCCACGATCATGAGGTGAATAACCTCAATAACTCCGACGGTAGAATCTTGAAGGAGAGCGATAACGAGAGAAGTTGTAAGACCCCCGATATTCTTGACGAAAATTTGTACGATATTGTCCGTCAACGCTCTTCGATCTAGGTCGGTGATCATAAGATCTATGATCGTGGAGTGCTGAGCACGCAGGCATTGGATCTCGAGGAAAAGATCTATGTACATCCTTGTTTGGATGTGCCGTGACAAATTGTCTACCGAGTTTTTCGTATTCTTCAATAGAGTTAGGAAGGATTCTAAGTCATGACTACACGAGGATAGCACTTTATCACGTAGCATGAGATCCATCAACCCTTCATATGATTTGTTAATACCTGACAAATCTATCCATCTATTGAAAAAATGTTTAATGGAAGCAATAAATTCCCCAAAGTCAGCATCCTTACTTGGCTTAGCCGTATGGAAACGATCTCGGAATCCAGATTCAGTTAACTGGAACCGTCTCAGAAGAACTTCTTTTACGACATAAAAATCGTTTCTGCTTTTCTCATCCAGATTCATGAAAATTTTGAGTGAGTCCCCGGTCAAAAAATCAACCAAGAGACTACATCATCTTTCCTTAATCCTGTAACCTTCATAATAAATCTGGATAAAAAGGAATCCATGCAATCTCTAGACTGATCGAAATGTGGTATCTTCAATTTAGGGTAAAATACATTTGAATTAGCTGAAGGCTTAGACTGCTCTGATTGTACCTTAGCCAATTCCACAGCCTGTTCTTTCTCAGCATTTAGTCTTAAAGATTCAAGCTCCATAGCATGTTTATGAACCTGGTCTAATTCACGAAGTTCCATTTTCCTTAATTCCATGTTTTCTTTTTCTAATTCTCTATCTTTTTCTTTTTGAGCCATTTCTTTTTCTTTTTGAGCCATTACTTTTCCTTAAGTTCTTTTTGTAATTCTCTCTCTTTATCTTGTTGAGCCATTTCTTTTTCCTTTTGAGCCATTTCTTTTTCCTTTTGAGCCATTTCTTTTTCCTTAAGTTCTTTTTGTAATTCTCTCTCTTTATCTTGTTGAGCCATTTCTTTTTCCTTAAGTTCTTTTACTTGGGCTAATTCCAACCTTTTAAGTTCGTCTGCCCTTTTAATAGCCTCACGTTGTTCAATTCTCTCAACCTGAGATAAATGCTTTTCATATCTAGTCTCAGCATAAATCTGAAGATCATTTCCTGATTTACCTAAGCTCTGTCCAATCTTGATAAAATCTTCTAACGTAGACATGGTGATACGTTTCTCAATAACTTATGTAAGTATATTATTTGTCAGTAAATATATTATGAATATGTGATACAGTGCAGACCTGATAAGGAGAACTCACCAGGGACCCAAGAAATAGTTCTTCTTATCAGAAATTCGTCTTATCCAGAAAAGAGTTCAAGCATATGGTAATGCATTTATACGTACTATACAATAATGAATTAGCGTTGAATATGACAGATATATGACACAGAAAATATGTAAATCACCAAAAGTGTTAATGTACAAAATTGGCACAAATATCTAGAGAATAACAGCACTTTTTACACTTTGAAATGAAAAAGCTGCAATTTTTCCTCTGTATCTTAGTACCCGTACTTGAGTTAATAAAAATGTCTTTCCATGACATCCTTAAATTCAAAGAAATGATAAATTAAATCATCTTGGCATCCAGCCTGCATTATATACATGTTAGTTTTATCCATGCAATTTGAAACTTCCAACTGTAAAATAGTTTGTACCGTTAACCTACAGTCATCATTATGTCTAGAATTTGTACACTCTTAAATGATAAAGCACTCTTAAATGAAAAAGTCTGTAATTTTCCTCTGTACCTTGGTACCTGAGTTAATAAAATGTCTTTCCATGGCCTCTTTAAATCCAAAGAAATGAGAAGTTAAATCATCTTGGCATCCAGCCTGCGTTATACACATGTTAATTTTATCCATGCAATTTGAAACTTCCATTTGTGAAACAGTTTGCACTGGCAACCCACAGTCATCATCATCATCTCCATCTAGGTCAGGACTGGAAAGGACAGAAGATGAAACTGTTGGCATACACATCCCTAGAATATCAGCACTGGCAAGGCTAGCACTACATGTAGTAACAATATCATTGTCAATGTTGACAAAATCTTCTGCTGAAATGTTCAGTTCCTGATATAGTCGATGAAGCAAAGGTTCCACAGAAGTTTCAATTATAATACTGCCATTACAAGTATTTGATACAACCATGTTTTCATCATCTGTATCATCTCCAACTTTAAAGCCTGCTTTTCGAAAACAGTTTGCAATAGTCACAGGCAACACTTTACCCCATGCAGATTTCAACATAACAATTGCGTCCAGAAGGGTTATCTTGAAGTCTTCAGCAACCAAGTCTGCATCAATGTGACCTACAAGTTTGGACAACATTGCTGACCTATAATGAACCTTCAGATTTTGAATAATACCTTGGTCACAAGGCTGAAGTTTGGATGTTGCATTTGGTGGTAAAACTAAAAGTTCTGTTGCTTTTATATTTTGAACATTTAGGTGGGCTGAACAGTTGTCAAGCACCAAAAGAACTTTGCGATGTTGACGTTTCATAGAATGATCAAATGCATGTAGCCACTTGGTGAAAATGTCTGATGTCATCCAGGCTTTTTAATTAGCTGCCTAATCAACACACAATTTTTTCAAACCTTTAAAACAGCGTGGATTTTTTAATTCACCGATTACAAGTAATGGCAATTTTTCTGAACCATCCATATTTGTACACACAACAATTGTGATTCTTTCGATTTTTTCCTCCCATGACACTTCCACTTCTTGTAATAGCTCAATCTTTCTTTTCACAGATATGGATTTTAATTTTCCAGCCATTGTTAGAGGGGAAATAACTCAAATTCTAACACCGACGAAGCGCGCAATTTCCAAAAATAGCCGAAAAGTTGTACAAATGTCCAGGTACTGTATTTGAAAAAAGTTCGTCTTAAGCAGATCAAATTATATAGTCGGGACACGTTTAATCGTTCGGCATATCCGAAAATTCGTGATAAACGGATTCCGCTTAACCGGACATTTTTTATAAAGACGAAGAAAAATTGCCGGGGATAAACAAATTGTTCTTCACAACAGAAATTCGCCACATCCGAGATCGCCTTAAGCGGTCTGCACTGTATCAGTAAATCCAATGTAACTATGATATTCAATGTACGCCAGAGACAAGCACAGGTGACAATAGACAATGGATGGAACAAGAAAATGAACTACAATGAAATGATATGTTCATTTATACGACACCATCAAACAGATATAAAGAAACTAAGTAGGAACTAAACATATTAATAAGAGAAAATGAAATGATTAAATAACATTACAAAAATTTTACGATACAAGTCGTCTTTAAATTAACAATGAGACAAGAGATTTTAGATCACAGACGAATAAAATTGTCAACAATACGGAAAGTAGGTTATGTAAATTAAAATGACGTAGGCACATGACGTCACAACTAGCACAAAAAAAATATGTTTGTATTGCGAACTGAAGCTTCAGTTAATTTATATCCTAACAAAAGAGTTAGTTCTTCAGTCAGCAAATACAATCATTTAGCCCTAAAAGTCGTTATTCTTACTTGAATTTTTCCGCAAGGAAATATATTCGAGTACAGAATAAGCCCTAGCCAACCTTCCCACGAGTTTACATGAAACAAATAGGTTTTATACACATAATGATAATGAGTAGAACTGCAAATAAAACAGGCAAGTGACTGGAGAAAAATTGAAGGCCAAAGCTAGCCAACTGGAGAACACACTCTAGTCAAGAGCTCTAATCTAGACAAGAACTTATCTTAATAAGATCTCTCCATTGTGATTTATGAAAACCACAACAAGATTCACACAGCTGTTCGAGTTGTCCCCAATGCGTAGCCGATGTCCGGTTGATTGAAGATAATACGTTCACATTTAGTATCGAACGAATTTCTGTCGAAATACTTTCCCGGTTGATCTGGACGTACAGCAAGGGTATGGCTGGTCTTCACTGTTCTCTGGGTCGGTTCAGGATCAACGATTTGAAGAAGTAAGATCAAGTTACCTCAGCGCTGAAAGTGACCGTTAGCAGGAATTCTGACTCGACCTTGACATTCGTAGGTTTCTGTGCGTACTTGAGTTGCCAGATTTGACTTGCGTCTTGAATAAAATTATTCGAACTATTCAATTTCCACTGTGACTTTGACCGTTTCGAACTGAAATGTTCTTGAAGTTGTTTCAACCGAAATGTTCCCAACTTGAGCCTGACACATGAACGTTAGTTCGTCAAATCGGGTAACGGAGAAGATGAATTCTACACTTTCTGACACCAGATGTTACGGGACTGTCACTAGATGTGACGGGTAGACTGTCTTCTGATATTATATGTTAGTTGTCCCTACCAGATACAGCCCCGTTGGACGTGAGTTATTGGGTTGCTCGTCAATAATTCTTTAGGTATTGTATTCATCTCTACCATTTCAGCTTATAGTTCAATTGCAGATTTAGAGCCGTTATTGTGTGATTCAATTATTATTATTTAATTCAGTGGTCCTTTTTCCCAAATGAATACAGAACGTTATACACAATAATCTTCACTTAAATATAGCGAACGTATCCTCCGATATTCGCGATTATACTTTGGACTCTCTGGTCCTATCCATTAGACTTGATTGCTTTCCCAGCATGATCTATACGGATTTATGCTATTTATAATTCACAATGGGTATACCATTTAATATATATATATCCTTAATCAGTGGCCATGCCACACTTTATACACAATCCATAAGTGGCTCTGCCACACTTTGAAAACACTGCCGGACGGCACTACGGCCACACATAGACTGCGGTTACTAGGCTTGACGCGTCATACATCGATTTGCGCGATTTTCCAGTACTCATTCAGCTGAGGTGGTTCGTGGTGCAACCATGCGAATTGTGGCCACAATCCACATGCTTGCAAACCCCGAAACAATCCTCAACATCATTGACGCGTCATACATCGATTTGCGCGATTTTCCAGTACTCATTCAGCTGAGGTGGTTCGTGGTGCAACCATCCGAATGTGGCCACAATTCACATGCTTGCAAACCACGATACAATCCTCAACAAGTAAATGCAAACAACACATATGTAGTCAGCCATAAGATTTGAAAGATCAAAACAAAAACCTAAAATTTCAGCAGTACATGTAAGAAGTTTTGGCACCAATGTAAATCTTTAAATTGATAACAAGACCAGTATTACTGTCACAAAAGCGGAAGTTCTTGACATGATACTTTTTAGGCTTGGTGGCATTGGAATATTTTGTTTGCCCACCTCCCTTTCCATCCATCACCATTTCATATAAAGGTAGCTCTCTGAATGGATAAAATGCCTTCTGAAATCATATTAGGGGTTTCTGCTGAAATGGTTGAATGGTTGCTTCCATGATGTGTCAGTATGACTTTTTTGGAACATTGTGCTATACAGTACCTGGAACCTGCCCCTTTAATTTACCTAAATTAGAGTCTGCATGTAAGGTTCTTCAGACCAGTAATCATTCACTTTTGGTTGTTTTTAAGATCGATAGTCCTTGTGGATGCCATTGTCATTGTTGATCAAAATTGACATCATTGCACTCTATGCAAATCCGTGTGTGCTCAATCTCCCTCAGCAATTGTTGAAGGGTATGAATGCTAACTGTTCCTGTAGTGCATTTATTGTATACACGACGTATCTTCTTCTTTGGTCCTTAGCTGCTGACTGACAAAGCAGTCAGTGACCATCACAACTGGTGGCGTCTTGAAGGGCAGCAACAAACTGCTCCACTTTGCTCTGTCGGCTGCGATCCTTCGTAAGGGTGCCCCAGCTCTAGTTAATGCTTAACATCTCTGCCTCCACAGTTCTCTGGCAGGTGGCTTTTGGCCGACCTTGCTTTCGCTTTCCTTCAGGAGTCAATAGCATGGCAATTCTGGTGATAGTGTCAGGATCACTTCTGAGGATGTGGCCAACTCAGTTCCAGCATCTACCCGCTATGATGGTGTGCATGTCTTCTTTGTGGCTCAGAGTTAGCAGTTCTTGGTAGGTGATGGTGTTCGGCCAGAAAATTCGAAGAAAATTCCTTTAGGCATGCCTTCAGTGGTGCCTATTCGTTGAAACATTCAAGAAAAAAACAGACAGACTGAATAAGTATAGCCAGCAGGTGGGTCTGAAGATCAGTCTAAAGAAGACAGAGGTCATGACACTCAGTGTGGGCAATCCTGAGCTCATAACAATAAAGAACCAGAAGCTGGAACAGACAGACACATTTACATACCTAGGATGCATAGTAACACCAGACTGTGGAACAAGCAAAGACATCAAGAACAAAATGAATAAAGTGAGATCTGCCTTTGCTAGTCTAAACAACGCCTGGAAGTCCTCAGTACAGCACAAACACCAAATCAAGACTATATGAGAGCTGTGTACTTTCTGTGCTTCTCTATGGTATGGAATGCAGGAGAGTAACAGAAAGAAATGTTGAAAGTGTCCTCTTTCCACACAATCTGCCTAAGGAAAATTCTCTGAAACCTTTGGCCAAATACCATCACCAACCAAGAACTGCTTACTTGGAGAAACCAAGAAGACATGCACGCCAAAATAGCTGGCAGACTCTGAAGTTGGGTTGGCCATGTCCTCAGAAGAGACCCTGATGCCATCACAGGAACATCCATGCTATGGACCCCTGAAGGAAAACGAAAGAGAGGTCAACCAAAAACAACTTGGTGGAGGCACAAGATGCAAAGAATGAGCCAGAGCTGGGGCACTGCTTGAGGGATGGTCGCCGGCTGAGAAAAATGGAAGAAGTTTGTTGCTGCCCTACAAGATGCCACCAGGCGTGATGACCACTGACTGCTTTGACAGTTGGCGACTAAGGATCAAGGAAGAAGAAGATTTTAATGTCCATAGAAGTAATAAAATGGAGAAATTGTTGGTGTTTGTTAATTATCTGGTTATATGTGTCTTGCAAGATATGTGCACTCCTGGGTGATCAGAACAACCATTTGTTCTCATTCTTTATTCATAACACTCATACACAGCCTGTTTACATCTATGCACACATTTCTTTCACATTAACCTAAAGCTCAACATTATCAGTTGTAGTTTTTTTATTTTAAACGTATGTCCGCTATTACTCGAGGCTAGAATCTCTGGTTAGTATATCTAATCTGAGACTGATTTTTATGCGAGTATCCCTTTTTTCCCTGTACACTGACAGGTGTCCACTCGCCATTCAGGCAGATACTCGCCGTCTTCGGGGGGTACCTATTAGAGCTGGGTCGTCTCAGGAGCCGCCAGTCCCTGGTCGATGACACTTCTTAAAATGTCTTCGCCAGGGCTCGAATTAATCCAGTCCAAGTCCCGGTCGACGACACTCATTCAAATGGTCCCACCCGGGCTTGAACCTGGATCACCCAATTACCAGCGCAGTGTGGTAACCATTACACCAGTGCGGCTCTCGTAGTTGTTCCTGATCACAGTTATAACCTAGATCTGTGATCACTTTTTTCTTAGGATCTTTACCTTTTCCTATAATCACTCCTCTTCTTTAGGGGTCGTAGTGGTTCAGAGGTATGGCATCCGCCTCGTATTCAAGAGGTACCGGGTTCAAATCCCAGTTGAGGGATTATAATTTATTGAAATATTATTTTCAGAACCAATGGTCCTAATTACGTCATACTCCCCCCTGGTCTCACGGGTAGTGAGATCGGATGCCTAGCCTTCTCTGATAAGGGCGAAAAAATAGGAGGTCCAGTGTGCAAGTTCTTCTTCTTTGATCCTTAGCCGCCGATCGTCAAAGCAGTCAGTGGCCATCACGCCTACTGGAGTCTTGTAGGGCAACAACAAATTGATTCCACTTTGCTCGGTCGGCGGCCATCCTTCGTACAGTGCCCCAACTCTGGTTCATTCTTTGCATCTGTCGCGAGAGGTTCAGATGTTATATAGATATAAGATATCCTGGACAAAAGGTGTATCAGATGATAACAGGATAGTGCCAGATAAGAGTCTGGTCTTATCAGTAATACCCCCTTCTCTGAAGAGAGTAAGGGTGTATAGACACAAAGGTAGGGTCAAGCTATGTAAGTTCCCAGAGAAGATGGTCCCTAACTGCTACCTCTCCTGATCCGCCTCTGTGATTATGGTATTTAATATTATTATTGACTCTGCTAGGGGTAATTTTATAACTAAATTCACCAACAAGAACTGTAATTCAACTTAAAGAATTTAAGAAAGTCTTCTGGTGAATATGTACAATTTAATTAAACAGTTACTCTTTTCTGTTTTGAAAAGGTTTAAAACCAAAGATTTTACAACAGTAAATAAATAAAACAGTTCAACAAATGTTTTTCACTTGGGTCAAAATGTCTATCATCTTGTAGACAAAATTAGCTTGCTTGATCATTTACTTGAAGAATTATTATTAGTATTATTATAAGTTTATAGCAACTCTACACTATTATGGTCATCACAAACTGGATGCATGTATGTCTTTGGTGAGTATGGATAAGCTGCACAGTTGCCTTAAGCAACTTATTTGAGTCACTGCAGATGGCTCCCTTAGATGCTGGATAGAATCTTCAGGTGAAATCTCCAGCAGTTACATACATTATGATTGGCCTGCTATCACAGACTGGCACTGCATTTGTTGCAACGTTAGTAAGAGAAGCGTCTTCTTATTTGGAGACTTTTGGTTAAAGGATTAAACCTGCAATGAATTCAAACGCAATCCTTGTATTTGTCTATCCATATCCCTCTTATGACACAGATGGGGACGATAGACAGTTTCAGATAAGCGTGCTAGCAGATGCACAAGGTATAGTATAGTATCAACAATCATTTTAATTCAAAGTGATCACAATTTACTTCTACCTTCTTAATTATAAGTATTTTCCCATGATTCGCCTCCATACAATAATTTGGTTGTGGGTAAAACTATTAAGTAATATGTCAAACGATGCTGTGAATCAGTCCCTTTCATCCTTCATTATGTTCCTGGTGGCTGCTGGAATGGAAAGTGCATGATTCAACCCACGGGTTTGTGTACAGACTACATGAAAGCAATGAAAGTTACACGTGCAACACGATTCCCAACAGCTATGACCCTGAAAATGTGTACGCGTTGTGGCAGTATACTCGGTATAAAAAGGCCGTTGAAACAAAACACCCAGTACGTGTGCTTGAAATGCCACGACTATCTGAAAACGACTGCCAACGAGCCATTGGCAAGAGCAATAGTGGGTAGACGTGGGCAAGTCTCTCGAATGACAGTCATACGACGACTCAGAGATACAGGCCTTACTGCAAGACGACCTTATGTTGGGCCAAACTCGACTCACAGACATCGTCAGCAGCGCCTGCAATGGGCAGAGCAACATGTCAGATGGACTAGACTGCAGTGGAATGCTGTCCTATTCACAGACAAAGCAGATTCAACATATCCTTTGCTGATGGACGTATGTGGATTTGGCAACGGTGTGGAGAGCGCTTTGCAGATTGCTTTGTTTGACAGCACAACCGATTTGGAGGTGGCAGTATTCACATTTGGGGAGGATTCAGTTTTCACCATCGCTTGCCTCTTCACGTCTTCGGTGGAAATGTTAATGCTGTGACATATCGAGATGAGGTTCTGGATGCATTGATTGCTCCTGCGTTCACAAATTATCCAGACTTGCAGCTTCTCCAGCAGGATAACGCACGTGCGCACACCGCATGCATTATGCAGCAATATCTACAGCAGCAGAATATTGTGACGGTTGATTGGCCTGCCCTATCACCAGACATGTCCCCTATAGAACATCTGTGGGACGAGCTTGGACGCAGAGTACAGGCAAGGTTCTCCAGCTAATCTGCAACAGCTCAAAGCTGCTCTTACACGTGAATGGGACTTGATTCCCCAGAATTTCCTTCAGAGACTTGTGCGTTCTATGCGGAGCCGCTGCCAAGCTTGTTTGCAAGCACACGATGGACATACCAGATACTGAGCATAGTGTGAATGAATTTTTTTATTGGTTGCATTTTTGGTTTTCTCCCTTGCCTGCACAGAATGCAATGAATTTCATAACGATCAAATGTACAAATTAATGACCAGCATGGATTCATAGGAAAATGAATAAAGATTCCAAATATGTAAACACTTATATTTACATTTCACACTCTGTTCCTGGATTATACAGGTGGTGCGTTTTTAATTTGCTTCAGTATATAATATAGATTATGTATAATATTCTATTTTTTTTTTAATTCATGAAATGTAGCACAGTCGATAAATGACAATTTTCTCTGGGGACCCCACACCCCACCCCTCCATACAAAATATGTGAGGGGGTAATTCAATAAAAATCAATTAAATCACTTAAATAAAAGGAAAGACATAGAACAAATAACATCCAAGAATGTAGAACAACAAGTAAAGTGAAAGAACAGTGGATATAAATAAATTGCAAGGAAGTAGAAGACGCAAGAAAACTTGCATGGGAACATTTCAGATAAGCTAAAACATCAAAATACTGTGCAGGATCATACTGGAGAGAAAAAAAGAGTAAATTGACTATTCGTTTCTATCCTTATAAAACCAGACATATTTGGCAGGTAAATTCCGAAGCCGCTGAAAGAACCTTAAAACATTTTTCAAAATTAATATCGTTATATTATAATAAAATACTGCATAAAATTTATTTAAAACATAAAAACTTTCTTTTAAAACAAGTTTTATAAGAAAATAATCAACGTTAAAAATGAGAGTGAAGAACGAAAACACTCGACGCCATTTTTAAACTTGGTCTGAGTTCGATTTCTTTGTCTCCGCAAAAAAAACTAAAACATGAGTTCCAGCGATGATTCACATTATGATTCTGCAGAGGATGATGTCTGGGAGCCTGAAACATCGGATTCAGACACGGATGTTGAAAATAGTGTCCCTAACGACCCAATTTGTGAAGCCAGCATGGCAAGGTAAGCTGCAAGAACCAGTGACGACGCGATTGTGTCAAGAATTGTTATGGAATGTGGTAGTGTAGTGACCTAGATTTTTTAAAATTAAATAGTAACTAACCTATTTTCTATTAAAATTGATAATGATTTTAACATTTATGGTGAAAAAATTTTTTTAAAGCTTACCCGCCCATAGTAACGGTTGCTAAGGGAATGTATCTTTGCAAAACAAACAGATACAGAGTAAAGAAATATAATAAAACAGCTTGGAAAGTGATCAAAGTTATATTTTGTTTGAAGGGATAATGTTTAAAGATATTTATAGGCTCCAATTTATTATTATTTTAACTTTAAAGAATACATTATAATGCATAATGATAATGTGCTATTTAAAAATATTACACTTAGTTTCTCAAACTTTAACTAACAGTTTGTTAAAATTTTTAATTACAGACCCAAAGGCTATAATGATTTAGATGCTGGAGCCCCTATGTCAATTCCAAAGTTTTTGCCCTGTCGAAAGCCTGGGGTTCATCTGAAGGAGGAAATTCTAACAAGAGAAGATGTCAGAGAATTTTTAAGGCCTGTGGATTTTTTCAAGTTGTTTTTTACTGTTGATCTTGTATCATATTTATGTTTATATACAAACAAATATTCCATGATGTATGGTCCATCAAAGCCATCAGTTTACAGGGGATGGATGGATGTCATGGTTGAAGAATTTTATAAGTTTCTGGGACTTCTTATGTACATGGGTATTGTACAAATACCAGGTGTGCAGAAATATTGGTCTACATCTTCCTTGTCCATGGATTGTGGGCTAGGTCTTTCATGACAAAAAAGCGATTTTTACAGATGATGTCATTTCTAAAAGTTTCCAACTTTGAGACTGAAAATTAAACTGATAAGCTAAGTAAGTACGCTTTCTGTTTGATTATATTCATAGAAAATGCCAGAAGCTTTATCAGCCTTGACCACACCTTTCCATCGATGAAAGGATGGTTCGAAATAAAGGTAGGTATCTATTTAGGCAGTATATTTTTTTTTTTTTTTTTCTATAACCAGCGGCACTCGAGCTTTCCAGCTCTTTCGGCCCAATGACGTCATTGCGAGGCTGGGGGTTCAGTGGACTTTCCTTCCAACCCGGTCAGGAGCTTTGCTCCATCCCATCCACACGGGATTTATGTGCAGGAGCCGTTCAGGTTATTCAGTCAAATTTCTGGTCGTAAACATTTCTTCAAACGCTGACGGCCGGGTTTGAACCATGAACACCTGGTCGCCAGTACAACGTCGTAGCCATTACACCAGCGCGGCTCCCAGGCAGTATATTAGAGATAAGCCAACTAAATGGGGAATGAAATTATGGATCCTTGCTGAAGCTGAAACAGGATACACATATAATTTTGAAGTTTACATAGGTAAGGATACCCAAGGTTCCCCATTTGGTCTGGCTTATGATGTAGTTATGAGACTAATAAAGTCTCTTATTAATCAAGGTTATCACTTATTTTTTTATAATTTTTACACTAGTGTACAGCTTCTAAAAGATCTTTTAAAGAAAGGTGTTTGTGCATGTGGAATTATTATCAAAAAAAAAGAAACGGTTTTCCAAAATCTTTAAAAGAAATAAAATCATTTGAGAAAAAATCAGCTCGCGGTGAACATGCGTTGGGTCAGAGAGAGGGAGATTTTAACAATGCAATGGAGAGATAATAAAACAGTTTCTATCATGCCTAATTTTATGACAGCTAATGGATATTCAGAAGCCACTAGAACAAAAGTCAATGGGAAATTTAGAGAGTTAAAAGTTAAGCAGCCTAATCTAGTGAAACAATATAATACTTATATTGGTGGGGTAGATAAAAGTGACCAATTAATAAATAAATATAATGTTCTTAGGAAAACAAACAAATATTGGAAAACCTTGTTCTACCATTTTCTTGACATTGCCAAGGTTAACAGCTATATAATTTTTCAAGCCTTCTCGCTCACCGTTCCAGAGTCTGCTAGGCGCGTTTCCTGAAGTGCAACTATATCCACCTGAAGTCGTTTAAGCTCATCATTAATTATGGCTGTCTTCCTTACATCGTTTACGTCCTGTAGGTTTTCGGATAGTCCAGTCAACATAGTCCGGATGTTCCAGCATCCTAATCTGAGAGTTTGCTTATTTCTATTATTCTGATAATTGCTTGGTGAAAATAAGCAGCTGAGGGCTGTCACCTCAGGGGCGCATTCCCATAGTCAGTTATGACTGAAGGGGCTATTATTAATTTTTCAAGAATGGAGAAAGGATCATCCTGATGTTGAAGAACTAGATAGACTGAATCGTTACCTTCAAATAGATTTTACGGAGGAACTTTTTAGGGAGCTGGGTGGACTAAAAAAACAGAATATTCCTTCTGCACACAATGCCATAAAAACTAAAATCAGCACCACACACTCAATAATACCAGAACATACTGCTACAAGGAAAAATTGTAAACATTGTTGGGCAACTCAAGGTATTGAAAGAAGAACACAAACAAATGTAGTGCATACAACACCTTTCTTTATTTCATGAAAAACAGAAACTGCCTATTTGAATACCATAATTCCTAAAACAATCTGTTTCTTGATTCAGCTAATATGATTTGCTTGTTGATGTCACTATTTTCCTACAAATCTCAGTTTACTTTTTAAAATTATACATTTCCACTTATTGCCCCATTCTGTGTGCCAATTTTAATTAGCTTTTAATTTTTTTTATTTACTGTCAGAATCTCTAAGTTTTGTTTTAAATTTTTACATACTTGGATAATCTTTTAAATAAATGTCAATTTGTTGTATTATTTTAATTACATAGGTTTTTTCATTCTTTAATATCTCAGTTTGTGTACATTTTTGTGTCAGATTATGCAATCATTTCAACCTTGGATATTGTAAAAAATTATTGCTATAAATGCCACATATACACAGTTTATTAACTTTCAAACATATCTATGTATAATGTACATTAGTTTCATACATTTTTCAAGATTTTAAGTGTTATTTTGTGAAGTCATCATAATCGTGTTCAAATGCTCAGTTGTTCCCCTTTTCTACCTAACACATTAATTAATTTTTTTATTAATGAATTTATGATAATATTTGTCTGATTTTCACAAATCATATACAAAACTGAAAGTACTTTTAAATAAAAGCCACTGTTTTGTACATCTTGCATTTGCTAGTTTTTTTTCCTTTGAATATTTCAGTATATGTAAATTTTTGTTATTTTTCATGCATCAAATTCGGTAATTAATTTGTTGCTACTCAACAAAGTTAAACAAAATCCCAAAATAACTACTACTGTACTAAAGTCCATTCATTTCCAAACACACTGATATATAATGTGTTTAGGCTTAACATATTTAACAATATTCTACATGTTTTTACAAAATGTCTCCTGAAACCTACTTAAAAAACCTTCAAAAGTCAAGAATAGAATAGAGTTAAGAACAATATTAGGTTTTCAACAGATATGGTGGAACCAGGGAAGGACACCAGTAGGAAAGAAGTGAAGTTTTTAAAAGTTTATTCACAAGGTCCAACATAAACAGCAAGTTAATGCCTTAGACTAATAGATCTGGATGGAAAAGACACCAGACTAACTTATAATCTAACCGAGGAACAAACTGTGACTAAAAGACCTGGCATGAGACCATTAAAAAATCCTAGAAGTAATCAGATTGCTGCACTCCTCTAGACACTAGATTGTACTGTAGTGGTCAATCTGATAGTGCCATTTGAAATTAGGTTATACGAGAAGCATGCTTTAAAAGTGGCTAAATATAACGACCTGGTCATGGAATTGAGAAATTAAGGGTGTGCAGCAAACAATAGCTTTAGAAATAAGTGCAAGAGGTTTTCTGGCTGCCTCAGTAAATGATCTTTTGGATCTGAAGGGACAGTCAAGGACAAGGGCACCCGAAAGACTTTGTGAAACTGCAGAACAAGCCTGTGGAATAGCTGCAACAGGACAGTAAGTTTATGTGCAACAAGAAAGTTCAATTCTGAGTGCAGGCTGTGCAAAATAAGAGCAGGAGGGTAACACTTGGGTTCATGACCCAAGAATTTCATCATCATCATCAGTTGCCATCTCCACAACGAAGGTTGGCTGTAATGGATCTCCAACGTCTTCTGTCTCTTGTCTTTGTGGTGCACTCTGATAGACTCTTTCCTGTCCATCTCTTGATGTTATCTTCCCACTGGGACCCGAAGATGCAGCAATAGTGAATGCAGTCAGCGACTCATAGCTTGACTGCCTGCGTCAGGACCAGCGAACCAGAGCTGGTCAAGACCGTGCTCCACCTCCACGTGGTGGTCCTGGAAACAGTCTGCAGCAGTGCAGGCTGGCTGAGCGAGCATGGATCGAAATGGGAAGGCAAACCCGGTCCTTAAAAAATGCCGTGCAGAAGTCGGATGTGTCGACCGAAAGGTGCAGATATCACAGCTTAGGCGCAAACAGACACAACGCAACCACCGTCCTTTTCAGGACAAACGAAGAAGAAGATCTTCCCACTTATAGCGCTGTCTTCCCCTTGCACGTTTGCCTTCAACTCTCCCTTCTGTTAAGGTCTTCTGCAAGGTGTTATGCCTTTTTATGTGGCCAAAGTATTTTAGCTGCCGAACTTTGACCTTCTCATTAGTTCTCTTTTCATACCTAGATTTTCTAGAACCTCCTTATTTGTTTTCATCTCTTTCCATGAGATACGCCCCATTCTTCTATATATCCACATTTCAAGAGCCTCAATTCTTTCTTCCAAATGCTTATTCATCGTCCATGTTTCTGCACCATACAGAAATGCAGAATATATATAACACTTTATGATTCTCAGTTTTAATTTGTGAGATAACTGTTTGGATGTCAGTATATGTTTCATGTTGTTGAATGTAGCTTTGGCCATTCCTATTCTCTTCTTGATTTCTGTTTCACATCTGCCATCTTTTGTTATTATATGACCAAGATATATGTAGCTCTTGACTTGTTCCAGGATTTTCCCATTTACGCTTATCTTTAATGTGGGTTTATCGTCTGTTTTGCTAATTATCATAGTTTTTGTTTTCTCAATATTAATGTCGAGTCCATATTCATGACTTATACTGTTCACTTGCTTCACTAGTTCTTGTAACTCCTGTTCGCTTTCAGCTAACAACACGGTTGTTAAACTCTTTGTGTAGTTGTTAACTCGTACTGGCTACTAGTTGTTGAATCATGCTTTATTTGTTAAATGATGTGAATGTCCACCAGTGGATATATGTAGATGTTGGGACTGGTGTAGTAAAGTGTAACGATTGTCAACTCATCAAACCCAGCACAGTTTTGGTCATACAGGTCATCTTGTCCTGGAACGTGATGAGGCTCCGGCAAGAATGTGAGTGTAAACAATGAGTGTGTATCTGAATGTCAGTACGCGAATGGTAGAATGATTCGATAGAGTTGACAGGTTGGTAGTACATCACTCATACTCACACTGTTCGAATTCAAGAAGTACTGGAACTACGGTGGTCTTTTTATAACATTTAATGGGACGCACACTTGGACAGTACGTGAATGGTTACAGGAACAAATGTCGACATAGACAGCATAATGTTGATCACAGGAATATCATCTTAAGTTAGCATTCATGCTTGGCAAATATCATAATGGAGCATTCGTAAATAAGCATTCAGAGTTCCATCATGTAAATCATCTGGCTTTACTGACTGGGCACGTCAAGCCATAACCAATAGATAGGAAGGCTCCTAGACCTAACCTCGTCTAGCGAATATTCCTTCACGTAAAGTTCAATATATATATATATTTCATAATATAGGAATCCCAGACATGGGTTCTCACATGTAGCAGTGATCTCTTGGTTCATCGAGCGATAGTACAGGCATCCCTTTTTCTCACTCGATAAATACAAAGTATATGAATTTCAACATGGCTGTTCCCTCTCTCGTGAGCTTCACTCACTATAGAATATAGACCAAAATTAGTCATTCATTAAACGTCCTCATTTCTTCATAGGTTCTCTCATAGAGGTAATTGAATAATATCATACAATCCAGTGCTGATACATAGGAATGTCTTCTTCCTTTGAATGGATATTCTTTTTAAAAGTACCACTGTGCATCTGCTTATCAACAACGATGGCGAAGCCCAAGTTCATAATAAATTGTGGTTTTACCTTTTTATGCGAAATATAACTTTGCCATTCCTTGGCAAAAGAGAATAAACACTGGGGTAAAGTACATACAACATGTCTAAATGATAACCACTTTTCCCCATCCATATATAGATCACTATTTCGGCAAAAAGCCTGCTACAACAAAACTCGGCATCCTCACAGGATGGCAGCCATGGATCACACCCTTGCTAGCGATACTTCCGCTGCATAGCCTTTGACCTTTTCTAGCGACAACCAAATTAGTTCGACTTAGAAATGCAAAGATATCCATATATAAGACAGACTCGTCCTACTCATACAAACACTACGTATAAATTCAGGCCATAGATATACTGAAGCAAGAACAATCTATTCCTACCCAGCCACAGAATAAATCACAGTAGGCCTAGAGTCGTCTGCGGAGTCCGATCGAAGATGACAGAACTATTTTCAAGGGAAGCAACCCAAAAATGACTTCTCCTTAAGCACTTAAAAAAGGAAATACTTTGCTTACAAAATATTTGCGAACATAATAAGAATATAAATGTATTATATTGCAAGATAGTAAAAATTGCCCTTTACAGTCTTACCACACCTCCCGGGGAAAAAAAAAAAAAAAATTTTTTTTTTTTTTAAATACATCTAGGAGCACCGTAGAATAGGCTCACAACGCAAGAATACTGCGCAGATGAAAATATCAGGAATAACTATAATTCCTAATATGACCGGTGAGAATATATATCTCAAAATCTGAGAGAAATTGTTTCCCTACGAATAAATGTTTCCAGGAAGGTGTGATGTACGTATAATACAATTCTGGTAATTATACAATGCATACCAAAAATTCACACTATAATCTTAAATTTATGATTTATGAAGAAACAATCATCAAAGAACAGCGGTGAATTAACATCAATAAACCGCTAAGTAGCGATACCATCATTCTATTATTAAATTACAAATGTGTATCTTAGTAAAGAAACAAAAAATAACTGTTGTAAAGTTGTACATATTAAAAAGATCCAATATTTAACAGTTAAGTGGCATCATGTGGGCATCTGGACAGAATGTCCGCCATCACATTTTCTGAACCACGGATAGCTCGTACCGAAAAATGAAAAGGTTGAAGAGCGATTGCGTATCGAGTTGATCTCGAGCTCTTCAAGTTCTTACTTTGGATAGCCGTAAGAGATTTTTGGTCAGTTTCCACTACGAAATGCGCGCCCAGAAGGAATCTTTGGAGTTTGAGAATTGACCAAACCATTGCCAATAATTCGCGGTCTAAAACCGAGTAATTCCTTTCTGCAGCATTAAGTTTTCTGGATATGTACATTACAGGATGCAGAGTTCCAGAGTACTCTTGCATTAGTGCCGCTCCAATCCCAGTGGATGAAGCGTCACTACGAAGAACAAATGTCTTATCTGTTGTAGGTAACACTAAAATAGGTGGTGATGAAAACATAGTTTTGATCTTCTCTAGTGAAGATTGGCATTCATGAGACCAGTGGACCATGTTAGGCGACCCTTTCTTTAATAGTGTAGAGAGAGGTGCCATGATAGAGGACAGATTCGGAATGAAACGTCCATAAAATTGTATGAGACCTAAAAGACTTCGCACTTGCTTTTTAGTCCTAGGGATAGAGATGTTAAGTATCTTAGTGATATTATGGTCTTCTGTCTTCAAGAAACCGTGACCTACTCGATGGCCTAAGAAAGCAATTTCGCTAAAGCCAATACAAGCTTTAGATGGTTTTGCTGTCAGGTTATACTCACGCAGAGTTGATAATAATTCAACTAATCCTGAATAGTGATCTTCCCAAGTATCGCTGAAAAGACAGATGTCGTCTAGATAAGCAATGACATCTGACCGATACGATAGGATTCGACGCATCATGCGTACAAATGTAGCTGGTGCGTTCATAAGGCCGAAAGGCATAAAATTCCATTGGAAAAGGCCTCTGGGAGTAGAGAAAGCGGTAAGAGGTTTGGCGCGTTCGGATAATGGAACTTGCCAATATCCTTTAGACAAATCAAGTTTAGTGAAAAAATGCGATTTAGAAAGACGAGTAAGTAACTCTTCTAGTAAAGGCATAGGTTCAGCATCGAACTTCGTAACTTGATTCAATTTGCGATAGTCAACGCAAAGACGTATGTTATTGTCTTTTTTTCGAACAATAACCATCGGCGAAGAATATGCAGAAGTGGATGGTTCGATTATTTGTAAATCTATCATTTCATCCAACTCCTTTTCAACCTGTGTTTGGAAATGTATAGGGATAGGATAAGGCCTAACCCTAATTGGAGTATGTTCAGTTAGAACAATGTCATGCTCAATGACATGAGTTTGTCCAGGGATGTCAGTGAGGACATCCTGAAATGTTTGTAACATAGACGAAACTTGTCGCCGTTCTCCTAGAGACAAATCAGGAGAAACAGTAACGTCTTTCCATGATTCACTAGAATGAAGTGGGATCATTGGAAGCGGGAGATTAACATCCGAAAAACTTGTTTCCTCATCCTGTATTACAGACAGTGATGAGTAATGACCATGTTTGACATGAGAATCGTCCGTTGCCTGGAAAATAGGCTGTAGATAGTCAGGACGTTCATGGAACTCCGTAAGCATATTGATGTGGAAGGTTTTATGCTTCCCGTTAATATCGACGATGTAGTCAACATCTGAAATTTTCGATATTATATCGTACGGACCTTTCCAACTAATAAGGAGTCTATTTTCACGACAAGGTAGCAAAACAAATGCTTTGTCACCAGGACAAAGTTGTCGTAAAGTTCTCTTCTTATTAGCAAATTGTCTTGCCTTCTGCTTAGCAAACTCAGAAGAGGACGTTGCCAATTTGCATGCTTCGATAATCTTTTGTCTCAGCGCGATGACATACTCGTAAGAAGATTTTGTGTCATCGTCAATATTGTCAGCTGTTATAAGATCATGCAGCAAAGACATTGGGCCGCGCGGTCGCGCGCCAAAGACAAGTTCAAAGGGCGAAAACCCTGTATGTTCATTGGGGACCTCTCTGTACGCGAAGAGGGCCGCGGGTAAAACCCTATCCCAATCTTGAGGATGATCCTCAGTTATCTTCCCTAATAAGTTCTTAAGTGTTCTATTTAGTCGCTCGACCATCCCATTGGACATAGGATGATAGATGCTACTCAAAGATCTCTCTATCTGTAGAGTAGACATTACTTGAGACATGGTATCCGATATCAGTTGGGTGCCATGATCTGATAATATTTCTCCGGGGAATCCCAGCCGAGAAAATATAAGCCATAGAGCATCTGCAATGTCAGCGGTAGTAATGCTCTTTAGAGGGATAGCCTCTGGCCAACGTGTGCACATGTCTACACACGTTAAGATAAACTGATGTCCTCTAGCAGATTTGATCTTGAATGGACCAATGATGTCTATCGCCATTTTCTGGAATGGACGAATAGGAATATCTGCAGCCTGAATAGGCGCAGCATGACGAGGACCTTTGGATTTGACTTCTTGACATACTTTACAGGATCGACAATAGATCCGTATGTCCTTGTTCACAAAAGGCCAAAAGAAAGCCACAAGAACTCTTGACTTAGTACGGGAAAAACCCATGTGACCAGCACACTGCGAGTCGTGTGCATGTTGTAAGATCTTAAATCTCAAATTCTTGGGTACAAGAATCTGAGAATGACTTGACTTAGTGGAGTCTTGCACCATACGTACAAGTACGCCATTCTTCATTGTAATCCAAGATTTACAATTTGAATCTTTATTCGGATCACCTTTTGTTACAAGAGTGAAGAATTTCTTAAGAGTCGGATCTTCTTCTTGTTGTTTTATAAACGAGTCACGAGAAATTACCAAGGGATCATCTCGGTTATGCACTTCATTATCTTCAACAGATGAAGTTTCAGGCATATTGAGAGCTTGAGCTCTAGTGACTACTGCATTAGCAGATTGCATATTTTGATTTTCCCAAACGGAAATTTGCTCCGGAGTGCATTCTTTGACTCCGTGAATGCGACCGATGATAAGATCAGCGATCGGATCCGGCAAAAGACATGCGTGTACATCTCCTGTGAAGAAAGGAGTAGCAATCCTAATGATAGCGGTAGAGTATTTCTCTATGGTGCCGCCAAATGTTACGCATTTGACTACTTTGCCTGTAGAATGAGAAGGATCTATGAGTGACTGCCTAACCCCAATAGTTGTGCATCCAGAATCAAAAAGTACTGAGACTGGATTGTCATTTACCAAACCTTTGTGTAAGACAAGAGAACCTCTCCCATCATGCGCGATTGACGCAGGAAGAGCGGGAAGAGGATGGCCACAGCTTAAAGTAGCCACTGTGGTTGGCTCAAATAATGTTTTGCATTGGGGGCACTGAGATGCTCTCCCAAAATCAAAAGCGGCACATGCCATATTATTAGAGTCATCATTATCTTTATTTTGTTTATAGGCTTCGTGGGACTCTTGCTGTGCAGAGTTCGCCTGGTAATGAGCTTTATGTTTTTTGAATTGTGCTCTACCTCTGTTATTATTGCCTCTGTACTTATCATTGTTTCCACCATTATAACCCCTACTCGGGTTTGAATCATAGCTCCTTTGGTTACTATCATCATATTCATTATAATGAGTATCTCGGTAATTATGATCCTGTTGTCTCCATGAAGGAAAACTTGGATAGTTTCTAGAATGACTTCCTTTGCGAAAGTTCCTGTAATTATGACCACCCCTGAATCGAGGGCTGTCAGCTCTTCTCCAGGTATTCGAAGAAGAACCCTGAAATGATTGGTTACCTTGGTTCTGATAACTGTAATAGTTACCTTTTTTATTAAACCTATTTTGAGGTCCTTGGAATTTGTGAGAGTGATTAGGGTTGTATGGTGTTGCAGAAGCAACTGGCATACCTTCTTTAACCTTACTGTTGCTAATAGCTACGTCCGGATGTGCAGTGACGTATTGGGTACAATACTGTTCCATTTCTTTTAGAGACTTAGGTTTACGCTCATGTAAGAATTCGAGGAAAGGTTTATTTATACTTGACATAATCTTGTCTCTGAGTATCAAGTCCATAAGGGCTTCATAAGTCTTTTCTGTTTTGGATAGCTCAATCCAACGATCAAATGTAAGACGTGTTCTTGCAATGAATTCTGAGAATTCTACACCTGCCTCAGGCACCATTGTCTTAAACAACTTCCGATAACCCTCTTCAGACAACTGATACTTCTTTAACAAGGCTGCCCTAATAACATCATAGTTATCTTTGTCAGCCTCTTCAACCAAACTTAAACTAGTCAGAGAATCACCTTTCAGATTTTCTGATAACTGGTTAGCATATTGTGATTTGTCCACATTATGTGCTCGACACGAGCGTTCAAATCTGTTTAGCCAGAATGTTATGTCATCACTGGAAGGGTTGAACGCTGGTACCTTGACCTTGTAAGTAAAGGGTTTACCATTACCACTAGATGCTTGATTAACATTACTTATGTTTGTTAACTTTAACTTTTCTAACTCAAATGCTAAAAGTTCTTTTTGGTGTTCATGTTCTCTTATTGCTTTTTTCTCTTGAGCTTCAGCTTCTCTTTGTAATCTTTTCTCTTCTGCAGTAGCCTCATCTTTCCTTTTCTCTTTTTCCATTTCCATCTGGAATCTTTTTTCATCAGTCTGTATCTGCAATCTCTTTTGTTCATCCTCTCTTTGTAATTTTTTTTCCTCAGCTGCTAATTTCTTTTCTTCAATAGCAAGTTTTCTCTCTTCTGCAGCTAATGCTTTGTCATATTGAGCAACTGCCCATTCTTCTAATTGCTGACCAGTCTTATCAAGAACCTTGCCTTGTGTGATAAAATAATCCAAGGTAGACATCTTGTCTAATAAGATCAGTAATTTGCAAAAGTAAATAAATTCACTTTCTTAGTCTTAATCAAAGACTTTGTATGATAACTTTGTAACCTGTGAAAAATAGTACTTAACTATCCCAATCACTGTGGGAAACAAGCCTTACAAAGGTCTTGTATAAATCCTTATATAATAACAGCTATAAGTTGCTGGTTCACTCTATAATATAAGTGCAGTGCACCAGAAATAGTGTTTTATATCATCAACTGTGTACCTTTAGTAATAGCAATTAACTATGAGTTGCTTCTTGTACATCAATTTATATGATCAACTATATTTTAAATAGTGTATGTCGATCAGGCACAAAACAAAACAGTTATACAGAAGAACATGAAAACATTTGCGGAAATGAAATAAATCAAATGGGAAAAACAATAAAAGATAAACCGCAAGATGATAACAAATACAAATAACGCCACAGTATATAAATATAAATTGAGAATAGAACTGAAAGATAGAATAGGGTAGACCAACAAATTACAAACAAATCAAAACAAACTAAAGAACAGAGGAATATTACAAAAACAACAATGAGTACAGACTTCACAGCTAACACTAATAGCAACAGCTGTCGCAGCAAATTTTCAATGAAGAAAATTGCACCTATAGAAACGCACACATCAGACCCTCTATTACGTGGGATACTCTGCTGTGTGACACCGCCCAACCGAAACAACAACCCGCTGGATACAAACAAATATCACATATAAATAGTTAAACATAAATACATAAATGCATAAATAGTATGGCAATATGATGTAAATAGAGTGTTGCAGAAAGAATGTGTTGGAATGAAGGCTCAGTTACACTGCCTAATAGTACAGTACTGTGGTACTTTATTAAACAAATACTTCTGGTCTAATTATTTTAAATTCAACACAGAAATAGAAGCTCCATCGTTGATTTGAATGATAACAATCAATGTAGGACTTCTCAGTTCAATAACATTTTCTTTCGCAAACACTGTCAAATATTCTCCAGTCCTGATGTGTAATGTTCTATGTTTCAACCAAGCTTGCTGTGTAACACTGTCAGTTGTATGGCAAATGTCCAATGAACCAAATGTCAACAAACCCTGACCTAGTTACTGCATACTCTCGACAGGACAGGTCACGCTGACATCACTGTAGAGTTGTACTGCTGATGTATTTGTGTGTCGTAACAGACCCCAAGGAACGTCTGGTCTCAGTAGTTTACTTCTCAATATGGTCACTGTGCAGGTTGACCCAGGAAGCTGGCACACCAGTTGTTAAACTCTTTGTGTAGTTGTTAACTCATACTGGCTACTAGTTGTTGAATCATGCTTTATTTGTTAAATGATGTGAATGTCCACCAGTGGATATATGTAGATGTTGGGACTGGTGTAGTAAAGTGTAACGATTGTCAACTCATCAAACCCAGCACAGTTTTGGTCATACAGGTCATCTTGTCCTGGAACGTGATGAGGCTCCGGCAAGAATGTGAGTGTAAACAATGAGTGTGTATCTGAATGTCAGTACGCGAATGGTAGAATGATTCGATAGAGTTGACAGGTTGGTAGTACATCACTCATACTCACACTGTTCGAATTCAAGAAGTACTGGAACTACGGTGGTCTTTTTATAACATTTAATGGGACGCACACTTGGACAGTACGTGTATGGTTACAGGAACAAATGTCGACATAGACAGCATAATGTTGATCACAGGAATATCATCTTAAGTTAGCATTCATGCTTGGCAAATATCATAATGGAGCATTCGTAAATAAGCATTCAGAGTTCCATCATGTAAATCATCTGGCTTTACTGACTGGGCACGTCAAGCCATAACCAATAGATAGGAAGGCTCCTAGACCTAACCTCGTCTAGCGAATATTCCTTCACGTAAAGTTCAATATATATATATTTCATAATATAGGAATCCCAGACATGGGTTCTCACATGTAGCAGTGATCTCTTGGTTCATCGAGCGATAGTACAGGCATCCCTTTTTCTCACTCGATAAATACAAAGTATATGAATTTCAACATGGCTGTTCCCTCTCTCGTGAGCTTCACTCACTATAGAATATAGACCAAAATTAGTCATTCATTAAACGTCCTCATTTCTTCATAGGTTCTCTCATAGAGGTAATTGAATAATATCATACAATCCAGTGCTGATACATAGGAATGTCTTCTTCCTTTGATTCTTTTTAAAAGTACCACTGTGCATCTGCTTATCAACAACGATGGCGAAGCCCAAGTTCATAATAAATTGTGGTTTTACCTTTTTATGCGAAATATAACTTTGCCATTCCTTGGCAAAAGAGAATAAACACTGGGGTAAAGTACATACAACATGTCTAAATGATAACCACTTTTCCCCATCCATATATAGATCACTATTTCGGCAAAAAGCCTGCTACAACAAAACTCGGCATCCTCACAGGATGGCAGCCATGGATCACACCCTTGCTAGCGATACTTCCGCTGCATAGCCTTTGACCTTTTCTAGCGACAACCAAATTAGTTCGACTTAGAAATGCAAAGATATCCATATATAAGACAGACTCGTCCTACTCATACAAACACTACGTATAAATTCAGGCCATAGATATACTGAAGCAAGAACAATCTATTCCTACCCAGCCACAGAATAAATCACAGTAGGCCTAGAGTCGTCTGCGGAGTCCGATCGAAGATGACAGAACTATTTTCAAGGGAAGCAACCCAAAAATGACTTCTCCTTAAGCACTTAAAAAAGGAAATACTTTGCTTACAAAATATTTGCGAACATAATAAGAATATAAATGTATTATATTGCAAGATAGTAAAAATTGCCCTTTACAACGGTATCATCTGCATATCTAAGGTTGTTTATTGACCTTCCACTGATGTTCAGTCCTGGTATTTCCTGTATCTGTTTGAAAATTTTTTCGGTGTATAAATTAAATAGGCAGGGGGACAGCACACAACCTTGTCTGACATCTCTTTTTATGTCTATGTATGGTGAATAATTCCTTCCCGATCTTACTGTGGCAGTTTGCTCCCAATAAAGGTTACTGAGTATTCTTATATCTTTTCCATCAATACCTATGTCTTTGAGGCATTCAATTATTTTCTCATGATGGACTCTGTCAAAAGCCTTCTTATAGTCAATGAAGCACATATACATTCTTTTTTGGACCTCTGTATATTTTTCTGCTAATATTCTTAGGCAAAATATTGCCAAGAATTTAAAAGGGCTGAAATGCGTGTGTGATGGGAGAACACATCTGACGACCAGATTTCCTCCTCCTGTAATCGTCTGTGTAGTTCCCTGTTATTATTCATATTATTGTATTAAGGTGCTGTGTTTTATTGATAGTTATGTCATATTATAATATACTGAAGCACATTAAAAACGCACCACTATTATATATACTGATGCCGAGAAGCTGGCAAAAAAAAGTGTGGGAATGGATTTTCCCCGTGTTTGCCATGCGGTAGAGAGCGAATGGCTGCTGGAATGGAAAGTGCAAGATTCAACCCATGGGTGTGTGTACAGACTACATGAAAACGATGAAAGTTACACGTGCAACACGATTCTCAACAGCTATGACCCTGAAAATGTGTACGCGTTGTGGCAGTATACTCGGTATAAAAAGGCCGTTGAGACAAAACACCCAGTACATGTGCTTGAAATGCCACGACTATCTGAAAACGACCGCCAACGAGCCATTGGTATGTTGGAGACCGGAATGAGCTCGCGGGCCATTGCCAGAAGGATGAATTGCCACCACAGCACTATTGTACGTCTCAATGAACGTTACGGAACCACTGGCAGTGCCCGGGATAGACTTCGGAGTGGCCAACCACGAGTTACTACCCCTGCGCAAGATCGTCATATTGTGCTGAGTCACCTAAGGAATTGACTCTCCCGGCAAGTCAAACAGCAAGAGCAATAGTGGGTAGACATGGGCAAGTCTCTCGAATGACAGTCATACGACGACTCAGAGATACAGGCCTTACTGCAAGACGACCTTATGTTGGGCCAAACTTGACTCACAGACATCGTTAGCAGCGCCTGCAATGGGCAGAGCAACATATCAGATGGACTAGACTGCAGTTGAATGCTGTCCTATTCACAGACGAGAACAGATTCAACATATCCTTTGCAGATGGACGTATGCGGATTTAGCGACGGTGTGAAGAGGGCTTTGCAGATTGCTGTGTCAACCGATTTCGAGGTGGCAGTATTCACATTTGGGGAGGATTCAGTTTTCACCATCGCTTGGCTCTTCACGTCTTCCGTGGAAATGTTAATGCTGTGACATATCGAGATGAGGTTCTGGATGCACTGGTTGCTCCTGCGTTCACAATTGATCCAGACTTGCAGCTTCTCCAGCAGGATAACGCACGTGCATTTTTTTGTATTTTTGGTTTTCTCCCTTGCCTGCACAGAATGCAATGAATTTCATAACAATCAAATGTACAAATTAATGACCAGCATGGATTCATAGGAAAATGAATAAAGATTCCAAATATGTAAACTTGTAAACACTTATATTTACATTTCACACTCTGTTCCCGGATTATATAGGTGGTGCGTTTTTAATGTGCTTCAGTATATATAAAAAAACTTTTAATAGATTTATGGATGAGTCACACGGGGCAAAGAATAATTACTTTGGACATTAAGCTACGGTCTCTTGAAAGCAAAAACAGTGGAAGGGAACGTCATCTAACCTCATAAAGCTGAGTCTTAGTATAGTGAAGCCTCAAAGATTTCACTCTCCTACGGCAGTATCTGCTATGAGACTTTTTATTTCATTTTAAAACTTATGGCACGTGTAAAATATTGTGCACACAGTCTTTTAATTTTTTGTTTCCTCCTGCAGGCTAAAAAGGTTTATGAAATGGAAACTTCAGAGAAATTGGAGCAGGCAGAAATTAGGAAAGCAAAGGGAACAGAGTTCTTTAAGGTTAAAAACTTGTGCAATGTTAAAAATCTCCTTTTCTTCCTGTTTAAAAATTTTTTTTATATATCATTGTCCACCAGCATCTTTCCCTGACGTCTATATTTCTTTCTTTGCCTTTATTTGCTTCCTGTGAAGCATAGGCCTTAATAAGTGAATGTAAAATATGTGGTCGTTAAATGATAGGGAATGTGTGCATGTGTTTGTTTTCATGTATTTTTTTCCAAAGAGATTCTGAGGCAGAGTTTATGAGAAATAACGTAAAATTGTTAAACGGTTTGTGAAATGTGCCTGGAGTGTTTAAGTAAAGACATTGTTTCTTTTTTCAATACCTTTGTAGAAAGAACTGATAGAAAAAGCACTAGCTAATTACAACACAATCCTTGACTACCTGGATGGTGAAACAGCACTAGAAGGAGAGGAGAAAGAGAAAAGGGATGCTCTTGTTTTGGCAGCACGTTTAAATTTAGCAGCATGTGAGTTGCGGTTGGGTGACAATGCTAAAGCAATAAAGCACTGCAATGAGGCATTGGAAATTAGCCCAAATAGTGCCAAGGCTTACTTCAGAAGAGCACAGGTAATTTTGTGAACTTTTAGTCTATGTGGGCTGTATAATTCTGAAAAATTGAAAGTGTTCTTTCTGGCTTTCTTTAGTTTTATTTTTAAAGTTTGAAAGTCACTTGAGCTAGACTGGTAAAAAGTAAATCATCATATGATTTAATGAGTGATGTTTTGAATCTGCATTTTAAAATACCCAGCAGTTTGTATTTTCCTGAAAATAAAAATAAAATTCATGTTCCTCCCAGTTAAAATACACTCTATGGCGTCACAAAATTGAAATCCAACAGTATTGAGTATGATTCGGGTATCCAGTGACTATATATCTATTAGAATCATCAAAAATCATTTGGGAAAATGTATGATTTGCATCTTTAATTCATTACTTTCAAGAATCATCTTGGCATATATTTGGTGGGCTACTCAGGACAACACCAAAAGGAACTGAATGCAATGTCATCAATTTATGGATATGAGAGCAAGTGGAGAAATATATGAACCCTTTACTTGGCAGTCAAAAAGACAAGTCTCTTGAAAGTGCTTAAACCATTTGAAGGCTAAGAGACCTAGGAAAAATAAACTCCTTGCCTCTCATTGGCTAAAACAGCAGAAACAAGAAATTGTAGACTCGATGTAACAAGGGATCTCTTGTACCTCGGTCAGAGGCTGGACTACAGTTTTACTGATGGCTCTCTTTTTTGTGTGCTTCATTAATGTTGATTAGAATTTACATCATATTTCAGCTTGCCTTGCCCTTCAATTTTCTGCCCATTGAGAGTAATTTTTGGAAGGTCTGGTTTTACTATGAAGTTGTTCAAGGAGCACCACATCACACAGACCTTGTTGGGATTAACCTTTGAGCCTGTTTCCTCACCATTTAGAAACCACCTGTAGTGTCTCTTTTGCGCTTTTGACCATTTCTTGTTTGGCTGAGCTAGTCCTGTGAATAAGTATGTCTTCTACAAAAGTTAATGTTCATCCTGCCCCTGTTGGTAGTACCGGGGAAATGTGCATTGGTTCTGACATCCATATTCTATAAGCGGAATGCAACAGATCTTTCTGTTAAGGCAGCTGCTATCCATCTTGTTAGCAAAGGTTTTATACCACGTCATTTCACAGTTCATTAAGGTTGCAAAGTTCACACTGTTATAAGCATCAATTGCCACTGCCACCATTTCTCATTTACCCTAGAATCCCTGATATACATCATACACAAATGTTCAAGCATTACCCCATGTAATTTCATTGCCCGATAGCTAACCAGGGTATCAGGGAGGGTATGTGCATTTTCGACGTGATTCATTACTTGTCTTGTTACTATCTTTTCAAGTAATTTACCATATACATTCTGTAGTGTGATAGCTGCTGAGCAGAGTGGGGTCTTAACCAGGTTTAGGAAGTGGCCATGGTTAAGCCTTGTAGCCAGCCTTCTGGCACCTCAGCATTCTGTATGTTAGTGTTGAAATCCCTCGCCACATTCATGATGCCTGTGTCATCTAGCTGTTACTTTAAGGTGACCAGACGTCCCGGTTTTTCCGGGACAGTCCCGGTTTTCGACCATTTTTGATAATTTGTCCCGACTTTTTTTCGATGCAATCCGGGACGCCAATTTGTCCCGGTTTTGGACGAATTTGCCAATTTGGCATAAATCTCACAGATTAAAAAAAAATTATTATTCCGTGGCTGACTTGAGGGAATTTTTAATTATTAGTGAACTGGCGCCGAAACAGCACAAGAGGTTGTCAGGACCGCGAATTAGTTTGGTAGTTCCAATGTGATATTCGCAGTTATTTGAAATTTTAGGTAGTGGTAAAGTGCCAAGATTTTGCGTATGGTATACGTTTATTTAATTTAAACGGTGAACTATTTGTGCATATTTTGTTATTGTTGTAAGAAAATGGTACCAAAGCGTAAATGCAGTTTCAATGAAGATTTACAAAAGGAATATCCGTTTATTAAAAAAAGTACATCAAACTTCAATGTACGATGCAATCAGTATATGTGCCTCCGGGTTTTCGATAAGCCATAGTGGACGTGGTGATATTAAGAACCACATAAGCAGTGAGAAACGTAAGAGAGCCGTCGTTACAGCTGCATCAAGCTCGTCATTAACCACTGTCTTCAGAGCTGATAAAATTGGTGACCAAGAAGAGCAATTAGCTGCTATAGAAGGCACCTTTGCATACCATACAGTGCTACACAATCATACTTTCAGGTCTATGGATTGCACATCAAAATTACTTCAGGTTACTTTAGAGCCAAAATTTGCATGTGCACGTACGAAAACAGAAGCCATTATTCGAAATGTCTTGGCACCCCATATTCTAAATGAGTTAAGGTGTGACCTAGAAAAGTCTACATTTATTTCTGTACTGACAGATACATCCAACCACAAAGAATTCTAGATTTTTTTCCTTTGCTTGTCAGATACTTTGATCACAGTAATGGAGTGAAAATTAAAATATTAGAGTTAAAGTCATTGCCAGGTGAAACATCTGATATTGTAAGTAGTTTTCTTAATGACTGCATAACTGAAAATGGTTTAGACAGGAAAGTAGTTGGATTATGCGCAGACAACACAAATTCCAATTTTGGAGGTGCTGAAAGGAAAGGACAGAACAATGTTTTCAAAAAACTGCAAGAAAACCTTGGACATGGTCTTATAGGAGTTGGGTGTGCAGGTCATATTTTCCACAACACTGTTCGAACAGCTGCAGATGTACTGCCTGTTGATATCGAGCTGATTATTGCTAAAATTTATCTACTCTTCAAATCATACACAGTACGAGTTGAAAGACTCAAGGAGTTTTGCCAGTTTGTGGAAACAGACTTCCAGATGATCTTAGGTTATGCTCAGACTAGGTGGCTTGCTCTGCTGCCTGCTGTTGAAAGGGTTCTTCAGATGTTCCTGCCTCTAAAATCATATTTTCAGTCTCAAGACAGATGCCCAGTTTTTATACAGACATTCTTTGAAAATCCTCTATCTGAGGCATGGCTTGTTTTTGTTCACAGTCAGGCCTCTCCATTCCACGAAGCAGTGCAAAAAATAGAGGGACAGACGGTCACTGTGTTTGAAGTCATTGACAGCATCAACAGGTTGAAAACTATTTAGAAGTCCAAACTGGAAGACTGTTTCTTGCCATCAAGAGTTAAGCTAATCCTTGAAAAGCTGGAAATGGAAGGACTTCCAAAGGAGGATGTGAAAAAGTTTCATGCTAGCGTTTCTTCGTTCTGTGAAACAGCTTTCAATTATTTGAATAAATGGGCTGCAAAATATTTTCAAGACCTAGAATCCTACAGCTGGGTAACGCTGAACAGAATACCAATTTGGGCAGATATTGAGATATCATCATCACTAGTGATTCAAACATTACCTTCAGCCCACTTTACAGAAACTGAAATTTATGACGAATATGTCTATATGAAGCAGTTTGTTACTTCTCAGAAAATTAGTGAATGGAGTGCCAAAAAAACATTGCCACCACAACGTTGGATTGAAATGGTTTCCCACTTCAAAAACAATAATGTGACATTTTCAAATATTTTGAAGTTGGCAGAATTTTTTTTTCTGTCTACCTGGAACAAATGCTGCCACAGAAAGAGTGTTTTCTTTGATGAACAGCTTATGGGCAAGTGATAAAACACAGCTAGGTGTTGAAACTATGAAAGCTATGTTGACAACCAAAGTGAACTGTGAGGAAACATGTGTCGAGTTTTTTAAGATGCTGCTTGCAAAGAAGGACCTATTGATAAAAATCCACTCATCTGAAAAGTACAGTAACTCAGCTTCACCTTAAGTAAGGATTATTGATGTTTTTCTCTCTAATTAGTTTAAGTAGTTAAACTTATACAGTAAAATGTATGTTATTCAATGTTATTCAAATGTATATATAAAATGTATATTATTTTAAATTGACATCAACTTGATTTTTCCGGGACATGTCCCGACTTTTGACCTTTTCTTTATCCTTTTGTCCCGATTTTTTGCATTGAAATAGGTCAAATCTACTATTTTGTCCCGGATTAGGGTTTTGAAAATATGGTCACCTTAGTTACTTACTTAATTAGTTCTTCCTCTACCCTGGGGTGTAGAGGTTTGCCAGAGAGAGCGCCATCTATACTATCAGCTGTCTTCTTCCTGGCCTGCTTTCAATCTAGCCCTCAGTCCTTTAGAGATTGTCTAATGTTGTCCTCCCAGCAAAATCTGGGTCATCCTGGAGGTCTTGGTTTCCATATTTATCGTGGTAGCCATCTTCTCCCATTCTGCAGACATGGCCAAACGATCTGTTGCACAGCTGTTCTTTAATGTTGCAGGGCTATAGCGATGTGGCCAAAAATGTTGCCACAGTCGTGGATGATAACAGGTGCTTATCCTCGCATGGCTCAAAGGCGTCCATCGTCAACAAACAGATATAAAATCAACTATAATCCTCAGAAGTTCCAAACGTCAAACTGTATAAAAAAAACACTTAAAGCCTTCACATCACATTTCATCATTTATGAATAATACTCATCGTCGATACACCTGTCGTTAAACACACAGCCGTGCTTGGGCGGATAATCCATATGTAAACATATTGACTTAAACACTCTCCTTTATTTCACAGGGCTCTAGTCAGCCATAAAATCATCTATGCAAAACACAGTCCTTAAAGAACACATTTGACACATGGGGATACATACCCCTTTTACCCGTGGCTCTAGCTGACCACACTTTTACATATACACTTTCCATATACGCTGCCAGCCCTCAGGCCCACATGACCGGAACTGCCTCTAACGAACACCCGTTATCTAAAAACAGTCATGCATCTCTTTCGTCACGAGTCTGCAGGGGCTGGGTTTTGAGGCCATGATGTATCTTCTGGTTGCGAACCATGTTTCTCCTTATTTCAACATCTAGCTGTTAATAACATTAAATACACTGATCTGTTTTCATTGGTTGTGCCTACCAACTGAAGTGCTCCCCTTGAAATTTGTCAGTGCATTGTAGATAAGGTGCCAGAAGGAATTAGTGAAGCATTTGTTGTGATGTAAGACATTTTAGTGGCTGGCATAGACACAAAACAGCACGATGAATTTAAAATAGCAACTCAGTGCAACTTACATATGCAGAAACTAAGCATCATACAAAATTCAGCACGCTATTGAAGACATATCATGCCTGAAGGCCTAAAAGCTTTACAAATTCTGCTTCATTCCTAGGCTTATCAGAATCGCAAAGACTATGACAAAGCACTCCAGGATTACCAGCAGGTTGAATATCTGGAGCCTGACAATAAAGCTGCTAAGAACCAGATTGTACTCTGTAAGAGAAAGTTGCAGGAGGTACATCAAGAGGAAAAGAAATTATATGCAAACATGTTCAGCAAGATGACACAGCAAAGTTCCCAGGTGGGCGGTACGTATATATGTTATGGGAAGATCAATTACTATCATGTCACTGGTAACTCTCAATTTTTTCTGGTTTACTATTGCAGGTCACACACTCTCTCTTCTCTCCCCCCCCTTTTTTTTTCTTGATTTGTAGACATCCTAAACTAATGACATGAACATTTTGGACACAGCAAGCTATATCCCACCAGGCAGCAGATATGGAAAGATCTTGAGCTGGTGGCACGATACAGGGAGACTTGGCATAAGTTTATTGAAGGTCTATGCTCCTTGGGAAGCTTAAGAGATGATGTTAAATTTACATCTTCTTCTTCCGTCCTTAGCCAACGACCGGCAAAGCAGTCAGCAGTGGCCATTACGCCTAGTGGCGTCTTAAGGGCAACAGCGAATAGATTTTCTTTGCCGTTGTTCCCATCACGCCTAATGGCGTCTTTAGGGCAACGACAAATCAATCCATTTGTCGTTGTTTCCGTAATCAAAGTGACTGGCAAACGGGTGATCAGCCCGTTGGGTAAATTTACATAATGTACAAATATTCCTTATGATTTTAAAAGTCTTGCTTGTTAAGCTCCAACAGCTTTTCAATAATTTGTTTGTTACCAACCTTACTAATAGAGTGCACTGAAGCAGGTTTCTGAATTCGGCCAAGCTCATCAAATCTTTTTTTTTCTCGGCATAACTTACACTTTCTGTAATGTTTAGTTTTGTGGGGGATATTCAGTTCGCAGTCTGTATAATTGAGCGTTCAAGTCTGCAATGAAAACTTCAGAAAACGCTGCAACACACGGCAAAAAGAAATTACTACAGTAACCTACAATGCCTAACGAAAATGCTACCAATAAGCAAAAAGTTAGTTCACTTGACTTTCACTTCTATATTCTTTCTCTTTCGCTTCTTTTTGTTTTTCTTTGCAGTAAATTCAAAATTTTAAGCCTTTTATCCCCATTTTCAAGGCATTAAAGTCTTTCCTGATAGATCCTGGTTTTTCAAGGCCTCTATGAGCAGGAAATGCCAGGACTGAACATCATTGGAAGGCCAGTAAACAGCCTTAAATATTCAGATGATACCATTTTGTAAGCCGAAAGTGAATAGGACTTACAAGAACTAGTGAAGTAAGTAAACAGCATAAGTTACGGCTATGAATTGAACATTAACATTGAGAAAATGAAAACTATGATAATTGGCAACACAGACGATAAGCCAACATTAAAGATAAGCATAAATGGGAAAATGCTGGAACAAGTCAAGAGTTTCTCTTATATCTCTTCTTCTCTTCTTTGATCCATAACCACCAACCGTCAAAGCAGTCAGCGGCCATCACGCCTAGTGGCGTCTTGTAGGGCAGCAACAAATTGATTCCACTTTGCTCGGTCGGCGGCCATCCTTCGTACAGTGCCCCAACTGTGGCCCATTCTCTGCATCTCAGCTTCCACAGTTCTCCGCCAAGTTGTTTTTGGTCGGCCTCTCTTTCGCTTTCCCTCGGGGGTCCATAGCATAGCTGTTCTTGTGATGGTATCAGGGTCCCTTCTGAGGACGTGGCCAACCCAACTCCAGCGTCTGCCAGCTATGATGGTGTGCATGTCCTCCTGGTTACTCCGAATAAGTAGTTCTTGGTTGCTGATGGTGTTTGGCCAAAAGATTCGGAGAATTTTCCTTAGGCAGATTGTGTGGAAGGAGGACAGTTTCGACATTTCCTTCTCTGTTACTCTCCAACATTCCGCACCATAGAGAAGCACAGAAAGTACACAGCTCTCATACAGTCTTAATTTGGTGTTTGTGCTGTACTGGGAAGACTTCCAAATGTTGTTGAGAACAGCAAAGGCTGTTCTCGCTTTATTCATTCTGTTGTTAATGTCCTTGCTTGTTCCGCCGTCAGGTGTTACTATGCTTCCTAGGTAAGTAAATGTGTCTGTCTGTTCTAACTTCTGGTTCCTTACTGTTATTGGCTCAGGATTGCCCACATTTAGTGTCATGACCTCTGTCTTCTTCAAATTGATGTTCAGGCCAACCTGCTGGCCATACTTATTCAGTCTATCGGTTTTGTCTTGAATGTGTTGATGTGAATGCGTGAGTAGTGCAATGTCATCTGCATATTCCAAATCTTCCAGCGTAGAAAATGTTGTCCATCTAATTCCTCTTGGACTGCCCTCTGTTGTCTGGCGCATCACCCAATCTATGACTGTCAAAAATAATGTTGTTGATAAGGGGCATCCCTGCCGTACTCCTGTTTTCACTTTAAAAGTTACATTACTCGATCCAACACTGCACGTAAAGTTAGAATAGAGGCTTTTTATAATGGAAACAATGCGGCTGGGAATTCCATAAGCCCTCAGAATTTTCCATAGGCTGTCCCTGTGTATGCTGTCGAAAGCCTTTTCAAAATCAACAAAGTTTATGTACAGCTGTCTCTGCCATTCTGAGCACTGCTCTATAATGTTCCTGAGGGAAAATATATGATCTGCACATCTTCTGTTCTTTCTGAAGCCCGCTTGTTCTTTCCTCAGTTTATTGTCAACTGCTTTTGAAATTCTCTGGATGATTATCCTGCCTAGTATTTTGCTGGGAACTGAGAGGAGGGTAATTCCTCTCCAGTTGTTGCAGTCTGCAAGGTTGCCCTTCTTGGGCAATTTGACAATTATTCCTTTACTCCACTCTGTTGGTGTTGTCTCAGTTTCCCAGACTTGTGCAAATAGTGGTTCTAATAGTTCTGCTGCTAGTTCAGGGTCTGTCTTGAATAGCTCAGCATTTAGATTGTCGTGACCAGGCGCTTTTCCATTTTTTAGCCCTTTGATAGCTGTGATAATTTCTTTTTTTCGTGGAATGTCTGTATTTACGTCTAAGTCGCTTTCAGCCTCAGGAACATTCAGCTGAGTCTCTGGTGGTTCCTTATTCAGTGTTTCTCTGAAGTGCTCTGCCCATCTTGTTTCCTGCCCCTGTGCTGTGGTGATGAGATTTCCTTGCTTGTCTCTTACTAACGTTATGTTGTTTGCACCTCGTTTTCCACTGATAGCTTTAGTTATTTTATAAACTGTGCTTTGTTCATTTCTCAGTGCTGCCTCTTCTGCCTGTCTTGCAAGGTCATCCAGAAATGTCCTTTTGTTAGCACGAGTTTGACGTTTTACTTCCTTGTCTAGCTGACTGTACTGTTCACTATATATTACCTTTAACCTGGGAGACTTAGCTTCTGTTTTCTTTCTTTTCATTTCCTTTCTCTTCGCTATGGTGTTTAGCATTTCTGGTGTTATCCAGTCTTGGCTCTTTCTTTCCTGGAATCCCAGGCATGACTTGCTGCTTTCTTTATATATTGTTGAGATGGTGTTGAATTTCTGGTCGACATCGTCGGTCTCTGTTCTTTCCTGGCTTTTGGTAATCAGATATCGTCTCTTTACGTCGACCACGAACGCTTTTCTGGTGAGGGGGTCCTTAAGTTTTGTGATGTTATATCTTTTGCTGTTTGACTGCAACTGGTCCAGCAGCTCTGAGTTTCACCTTCAGTCTTGCTACTACTAGGTGATGATCACTTCCCACATCTGCGCCTCTTCTTACTTTTACGTCTTGTAGTGCATGTCTCCATCTGCCATTGATCATTATGTGATCTATCTGGTTTTTGTCTCATCCGTTTGGTGATTCCCATGTTAACTTGTGCACTTCTTTGTGTTGAAAAAGTGTTCCTCCAATGACCAGGTTGTTAATACTGCAGAAGCTTATTAATTTGTCCCCGTTCTCATTTACTGTTCCACTGCCGCATTTTCCCATTACTCTTTCGTTATAATTATTGTGTGTTCCAACTTTCGCATTTAGGTATCCCATTACTATAATAAGATCGTACCTGGGTACAGTTTCCATTTCCTTTTGTACCTGTTGATAGAACTCGTCCTTAATCTCTTCATCGCTGTCGTTTGTTGGTGCATAGCATTGTGTAATTGTGGTGTTGGCGAATCTCCCTCTCAGTCTTGCTCTTATTAGTCTGTTGTTAATGGGTTTCCATTCCAGTAGAGTCCTTTCCATTCCTTTCTTAAGGATAATGGCTACACCTTCGTTGTGCTGACCATCCTCTCTACCAGAATAAAGTACTGTTTCCCCTGTAGCTGTTTTTATTCTCCCCATCCCTGTCCATCTGCTCTCGCTTATTCCCAGAATACGTAGTTTGTAATTCCTCATCTCTGCTGTGATCTGTCTCAGCTTCCCTGCCTCATTCATTGTTCTGACATTCCAAAAACCAATTCTGGTTTCGTGTTTTGCGGTCTGGGCATCCGTTTTCATGCCAGTGGCTTCCTTTCGGCTTTCACCACTGTCAGTCATACGAGCCTGAGACTCCGGATGTCCGTCCCGCATCTAAGTTTTTTCATTTATTGCTGTTTCCGTAACGTGCGATTTTTTACACAGACAGGGGTGTCGGCCCTGTGCTAAAACCCCCAACCTGGAGGACCAGGGTACCAGCTTTTGTCTGACCCCTACCCATGCAGACCAGTCCAGCTTGGTTGAACCTACAAGGAGTAAAACTCCCACTGGCATAGCTCTGGGGATTGTCAGGGTACACAAGCTGCCATACCGCTACAAGGTATAGGTACCATTGATGGCAGTTCTCTTATATGGTCATATAATAATAGATGGCAGATGTGAAACAGAAATCAAGAAGAGAATAGGAATGACCAAAGCTACATTCAAGAACATGAGACAAATACTGACATCTAAACAATTAACCCATAAATTAACCCTGAGAATAATCAAGTATTATATATATTCTTAATTACTGCATGATGTAGAAACATGGACAATGAACAAGCAGTTGGAAGAAAGAATTAAAGCTCTCGAGATGTGGATATAGAAAAACAGGCCTGGCAAAGGGGCGACCGACCCCAACCAGGCGCGTCCACAGGTGGCGGATCGTGGAACAACCTCCAGATATGGTGTGTCAGCTGCGAATTAAGCCAGATTTATTACTGGACGAATAAGCAGCCGCGGACCAAACGGCGATGTATTCATAGCAGGACAGCGAGGGTTAACAGGTGGCACTGTTATCCCCCTGAAATCCCCTATATGTCCTATGACGGGTGCATCAAGCGAGTAAGAGCCGCTATAAGCTCTAGCCACGGGGAAGAAAGACTTAGGTAAACAAACCAACCTGCTGCTTTGCAGGTGCCACTGGGAGATGGGAAGGCTATGGGAGGCAACCCTGAACAACAAACACAACCCAGCCTGCCGAAGACGGAATGTGTCACCTACGGCACAGACACCGGGAAAAATTTGGGCACACATGCATTTGCAGTATGAGTCATGCGACAATCTCAACTTACGTCATGGCGTCGCTCCTATCAGCTACAACCAGGGAGGAGCAGAGCCGGGACGCTAGCCTCGAAAGGGCCCACCCAAGCAACCGGTGCCTATGCCAACCTGATGATCGGGGAAAGCAAAGTAGAGCAACTGACCAACCAACCCACCATCTTACAGTAGCTCAATGGAATGCAGAAAGAGTGAGGAACAAGAAACCTGAGTTACAAGAATACCTCTGGAAAAATAACATCGACATAATCTGCATCCAAGAAACCCATCTAAAAGATACCCAACATTTCTTCATTCGTGGATACGAACCGTTCGCCAAGATAGGGCAAAAAGAACTAAGAGAGGAATCCTCACACTGGTCAAAACTTCAATCCCAGCAGTAGAGATAAACAGGTAGGGTGAGGACGAACTTGAATATATAACAATCCAACTACTGCTGCCCAGTGGAGGCATGATGATCACAAACTGCCACAGCCCTCCAGCTACAACTCTTGAGTTATACAAAGTGAAACTAGCAGAATCGAGACATCTCATTATGGGTGACTTCAGTAGCCACTCGCCAAGCTGGGGCTATGAAGCAACAGATCTGAGAGGAGAAGAGGTGGAAGATTGGATGGTGGAGAATAAACTAATTCTAATAAACCAACCATATGATAAGCCCACCTTCTATTCCAGAATATGGAAAACAGAAAGCGTTGAAGATCCACTGAAAATGCGTGGCAAACCAAAAAAAAAACTTCCTTGTATCAAATTTCTCATATTGTTCATTCACAAGTTTCTAGGCTGAGACCTTCTCTATTAGTTAATTTATAGTTATCCCACTTTGCTTGACCATTGCATTTCCGGGCAGCAATACATCAAGTGCCCATACATAAATATTACGTCAGTAATAATAATAGCCCCTTCAGTCATAACTGACTATGGGAATGCGCCCCTGAGGTGACAGACCTCAGCTGCTTATTTTCCTGGTGCTCCTTTCGACGTTTTCTCCTCACCTCTGCTTCTTGTGTGAGCCTATCTTCGCCCAATCTGAGGTGGCACCGTAAATAATATTGCCACTTAGTGCGATCGGCAGCTTCATCCTCCCATGTTGCTGGATCCATGTCCAGTGCCCTCATATCTTTCTTGCACACATCTTTGAACCTCAGCTGTGGTCGCCCAACTGTTCTCTTGCCATCTGCCAAGACTACGTCAGTAGTCCCCTCCATTTTAGCACAACAGACATACACTTCCTGTGGTGTGCGATATTTGATTAATTATTGATGAAAAGCGCTCAAAACAGGATTAGAGTTGCAGTTAATATTAGTGTTAGTGGTCATTGTTTGTAGATTTGTGGGCACTTATTATTCACAAGAAAACTAATTGCTGGAAACAGGGTTACTGATAGTGGTTTAGCATTTAGGCCTAGGCTTGGGACGCAGAGACAGAAAATTCCCTAATTATATTTTGCATTTTTAAAAAGTAACACTCGACAGACATTAAACAATAAAAACAACAATAGCAGATGTAATGGATCGAGAGTTGGGATGCTTTTTGATCGTGAGTTGAGTGATGTCTGAAAGTAGAAAAATTCCGGTTTCTGAAACAGTCTGCTCCTCAAACAGTTTGGATAAAAGATTACAGACGTGTATTTATATAGATCTGCACAGTACATTTCTCAGAAACTGGATGCACTGTATGCTTTGGTAGTGAATGAAGTCTTTTTGTGCTAGACATGGAGCAACCATTTCAATTTGTGGAGCATTAGTCTGTGTGTGTTTGTATTTGAGATATGTAGAACAATTTTCTTGCTTCTTCATCTAGGAGCATGTGCGATTTTGGCTTACTGGTACACTTTCTATGCCATTTACTTGGTCAGTGCAAGTACATGTGAGTTCCAACTTAGATGTTGGTTGACTAGACGTTGAGTTTACATTCATTTACATTTTCAATTAGTGAGGTACCAATGCAGAGCTGAAGTGTTGTTTTCTTTTGTTTTGTAGTTTTTGTGTCTAGTTGATATTAACATGAATTTTTGTTTTATTAAAATATATTTGTGTGCGATTCCTGTTGCTCCACTCCATAAGATTTTCTGTCATCATTTTGTAACAATAGTTCAAGTGTGTTGCAACTTTTATCACATGTGTAAACAGTACAGTCGTCAGCAAAAATTAGGTCGCAGGATGAGTGCTTGATGTATAGTGGAAAGTCATTAATGTATATGGCAAAAACTAGAGGACCAAGAATAAACCCTAAAGAAGGCCAGTATTGATCACGGTTGGTATTGACAAGGACTTATTGTAAGACACTACCTGTTTTAATGTTCCTTAAACAATTCCATAGTGAAAAAACATCTTCCAGATATTGCTCTCAATGGACAGAAAATTGAAAGGCAAGAAAAGCTGAAATACCTTGGAATTACATTTGATTGTGGGCTATCGTATAAGTACCATGTTGATCGCATCATACAGAAATGCAGGGGAGGTCTGGCAGTCCTGAAAATAATGGCCGCTGCACATCTGGCTGTAGCGGGAGGTTAATTAAAATTAAGATCTGTGTGAGAATCCAGGTATCTCATAGGCTACCAGGATAGTATGCCAGTAAAGAGTTCTGGTCTTACAAGTAATACCCCAGTCTTAGAAATAAGCACTGGTGTATGGATATCATAGAAATAGTCAGACTGTGAAAACCCTGGCCAGTTGGTAAGAAGTTGTACCAGGATTTAAGGTGTCTCCTCCCTGTGACTATCTTATGATTACTTAATAATGTCTAGGGAATAAATACAATGAACATTATCTTTAACCACAACTGTAAGAAGTGAATAATTCCACAGGTACAGTTAAAATAATTTAATATTTACACTAATATTCTATTACTGCTAGTTGGAACAGAGCATTGAAATATATATATAAAATTAAGTCACACAATTCCTATTATTGTCTATTTAGACTGCAAGATCTTGGATAATAAAGTTACTGAAAAACTGCATTCATTTTAAATATATCACTGTTCTTAGTCCTCTGATAATTGTCATAGCTTGACTATTAGCTGTGTTTCATTTATGGGTGGTCAGTGTCTTAAATGACACTTATCTTTCTACTTGACAATGCTGACACTGAACTGTCCTTGGTGAATATCAGATTTGGTAGACCCAGCTGTAGGGATGCCAATGACCAGTTGAAGTTCACTCTTTAGGGTCCTGCACTTTTGTGGGATTGCCTCTGATGAACAACACAGGCTTCTGATACTTGACAGTCCGGTTTGAGTTATGTCATGGAACCCTCAGACTCCAGACATCGACTGAAACTTTTGGCGATCCGCTCACACTTCAGATGGATTTTGCATAGTGGCGTTATCTCCGTCAGTCTGTCTCAAACCTTTTTCGATGTGTGTGTCTCAGTTTACCGATACGCTTATTTATACGCATCACGCGGCCGTATCGGAGAGCAGTGACGTCACAGCTTAGGCCTCTGCAGAAAATCTCTTTTCAAAGCAGCAATTTCACTCGATCTGTGCGTTGCCTGAACTTCTCCTTTCTCATCCTCAGCTTATATATTATCCATACTGTTCCATCTTATCTTGTTTTATACAGTTGATAAATCTCTACCTTCCTATCCATGTAATTTCCCAAACTGTTATTTGTTGATTTTAGTATTTAGTACAGAAGTGGGTTTACAGGCTTCCAGCGTAACTGTGGGCAGCCGAAATACGTATATATCTCCGTAAAGGATAACTTCCTACTGTTTCTTCTTATATGCAGTTATACCAAATCCTTCCCTGGACTAAAATGTGAAATCCTTTTCATAATGATTCCCTTCTGCTTTTATTTATCCTTGGCGATTTCCTCGGTCTGATACACATTTCGCTGATACACCGCCATTTTGACAGCGGTCGCTTTGTTGACAATCGATCGGTGGCTTTAACTGTAAACTCCTCGACCACGTTTGCAATGTATTGAAACCAATTTTGCGACACTTCTCTATTAGTTAATTTATAGTTATCCCACTTTGCTTGACCATTGCATTTCCGGGCAGCAATACATCAAGTGCCCATACATAAATATTACGTCAGTAGTCCCCTCCATTTTAGCACAACAGACATACACTTCCTGTGGTGTGCGATATTTGATTAATTATTGATGAAAAGCGCTCAAAACAGGATTAGAGTTGCAGTTAATATTAGTGTTAGTGGTCATTGTTTGTAGATTTGTGGGCACTTATTATTCACAAGAAAACTAATTGCTGGAAACAGGGTTACTGATAGTGGTTTAGCATTTAGGCCTAGGCTTGGGACGCAGAGACAGAAAATTCCCTAATTATATTTTGCATTTTTAAAAAGTAACACTCGACAGACATTAAACAATAAAAACAACAATAGCAGATGTAATGGATCGAGAGTTGGGATGCTTTTTGATCGTGAGTTGAGTGATGTCTGAAAGTAGAAAAATTCCGGTTTCTGAAACGGTCTGCTCCTCAAACAGTTTGGATAAAAGATTACAGACATGTATTTATATAGATCTGCACAGTACATTTCTCAGAAACTGGATGCACTGTATGCTTTGGTAGTGAATGAAGTCTTTTTGTGCTAGACATGGAGCAACCATTTCAATTTGTGGAGCATTAGTCTGTGTGTGTTTGTATTTGAGATATGTAGAACAATTTTCTTGCTTCTTCATCTAGGAGCATGTGCGATTTTGGCTTACTGGTACACTTTCTATGCCATTTACTTGGTCAGTGCAAGTACATGTGAGTTCCAACTTAGATGTTGGTTGACTAGACGTAGAGTTTACATTCATTTACATTTTCAATTAGTGAGGTACCAATGCAGAGCTGAAGTGTTGTTTTCTTTTGTTTTGTAGTTTTTGTGTCTAGTTGATATTAACATGAATTTTTGTTTTATTAAAATATATTTGTGTGCGATTCCTGTTGCTCCACTCCATAAGATTTTCTGTCATCATTTTGTAACAATAGTTCAAGTGTGTTGCAACTTTCATCACATGTGTAAACAGTACAGTCGTCAGCAAAAATTAGGTCGCAGGATGAGTGCTTGATGTATAGTGGAAAGTCATTAATGTATATGGCAAAAACTAGAGGACCAAGAATAAACCCTAAAGAAGGCCAGTATTGATCACGGTTGGTATTGACAAGGACTTATTGTAAGACACTACCTGTTTTAATGTTCCTTAAACAATTCCATAGTGAAAACAGATCTTCCAGATATTGCTCTCAATGGACAGAAAATTGAAAGGCAAGAAAAGCTGAAATACCTTGGAATTACATTCGATTGCAGGCTATCGTATAAGTACCATGTTGATCGCATCATACAGAAATGCAGGGGAGGTCTGGCAGTGCTGAAAATAATGGCCGCTGCGCATCTGGAGCAGAGATTACTAGTTCTTCTTTATCATCAGCTCATCATATCAGTCATTGAGTTTAGGCTGGGAATACTAATGCGGTCAGTAACACTGTGAACGACTAGAACACATTTAAAATGAAGGGATGCTTATAGTCTTGGGCTGTACGTGTGATACCCCCATTGTGACAATGAGGTGCAGACTTAAGAGTGCTGTCGATTAGATCCAGTTATGCGATGGTCCAGGCAAAAGCTTATATACGAGTAACCATAGACAAATGGCACCCCTTGCATGGAAACAAAGCTGACATGAAGGGAGCAAGAATAAAGAGGGGGATGTCATGTATGGCACAGGCAGAAACAACGATCAAGCAGGTGACCATAGTTGAAAATATATTCAAAGGGGAAGAGTGGAGTAAGTCAGATGAGAACTGGATTCACTACCAGCAAGTCTTGGCAGAGAGTGTAGAACTTGGAGCAGTGGGAAAGCGAAAATGGAAATTAATCAACTGATACTTGATCATCCCGGGGATAATGATGTCATTGTGTATACTGATAGGTCTGTGATTCGTGGTGAAAAATCAGGTTGGGGCTTCTCTGCGGGTACAGGGCAGAATCGTCGCCAAACATAGCTGGGCATACAAGATAACAACTTTCAGCGTGAGACTGGAGGTAGTGGCAGCAACTGCAGCATTAAGGTGGCTAACTGAAACTTCAGTAACAAAGGCAGTCATTGTGTCAGATTCTCAGTCCATGCTTCGAAAGGTTCAAAATAGTTGGCTAAGGCATGAATGGAAAACCTCCATAGAAGCAGTAATGAGAGAGATGACAGACTAGCATCAAGAGCACCAGCAGTGGGGACACTGGATATGGATAAGGGAGGGATACTGAAAACGATTAATGATTATCTGTTAGAGAATGACACTGCAAATAGATGAATCATCAAAGGTTAATATTGTTGGAATTTGGCATCAAATGTCAAGCTAGCAGAGATGGACTTATGAGAGGATGCATCCGTCGTGTTTATAAACAGCGAGCTACAGGAACAGTTAGCATTCACGCTCTTCGACATATACTGAGGGAGAATGGGCACCTATGGGTTTGCCCTGAGTGCAATGATCTCGATTCTATTCAAAAATAATAATAATCACCTGTTGTCTGCCTGACAGGAATGATTTAATTATTGTTACTAGTTGGTTTACTTTGTTTCTAATTTTCAAATTTAAACTACATGGTCTATCCCTAGGCTAAAGAATGCTCTTTTAAAGTCTGTAAAGACTGCCCCACATATGTTATCCTTGTTAATATTTAGGTTCAGATTGCCCATCTTCTTTGTTAGAGCTGTGTGGCTACAATATTTTGGTCCAAACCCCTGACTGTCAGCAAGTCATTAACTAGGTGTAATGTTTTCTGTTTGTGCTTTTCCAATGGTTAATATTAGTATTAGTGGTTAATGTTTGTAGATTTGTGGGCACTTATTATTCACAAGAAAACTAAATGATACCTGATAATATTACAGAAATTGGCCTATAGTTACCATGGTTACTATTGTAGCAGGAATCAGGTTTTAAAATGGGATATACTTTAGCGATTTTAAAGGCCGACGGAAAGTTACTCTTTGCGATACATTGATTTTAGGTTTATGTTGGTGAATCACTAATAGCTTGTGCAACATAATGCAGTATTTGATTAATTATTCCATTGAGTCCTAATGAGCTGTTGTCTAAAATCAAATAAATAGTTATAGTTGGTGTGTGGTTATTAAATATGCTCTGAAAGATCTGTGTCCAATATGTTATGGCGTTATCTGAATCAAGAAGTTGATGAACATTGGTAGGAGGTGCAACTTTCAAATCATGTAAATATTTTTTACATTTGAAATTATTAAAACTTCTAAATTTAATACTAATATGTTTATTTCTGGGAGCTTTATATTTATTCTTTGACCATGAGCAACAGTTTGGATAGTGGTCATTCATTGCGATAGTCGGAACAGAGTATTCTGTGATGTTTTCTGGACAGGTTACATAGATGTAATCGATTAATGTGAATGATGCTTTTAGTTACCATGGTAGGCTGGTAGACTAGAAGACACTTTTCCATTTTTGGCCCTGGTTTGGTATAGCTTTTTTTTCTAACCATATTCATTCTATCTCTGCTGTCTCTAAATAATTTTTGCAGTGATAAGGAAGAGAAGTGAAAATATATACTGCTATACCTGTCTCTGGCTTTCTACTTGAGTCTCATAGTAGTAGGCCCCTTCAGTCATAATTGACTGTGGAAATGCGCCCCTGAGCAGTTTTTTTTTTTTTGCCTGGTTTTACTTTCGGCGTGTCTTTTTCTCTTCTGTTTGGTGTAATAACTTCTTTTTTCTCAATCTGAGGTGGCGCTATAGGGAGCATTACCACTTGATGTGATTGGTTGCTTCATCCTCCTGCGATGCTGGATTTATGTCCAGTGCCTTCATGTTTTTCTTACTACTTCTACTTACTACTACTACTTAGTCGTTCCCCTTCTACCGTGAGGTGTAGAGGTTTGGAAGAAAGAGCGCCAGACTATCCTATCGGCTGTCTTTCTCCTGGCCTGGTTCCATTCTAGTCCTCGGTCCTTCAAAGATTGTCTAATGTTATCCTCCCAGCGGGCTCTAGGTCGTCCTGGGGGTCTGGATCCCTGGCTCTTTGTTTCCCATGCTTGTCATGGTAGCCGATCTTCTCACATTCTGCAGACATGGCCAAACCATCTTAGTTGGGACTGTTCTGCAGGGGGTGGGATTTTAGGCCTTGATGTATCGTCTGGTTGTGGACCATGTCTCTTCTTGTTACTTCAACCACCTTCCTCAGATACCTCATTTCTGAGGTTTGGATCTTGCTTTTGTGGGTTGTAGTCATTGCCCATGACTCGCATCCATATGTCAAGACTGAGACATAGGTGGTGCGGTATACAGCCATCTTCTTTTTCTTACCAACCTCTCTCTTGCTGAGGAATCCTCGATTTATAACCTGAAAAAGCCTCCCAGCTGCTGCATTTTGAGTGGCCAACTCTTCTTTGATGCCTCCCTTTCGGTCTATAATAGCTCCGAGGTATTTAAAGTGGTCGACCTGCTCCAGGACCTGTTCTCCCAGCTTAATCTGATGTCTTCTTTCTTCTCGTGATATCACCATGGATTTTGTTTTAGAGCTGCTTATGACCATCCCTCTCTTCTCCAGCTCTTCCTTGCAGGTTGGATTGGAGATGTGCCTCTGATTTAGCAATCAGGGCAACATCATCAGCAAATGCCAGCTCTGAAATACAGACCTGTCTCATCTTCCAGTACCCCACTGAATACTTTCTTGTTATCGCTCCTTACATGCCTTGATGACATCGTCCATGAGGAGTATGAAAAGATAAGGTGACAGGATATCACCTTGTCTTACACCAGTGGTGGTCCTGAACTCTTCTGACTTATGGTTTGCTGTCCTCACATAATGGTTTTTACCATCTCTCTGATACTATTTGTGTTGGCTATACAGGTAATCCTCAAAGCGGCTGAAGAATTTGCAGTAGGTCCGAAGCTCAATGGAAGGTGTCACATGCCACTTCTTAAAGCATTCATGGATGACACAACAATGATGACATCAGATGAACACCAGGCCCAGAGAATGTTAGCACGCCTGGATGAACTAGTCAGCTGGTGCAGAATGAGATTAAAATCTTCTTCTTCTTCTTCCTCGTTCGTCCTGAAAAGCACGGTGGTTGCGTTGTGTCTGTTTTCGCCTAAGCTGTGATATCTGCACCTTTCGGTTGACACATCCGACTTCTGCACGGCATTTTTTGGGACCGGTGATAAAGCGTTTTTGTTGTTGTGATGTTACTGCTTTCATAAGGTTATACTGGACACATAAATGAATGGTCAACTCGTTCCGACACAGTGCTGACATCGAGTGAGAATGTAGATGTAAAGGACGCGAATGTGTGTAAGTTCTGTTGAGTTGACAAGTCACTCACTCAATCATAGTTAGAAGTCAATAAAGGGTAGACTGCTGATGACGTTTCATACATTTAATAATGGACGTACACTTCGACATCACGATTACAGTCACTTGAACAGGTTGGCAAAAAATCATCGTATACTTGGAAAAATGGGTGACAATATCAGATGTACATTTATGTGGCATGTAAATATAATGGAACGATAGTAGGCAAGCACTCAATATTCTGGTTGTCTATCGTCTCATGTTTCAACTGACTAATCGCGTCAGTTAAGGTGGATACATAATCATCAACAATGGTTCACTGTCAGAACCTTCTCCTGGCTAAGTTTCTCAAGCCGTAAATTCATCAAATGTTTATAGCCACAATGTTAAACCACAGTAGTGGGTTTTCATAATATATATATCTCTGTACCATCATCAGATAATAGGACCTTTTCTGTTCTCCGACGATAATCCACTTACAATGGCGGGATCCAAAAAATGGCTCTCCTCCGTGAGCTTCGCTCACCCAGGATGAAAAATTATGAAGCAGAATTAATTCGTAATTCATACATAAATGTCCTCATTGGGCTTCTATACATTTCTGCTATCAATAAGGCTGGTTACATCAAGTAATCTAGTGCTGCTAGATAACACGTCATCTTCATCTGTAGTCAACAATCCTAGATGTACGATAATACGTCTCCCATCTAGGCTTAGCAAAAAAGTTCAGCAAAAAGGTTTTGGTTTTACCTGGCTTTAGGAAAACACACACAAGCGAATAACGCACGCCATTCCTTGGCGTTAATAATGAACATTAGGAGAATCTCTGATACTACAGTCATACAGAGAAACAATCTCCTTCCTAGAATAAATCACAGAGACCAATCTTCAGACTTTCTAATCGACCAGCCCATAGTAGCGACGACATGACAGCAGCTTCTCTGTCGACACCCCAAATCGACGCATGCGCAGAAATGCCTTTGACCCCAGACATAGAAATACAAAGATACAAAGATATAAGACCGAATCACCTTAGATAGGCAAGGAATAAATATAAATTCGGGCCATAAACATTTTAAGCAAGACCAATCTGTATCTGGCCATACCAGATGCAAAATGACGTAAATCTAGTCTTCATACGCCAGATTGTGACACAAGAAAAGATAACCCATATAACCGAATATAACATCGATCAATCAGGGTTATTGCCCTTAGACTAAGAATCATTGATTCTCAAATAACTACTTTTCATCAGACAAATAGTTATACTTTACATTTGTATGCCTACCAAAAGTAATCTGTGCGTCACAGACTACCACACAAAAGAATCTGTGCGCAACAGACTACCACACCCCCCGGGAAAAAAAATGAAAATCATTTTTTTTTCTCATCTGAGAGCAACATACAATAGGCTCACAATGCACAAATAATGCGCAGATGAGAAATATCAGGAATTTATAACGCCGAATTAAGGCAAAGTCGAAATATAGATCGACAGGCGAGAATATATCTCAACATCTCAGAGAAAGTATCTCTCTAAGTATAAATATTTCCAGGGAGGTGTCACCAACGCATACTACAATACTGGCAATGACACAATGTATACAATAATTTCAATCACAATTTCATATTAAGTACTATAAGTTCATGATTGACAAAAGAAACATCATCAAAGGACTAGCGGTGAATAAAAATTAGTGAACCGCTAAATGTTTATACAATCGCTATATCATATATTACAAATGTGTACATATTTTGATATAGAAAAAAGAACTGTTGTAAAGTTAGACACATTAAGAAGTCCAAGATTTAACAGTTAGGTGGAATCATGTGGGCATCTAGACAGAATGTCTGCCATCACATTTTCTGAACTACGGATAGCTCGCACCGAGAAATGAAAAGGTTGAAGAGCAGTGGCATATCGAGTTGATCTCGAGCTCTTCAAGTTTTTACTTTGAATAGCTGTAAGAGCTTTCTGGTCAGTTTCCACTATGAAATGCGCACCAAGAAGGAATTTTTGAAGTTTGAGAATAGACCAAACCATCGCCAAAAGTTCACGGTCTAAAACCGAGTAATTCCTTTCTGCCGCATTAAGTTTTCGTGAGATATACATTACAGGATGCAGAGTTTCAGAGTACTCTTGCATTAGTGCCGCTCCAATCCCAGTGGATGAAGCGTCACTACGAAGAACAAATGTCTAATCTGTAGTAGGTAACACTAAAATAGGCGGAGTTGAAAACAAATTTTTAATTTTATCCAAAGAGGATTGGCATTCCTGAGACCAGTGGACCATATTATGAAACCCTTTCTTTAGTAACGAAGAAAGCGGTGCCATGATAGAGGATAGATTCTGAATGAATCGTCCATAAAATTGTATAAGACCTAATAGACTTCTCACTTGTTTTTTAGTCTTAGGAATAGAGATGTTGAGTATTTTACTGGTATTATGGTCCTCTGTCTTTAGGAAACCATGACCGACACGGTGACCTAGGAAAGAAATTTCGCTAAAACCAATACATGCTTTAGAGGGTTTCGCTGTCAACTTATGCTCGCGTAAGGTAGACAGTAATTCATATAACCCTAAATAGTGATCTTCCCAAGTATCACTGAAAAGACAGATGTCGTCTAAGTACGCAGTGACATCTGAACGATGAGATAGGATTCGATGCATCATGCGTACGTGTTAAACCTCTTTGTGTGTAGTTGTTAACTCATACTGGCTACTAGTTGTTGAATCATGCTTTATTTGTTAAATGATGTGAATGTCCACCAGTGGATAAATGTAGATGTTGGGACTGGTGTAGTAAAGTGTAACGATTGTCAACTCATCAAACCCAGCACAGTTTTGGTCATACAGGTCATCTTGTCCTGGAACGTGATGAGGCTCCGACAAGAATGTGAGTGTAAACAATGAGTGTGTATCTGAATGTCAGTACGCGAATGGTAGAATGATTCGATAGAGTTGACAGGTTGGTAGTACATCACTCATACTCACACTGTTTGAATTCAAGAAGTACTGGAACTACGGTGGTCTTTTATAACATTTAATGGGACGCACACTTGGACAGTACGTGTATGGTTACAGGAACAAATGTCGACATAGACAGCATAATGTTGATCACAGGAATATCATCTTAAGTTAGCATTCATGCTTGGCAAATATCATAATGGAGCATTCGTAAATAAGCATTCAGCGTTCCATCATGTAAATCATCTGGCTTTACTGACTGGGCACGTCAGATCATAACCAATACATAGGAAGGCTCCTAGACCTAACCTCGTCTAGCGAATATTCCTTCACGTAAAGTTCAATATATATATATATTTCATAATATAGGAATCCCAGACATGGGTTCTCACATGTAGCAGTGATCTCTTGGTTCATCGAGCGATAGTACAGGCATCCCTTTTTCTCACTCGATAAATACAAAGTATATGAATTTCAACATGGCTGTTCTCTCTCTCGTGAGCTTCACTCACTATAGAATATAGACCAAAATTAGTCATTCATTAAATGTCCTCATTTCTTCATAGCTTCTCTCATAGAGGTAATTGAATAATATCATACAATCCAGTGCTGATACATAGGAATGTCTTCTTCCTTTGAATGGATATTCTTTTTTAAAAGTACCACTGTGCATCTGCTTATCAACAACGATGGCGAAGCCCAAGTTCATAATAAATTGTGGTTTTACCTTTTTATGCGAAATATAACTTTGCCATTCCTTGGCAAAAGAGAATAAACACTGGGGTAAAGTACATACAACATGTCTAAATGATTATCACTTTTCCCCATCCATATCTAGATCACTATTTCGGCAAAAAGCCTGCTACAACAAAACTCGGCATCCTCACAGGATGACAGCCATGGATCACACCCCTTGCTAGCGATACTTCCGCTGCATAGCCTTTGACCTTTTCTAGCGACAACCAAATTAGTTCGACTTAGAAATGCAAAGATATCCATATATAAGACAGACTCGTCCTACTCATACAAACACTATGTATAAATTCAGGCCATAGATATACTGAAGCAAGAACAATCTATTCCTACCCAGCCACAGAATAAATCACAGTAGGCCTAGAGTCGTCTGCGGAGTCCGATCGAAGATGACAGAACTATTTTCAAGGGAAGCAACCCAAAAATGACTTCTCCTTAAGCACATAAAAAGGAAATACTTTGCTTACAAAATATTTGCGAACATAATAAGAATATAAATGTATTATATTGCAAGATAGTAAAAATTGCCCTTTACAGTCTTACCACACCTCCCGGGAAAAAAAAAAAAAAAAAAATTTTTTTTTTTAAATACATCTAGGAGCACCGTAGAATAGGCTCACAACGCAAGAATACTGCGCAGATGAAAATATCAGGAATAACTATAATTCCTAATATGACTGGTGAGAATATATATCTCAAAATCTGAGAGAAATTGTTTCCCTACGAATAAATGTTTCCAGGAAGGTGTGATGTACGTATAATACAATTCTGTTAATTATACAATGCATACCAACAATTCACACTACAATCTTAAATTTATGATTTATGAAGAAACAATCATCAAAGAACAGCGGTGAATTAACATCAATAAACCGCTAAGTAGCGATACCATCATTCTATTATTAAATTACAAATGTGTATCTTTAGTAAAGAAACAAAAAATAACTGTTGTAAAGTTATACATATTAAAAAGATCCAATATTTAACAGTTAAGTGGCATCATGTGGGCATCTGGACAGAATGTCCGCCATCACATTTTCTGAACCACGGATAGCTCGTACCGAAAAATGAAAAGGTTGAAGAGCAATTGCGTATCGAGTTGATCTCGAGCTCTTCAAGTTCTTACTTTGGATAGCCGTAAGAGCTTTTTGGTCAGTTTCCACTACGAAATGCGCGCCCAGAAGGAATCTTTGGAGTTTGAGAATTGACCAAACCATTGCCAATAATTCACGGTCTAAAACCGAGTAATTCCTTTCTGCAGCATTAAGTTTTCTGGATATGTACATTACAGGATGCAGAGTTCCAGAGTACTCTTGCATTAGTGCCGCTCCAATCCCAGTGGATGAAGCGTCACTACGAAGAACAAATGTCTTATCTGTTGTAGGTAACACTAAAATAGGTGGTGATGAAAACATAGTTTTGATCTTCTCTAGTGAAGATTGGCATTCATGAGACCAGTGAACCATGTTAGGCGACCCTTTCTTTAATAGTGTAGAGAGAGGTGCCATGATAGAGGACAGATTCGGAATGAAACGTCCATAAAATTGTATGAGACCTAAAAGACTTCGCACTTGCTTTTTAGTCCTAGGGATAGAGATGTTAAGTATCTTAGTGATATTATGGTCTTCTGTCTTCAAGAAACCGTGACCTACTCGATGGCCTAAGAAAGCAATTTCGCTAAAGCCAATACAAGCTTTAGATGGTTTTGCTGTCAGGTTATACTCACGCAGAGTTGATAATAATTCAACTAACCCTGAATAGTGATCTTCCCAAGTATCGCTGAAAAGACAGATGTCGTCTAGATAAGCAATGACATCTGACCGATACAATAGGATTCGACGCATCATGCGTACAAATGTAGCTGGTGCGTTCATAAGGCCGAAAGGCATAAAATTCCATTGGAAAAGGCCTCTGGGAGTAGAGAAAGCGGTAAGAGGTTTGGCGCGTTCGGATAATGGAACTTGCCAATATCCTTTAGACAAATCAAGTTTAGTGAAAAAATGCGATTTAGAAAGACGAGTAAGTAACTCTTCTAGTAAAGGCATAGGTTCAGCATCGAACTTCGTAACTTGATTCAATTTGCGATAGTCAACGCAAAGACGTATGTTATTGTCTTTTTTTTCGAACAATAACCATCGGCGAAGAATATGCAGAAGTGGATGGTTCGATTATTTGTAAATCTATCATTTCATCCAACTCCTTTTCAACCTGTGTTTGGAAATGTATAGGGATAGGATAAGGCCTAACCCTAATTGGAGTATGTTCAGTTAGAACAATGTCATGCTCAATGACATGAGTTTGTCCAGGGATGTCAGTGAGGACATCCTGAAATGTTTGTAACATAGACGAAACTTGTCGCCGTTCTCCTAGAGACAAATCAGGAGAAACAGTAACGTCTTTCCATGATTCACTAGAATGAAGTGGGATCATTGGAAGCGGGAGATTAACATCCGAAAAACTTGTTTCCTCATCCTGTATTACAGACAGTGATGAGTAATGACCATGTTTGACATGAGAATCGTCCGTTGCCTGGAAAATAGGCTGTAAATAGTCAGGACGTTCATGGAACTCCGTAAGCATATTGATGTGGAAGGTTTTATGCTTCCCGTTAATATCGACGATGTAGTCAACATCTGAAATTTTCGATATTATATCGTACGGACCTTTCCAACTAATAAGGAGTCTATTTTCACGACAAGGTAGCAAAACAAATGCTTTGTCACCAGGACAAAGTTGTCGTAAAGTTCTCTTCTTATTAGCAAATTGTCTTGCCTTCTGCTTAGCAAATTCAGAAGAGGACGTTGCCAATTTGCATGCTTCGATAGTCTTTTGTCTCAGCGCGATGACATACTCGTAAGAAGATTTTGTGTCATCGTCAATATTGTCAGCTGTTATAAGATCATGCAGCAAAGACATTGGGCCGCGCGGTCGCGCGCCAAAGACAAGTTCAAAGGGCGAAAACCCTGTATGTTCATTGGGGACCTCTCTGTACGCGAAGAGGGCCGCGGGTAAAACCCTATCCCAATCCTGAGGATGAACCTCAGTTATCTTCCCTAATAAGTTCTTAAGTGTTCTATTTAGTCGCTCGACCATCCCATTGGACATAGGATGATAGATGCTACTCAAAGATCTCTCTATCTGTAGAGTAGACATTACTTGAGACATGGTATCCGATATCAGTTGGGTGCCATGATCTGATAATATTTCTCCGGGGAATCCCAGCCGAGAAAATATAAGCCAAAGAGCATCTGCAATGTCAGCGGTAGTAATGCTCTTTAGAGGGATAGCCTCTGGCCAACGTGTGCACATGTCTACACACGTTAAGATAAACTGATGTCCTCTAGCAGATTTGATCTTGAATGGACCAATGATGTCTATCGCCATTTTCTGGAATGGACGAATAGGAATATCTGCAGCCTGAATAGGCGCAGCATGACGAGGACCTTTGGATTTGACTTCTTGACATACTTTACAGGATCGACAATAGATCCGTATGTCCTTGTTCACAAAAGGCCAAAAGAAAGCCGCAAGAACTCTTGACTTAGTACGGGAAAAACCCATGTGACCAGCACACTGAGAGTCGTGTGCATGTTGTAAGATCTTAACTCTCAAATTCTTGGGTACAAGAATCTGAGAATGACTTGACTTAGTGGAGTCTTGCACCATACGTACAAGTACGCCATTCTTCATTGTAATCCAAGATTTACAATTTGAATCTTTATTCGGATCACCTTTTGTTACAAGAGTGAAGAATTTCTTAAGAGTCGGATCTTCTTCTTGTTGTTTTATAAACGAGTCACGAGAAATTACCAAGGGATCATCTCGGTTATGCACTTCATTATCTTCAACAGATGAAGTTTCAGGCATATTGAGAGCTTGAGCTCTAGTGACTACTGCATTAGCAGATTGCATATTTTGATTTTCCCAAACGGAAATTTGCTCCGGAGTGCATTCTTTGACTCCGTGAATGCGACCGATGATAAGATCAGCGATCGGATCCGGCAAAAGACATGCGTGTACATCTCCTGTGAAGAAAGGAGTAGCAATCCTAATGATAGCGGTAGAGTATTTCTCTATGGTGCCGCCAAATGTTACGCATTTGACTACTTTGCCTGTAGAATGAGAAGGATCTATGAGTGACTGCCTAACCCCAATAGTTGTGCATCCAGAATCAAAAAGTACTGAGACTGGATTGTCATTTACTAAACCTTTGTGTAAGACAAGAGAACCTCTCCCATCATGCGCGATTGACGCAGGAAGAGCGGGAAGAGGATGGCCACAGCTTAAAGTAGACACTGTGGTTGGCTCAAATAATGTTTTGCATTGGGGGCACTGAGATGCTCTCCCAAAATCAAAAGCGGCACATGCCATATTATTAGAGTCATCATTATCTTTATTTTGTTTATAGGCTTCGTGGGACTCTTGCTGTGCAGAGTTCGCCTGGTAATGAGCTTTATGTTTTTTGAATTGTGCTCTACCTCTGTTATTATTGCCTCTGTACTTATCATTGTTTCCACCATTATAACCCCTACTCGGGTTTGAATCATAGCTCCTTTGGTTACTATCATCATATTCATTATAATGAGTATCTCGGTAATTATGATCCTGTTGTCTCCATGAAGGAAAACTTGGATAGTTTCTAGAATGACTTCCTTTGCGAAAGTTCCTGTAATTATGACTACCCCTGAATCGAGGGCTGTCAGCTCTTCTCCAGGTATTCGAAGAAGAACCCTGAAATGATTGGTTACCTTGGTTCTGATAACTGTAATAGTTACCTTTTTTATTAAACCTATTTTGAGGTCCTTGGAATTTGTGAGAGTGATTAGGGTTGTATGGTGTTGCAGAAGCAACTGGCATACCTTCTTTAACCTTACTGTTGCTAATAGCTACGTCCGGATGTGCAGTGACGTATTGGGTACAATACTGTTCCATTTCTTTTAGAGACTTAGGTTTACGCTCATGTAAGAATTCGAGGAAAGGTTTATTTATACTTGACATAATCTTGTCTCTGAGTATCAAGTCCATAAGGGCTTCATAAGTCTTTTCTGTTTTGGATAGCTCAATCCAACGATCAAATGTAAGACGTGTTCTTGCAATGAATTCTGAGAATTCTACACCTGCCTCAGGCACCATTGCCTTAAACAACTTCCGATAACCCTCTTCAGACAACTGATACTTCTTTAACAAGGCTGCCCTAATAACATCATAGTTATCTTTGTCAGCCTCTTCAACCAAACTTAAACTAGTCAGAGAATCACCTTTCAGATTTTCTGATAACTGGTTAGCATATTGTGATTTGTCCACATTATGTGCTCGACACGAGCGTTCAAATCTGTTTAGCCAGAATGTTATGTCATCACTGGAAGGGTTGAACGCTGGTACCTTGACCTTGTAAGTAAAGGGTTTACCATTACCACTAGATGCTTGATTAACATTACTTATGTTTGTTAACTTTAACTTTTCTAACTCAAATGCTAAAAGTTCTTTTTGGTGTTCATGCTCTCTTATTGCTTTTTTCTCTTCTGCTTCAGCTTGTAATCTTCTCTCTTCTGTAGCAGCTTGTAATTTTTTCTCTTCAGCAGCAGCCTCATCTTTTCTTTTCTCTTTTTTCCATTTCCATCTGGAATCTTTTTTCATCAGTCTGTATCTGCAATTTCTTTTGTTCATCCTCTCTTTGTAATTTTTTTTCCTCAGCTGCTAATTTCTTTTCTTCAATCAATGCTTTTCTTTCTTCAGCAGCAGCAGCAAGTTTTCTCTCTTCTGCAGCTAATGCTTTGTCATATTGAGCAACTGCCCATTGTTCTAATTGCTGACCAGTCATATCAAGAGCCCTGCCTTGTGTGATAAAATAATCCAAGGTAGACATCTTGTCTAATAAGATCAGTAATTTGCAAAAGTAAATAAATTCATTTCTTTCTTAGTCTTAATCAAAGACTTTGTATGATAACTTTGTAACCTGTGAAAAATAGTACTTAACTATCCCAATCACTGTGGGAAACAAGCCTTACAAAGGTCTTGTATAAATCCTTATATAATAACAGCTATAAGTTGCTGGTTCACTCTATAATATAAGTGCAGTGCACCAGAAATAGTGTTTTATATCATCAACTGTGTACCTTTAGTAATAGCAATTAACTATCAGTTGATTCTTGTACATCAATTTATATGATCAACTATATTTTAAATAGTGTATGTCGATCAGGCACAAAACAAAACAGTTATACAGAAGAACATGAAAACATTTGCGGAAATGAAATAAATCAAATGGGAAAAACAATAAAAGATAAACCGCAAGAGGATAACAAATACAAATAACGCCACAGTATATAAATATAAATTGAGAATAGAACTGAAAGATAGAATAGGGTAGACCAACAAATTACAAACAAATCAAAACAAACTAAAGAACAGAGAAATATTACAAAAACAACAATGAGTACAGACTTCACAGCTAACACTAATAGCAACAGCTGTCGCAGCAAATTTTCAATGAAGAAAATTGCACCTATAGAAACGCACACATCAGACCCTCTATTACGTGGGATACTCTGCTGTGTGACACCGCCCAACCGAAACAACAACCCGCTGGATACAAACAAATATCACATATAAATAGTTAAACATAAATACATAAATGCATAAATAGTATGGCAATATGATGTAAATAGAGTGTTGCAGAAAGAATGTGTTGGAATGAAGGCTCAGTTACACTGCCTAATAGTACAGTACTGTGGTACTTTATTAAACAAATACTTCTGGTCTAATTATTTTAAATTCAACACAGAAATAGAAGCTCCATCGTTGATTTGAATGATAACAATCAATGTAGGACTTCTCAGTTCAATAACATTTTCTTTCGCAAACACTGTCAAATATTCTCCAGTCCTGATGTGTAATGTTCTATGTTTCAATCAAGCTTGCTGTGTAACACTGTCAGTTGTATGGCAAATGTCCAATGAACCAAATGTCAACAAACCCTGACCTAGTTACTGCATACTCTCGACAGGACAGGTCACGCTGACATCACTGTAGAGTTGTACTGCTGATGTATTTGTGTGTCGTAACAGACCCCAAGGAACGTCTGGTCTCAGTAGTTTACTTCTCAATATGGTCACTGTGCAGGTTGACCCAGGAAGCTGGCACACCAGTTGTTAAACCTCTTTGTGTGTAGTTGTTAACTCATACTGGCTACTAGTTGTTGAATCATGCTTTATTTGTTAAATGATGTGAATGTCCACCAGTGGATAAATGTAGATGTTGGGACTGGTGTAGTAAAGTGTAACGATTGTCAACTCATCAAACCCAGCACAGTTTTGGTCATACAGGTCATCTTGTCCTGGAACGTGATGAGGCTCCGACAAGAATGTGAGTGTAAACAATGAGTGTGTATCTGAATGTCAGTACGCGAATGGTAGAATGATTCGATAGAGTTGACAGGTTGGTAGTACATCACTCATACTCACACTGTTTGAATTCAAGAAGTACTGGAACTACGGTGGTCTTTTATAACATTTAATGGGACGCACACTTGGACAGTACGTGTATGGTTACAGGAACAAATGTCGACATAGACAGCATAATGTTGATCACAGGAATATCATCTTAAGTTAGCATTCATGCTTGGCAAATATCATAATGGAGCATTCGTAAATAAGCATTCAGCGTTCCATCATGTAAATCATCTGGCTTTACTGACTGGGCACGTCAGATCATAACCAATACATAGGAAGGCTCCTAGACCTAACCTCGTCTAGCGAATATTCCTTCACGTAAAGTTCAATATATATATATTTCATAATATAGGAATCCCAGACATGGGTTCTCACATGTAGCAGTGATCTCTTGGTTCATCGAGCGATAGTACAGGCATCCCTTTTTCTCACTCGATAAATACAAAGTATATGAATTTCAACATGGCTGTTCTCTCTCTCGTGAGCTTCACTCACTATAGAATATAGACCAAAATTAGTCATTCATTAAATGTCCTCATTTCTTCATAGCTTCTCTCATAGAGGTAATTGAATAATATCATACAATCCAGTGCTGATACATAGGAATGTCTTCTTCCTTTGAATGGATATTCTTTTTTAAAAGTACCACTGTGCATCTGCTTATCAACAACGATGGCGAAGCCCAAGTTCATAATAAATTGTGGTTTTACCTTTTTATGCGAAATATAACTTTGCCATTCCTTGGCAAAAGAGAATAAACACTGGGGTAAAGTACATACAACATGTCTAAATGATTATCACTTTTCCCCATCCATATCTAGATCACTATTTCGGCAAAAAAGCCTGCTACAACAAAACTCGGCATCCTCACAGGATGACAGCCATGGATCACACCCCTTGCTAGCGATACTTCCGCTGCATAGCCTTTGACCTTTTCTAGCGACAACCAAATTAGTTCGACTTAGAAATGCAAAGATATCCATATATAAGACAGACTCGTCCTACTCATACAAACACTACGTATAAATTCAGGCCATAGATATACTGAAGCAAGAACAATCTATTCCTACCCAGCCACAGAATAAATCACAGTAGGCCTAGAGTCGTCTGCGGAGTCCGATCGAAGATGACAGAACTATTTTCAAGGGAAGCAACCCAAAAATGACTTCTCCTTAAGCACATAAAAAGGAAATATTTTGCTTACAAAATATTTGCGAACATAATAAGAATATAAATGTATTATATTGCAAGATAGTAAAAATTGCCCTTTACAGTACGAATGTAGCTGGGGCGTTCATAAGTCCGAAAGGCATGAAATTCCATTGAAACAAACCCCTAGGTGTAGAAAAAGCAGTGAAAGGTTTGGCGCGTTCTGTTAATGGGACTTGCCAATATCCTTTTGACAAATCAAGTTTAGTGAAGAAATGGGATTTAAAAAGCCTAGTAAGAAGCTCTTCTAGTAAAGGCATAGGTGTTAAATGACGTTTTATTTGTTAAATGCCGTGAATGTCCACCAGTTGATAAATGTAGATGTTGGGACTGGTGTAGTAAAGTGTAACGATTGTCAACTCATTAAACCCAGCACAGTTTTGGTCATACAGGTCATCTTGTCCTGGAACGTGATGAGGCTCCGACAAGAATGTGAGTGTAGACAATGAGTGTGTATATGAATGTCAGAACGCAAATGGTAGAATGATTCGATAGAGTTGACAGGTTGGTAGTACATCACTCATACTCACACTGTTCGAATTCAAGAAGTACTGGAACTACGGTGGTCTTTTTATAACATTTAATGAGACGCACACTTGGACAGTACGTGTATGGTTACAGGAACAAATGTCGACATAGACAGCATAATGTTGGTCACAGGAATATCATCTTAAGTTAGCATTCATGCTTGGCAAATATCATAATGGAGCATTCGTAAATAAGCATTCAGAGTTCCATCATGTAAATCATCTGGCTTTACTGACTGGGCACGTCAGACCATAACCAATATATAGGAAGGCTCCTAGACTTAACCTCGTCTAGCGAATATCCCTTCACGTAAAGTTCAATATATATATTTTTTCATAAAGATATAGGAATCCCAGACATGGGTTCTCACATGTAGCAGTGATCTCTTGGTTCATCGAGCGATAGTACAGGCATCCCTTTTTCTCACTCGATAAATACAAAGTATATGGATTTCAACATGGCTGTGCTTCTCTCGTGAGCTTCACTCACTATTGGATACAGACCAAAATTGGTCATTCGTTAAATGTCCTCATTTCTTCATAGCTTCTATCATAGAGGTAATTGAATAATATCATATAATCTAGTGCTGATACATAGGAATGTCATCTTCCTTTGAATAAATATTCTTTTCAAAAGTACCACTGTGCATCTGCTTATCGACAACGATGGCGAAGCCCAAGTTCATAATAAATTGTGGTTTTACCTTTCTATGCGAAATATAACTTTGCCATTCCTTGGCAAAAGAGAATAAACACTGGGGTAAAGTACATACAACATGTCTAAATGACTATCACTTTTCCCCATTTACTTATAGATCACTTTTTCGGCGATAAGCCGGCTACAACAAAATTCGACATCCCGACAGGATGACAGCCATGAATCACACCCCCTGCTAGCGATACTTCCGCTGCATAGCCTTTGACCTTTTCTAGCGACAACCAACATAGTTCGACTTAGAAATGTAAAGATATCCATATATAAGACAGACTCGTCCTACTCATACAAACACTACGTATAAATTCAGGCCATAGATATACTGAAGCAAGAACAATCTATTCCTACCCAGCCAAAGAATAAATCGCAGTAGACCTAGACTCGTCCGCGGAGTCCGATCGAAGATGACGGAACTACTTTCAAGGGAAGTAACTCAAAAATGACTTCTCCTTAAGCACTTAAAAAGGAAATACTTTGTTTACAAAATATTTGCGAACATAATAAGTATATAAATGTATTATATTGCAAGATAGTAAAGATTGCACTTTACAGTCTTACCACACCTCCCGGGAAAAAAAAAAAATTTTTTTTTTTTAATACATCTAGGAGCAACGTAGAATAGGCTCACAACGCAAGAATACTGCGCAGATGAAAATATCAGGAATAACTATAATTCCTAATATGACCGGTGAGAATATATCTCAAAATCTGAGAGAAATTGTTTCTCTACGAATAAATGTTTCCAGGAAGGTGTGATGTACGTATAATACAATTCTGGTAATTATACAATGCATACCAAAAATTCACACTATAATCTTAAATTTATGATTTATGAAGAAACAATCATCAAAGAACAGCGGTGAATAAACATCAATAAACCGCTAAGTAGCGATACCATCATTCTATTATTAAATTACAAATGTGTATCTTAGTAAAGAAACAAAAAATAACTGTTGTAAAGTTATACATATTAAAAAGATCCAATATTTAACAGTTAAGTGGCATCATGTGGGCATCTGGACAGAATGTCCGCCATCACATTTTCTGAACCACGGATAGCTCGTACCGAGAAATGAAAAGGTTGAAGAGCGATTGCGTATCGAGTTGATCTCGAGCTCTTCAAGTTCTTACTTTGGATAGCCGTAAGAGCTTTTTGGTCAGTTTCCACTACGAAATGCGCGCCCAGAAGGAATCTTTGGAGTTTGAGAATTGACCAAACCATTGCCAATAATTCACGGTCTAAAACCGAGTAATTCCTTTCTGCAGCATTAAGTTTTCTGGATATATACATTACAGGATGCAGAGTTCCAGAGTACTCTTGCATTAGTGCCGCTCCAATCCCAGTGGATGAAGCGTCACTACGAAGAACAAATGTCTTATCTGTTGTAGGTAACACTAAAATAGGTGGTGATGAAAACATAGTTTTGATCTTCTCTAGTGAAGATTGGCATTCATGAGACCAGTGAACCATGTTAGGCGACCCTTTCTTTAATAGTGTAGAGAGAGGTGCCATGATAGAGGACAGATTCGGAATGAAACGTCCATAAAATTGTATGAGACCTAAAAGACTTCGCACTTGCTTTTTAGTCCTAGGGATAGAGATGTTAAGTATCTTAGTGATATTATGGTCTTCTGTCTTCAAGAAACCGTGACCTACTCGATGGCCTAAGAAAGCAATTTCGCTAAAGCCAATACAAGCTTTGGATGGTTTTGCTGTCAGGTTATACTCACGCAGAGTTGATAATAATTCAACTAACCCTGAATAGTGATCTTCCCAAGTATCGCTGAAAAGACAGATGTCGTCTAGATAAGCAATGACATCTGACCGATACGATAGGATTCGACGCATCATGCGTACAAATGTAGCTGGTGCGTTCATAAGGCCGAAAGGCATAAAATTCCATTGGAAAAGGCCTCTGGGAGTAGAGAAAGCGGTAAGAGGTTTGGCGCGTTCGGATAATGGAACTTGCCAATATCCTTTAGACAAATCAAGTTTAGTGAAAAAATGCGATTTAGAAAGACGAGTAAGTAGCTCTTCTAGTAAAGGCATAGGTTCAGCATCGAACTTCGTAACTTGATTCAATTTGCGATAGTCAACGCAAAGACGTATGTTATTGTCTTTTTTTCGAACAATAACCATCGGCGAAGAATATGCAGAAGTGGATGGTTCGATTATTTGTAAATCTATCATTTCATCCAACTCCTTTTCAACCTGTGTTTGGAAATGTATAGGGATAGGATAAGGTCTAACCCTAATTGGAGTATGTTCAGTTAGAACAATGTCATGCTCAATGACATGAGTTTGTCCAGGGATGTCAGTGAGGACATCCTGAAATGTTTGTAACATAGACGAAACTTGTCGCCGTTCTCCTAGAGACAAATCAGGAGAAACAGTAACGTCTTTCCATGATTCACTAGAATGAAGTGGGATCATTGGAAGCGGAAGATTAACATCCGAAAAACTTGTTTCCTCATCCTGTATTACAGACAGTGATGAGTAATGACCATGTTTGACATGAGAATCGTCCGTTGCCTGGAAAATAGGCTGTAGATAGTCAGGACGTTCATGGAACTCCGTAAGCATATTGATGTGGAAGGTTTTATGCTTCCCGTTAATATCGACGATGTAGTCAACATCTGAAATTTTCGATATTATATCGTACGGACCTTTCCAACTAATAAGGAGTCTGTTTTCACGACAAGGTAGCAAAACAAATGCTTTGTCACCAGGACAAAGTTGTCGTAAAGTTCTCTTCTTATTAGCAAATTGTCTTGCCTTCTGCTTAGCAAATTCAGAAGAGGACGTTGCCAATTTGCATGCTTCGATAATCTTTTGTCTCAGCGCGATGACATACTCGTAAGAAGATTTTTTTGTCATCGTCAATATTGTCAGCTGTTATAAGATCATGCAGCAAAGACATTGGGCCGCGCGGTCGCGCGCCAAAGACAAGTTCAAAGGGCGAAAACCCTGTATGTTCATTGGGGACCTCTCTGTACGCGAAGAGGGCCGCGGGTAAAACCCTATCCCAATCTTGAGGATGATCCTCAGTTATCTTCCCTAATAAGTTCTTAAGTGTTCTATTTAGTCGCTCGACCATCCCATTGGACATAGGATGATAGATGCTACTCAAAGATCTCTCTATCTGTAGAGTAGACATTACTTGAGACATGGTATCCGATATCAGTTGGGTGCCATGATCTGATAATATTTCTCCGGGGAATCCCAGCCGAGAAAATATAAGCCAAAGAGCATCTGCAATGTCAGCGGTAGTAATGCTCTTTAGAGGGATAGCCTCTGGCCAACGTGTGCACATGTCTACACACGTTAAGATAAACTGATGTCCTCTAGCAGATTTGATCTTGAATGGACCAATGATGTCTATCGCCATTTTCTGGAATGGACGAATAGGAATATCTGCAGCCTGAATAGGCGCAGCATGACGAGGACCTTTGGATTTGACTTCTTGACATACTTTACAGGATCGACAATAGATCCGTATGTCCTTGTTCACAAAAGGCCAAAAGAAAGCCGCAAGAACTCTTGACTTTGTACGGGAAAAAACCCATGTGACCAGCACACTGAGAGTCGTGTGCATGTTGTAAGATCTTAACTCTCAAATTCTCGGGTACAAGAATCTGAGAATGACTTGACTTAGTGGAGTCTTGCACCATACGTACAAGTACGCCATTCTTCATTGTAATCCAAGATTTACAATTTGAATCTTTATTCGGATCACCTTTCGTTACAAGAGTGAAGAATTTCTTAAGAGTCGGATCTTCTTCTTGTTGTTTTATAAACGAGTCACGAGAAATTACCAAGGGATCATCTTGGTTATGCACTTCATTATCTTCAACAGATGAAGTTTCAGGCATATTGAGAGCTTGAGCTCTAGTGACTACCGCATTAGCAGATTGCATATTTTGATTTTCCCAAACGGAAATTTGCTCCGGAGTGCATTCTTTGACTCCGTGAATGCGACCGATGATAAGATCAGCGATCGGATTCGGCAAAAGACATGCGTGTACATCTCCTGTGAAGAAAGGAGTAGCAATCCTAATGATAGCGGTAGAGTATTTCTCTATGGTGCCGCCAAATGTTACGCATTTGACTACTTTGCCTGTAGAATGAGAAGGATCTATGAGTGACTGCCTAACCCCAATAGTTGTGCATCCAGAATCAAAAAGTACTGAGACTGGATTGTCATTTACTAAACCTTTGTGTAAGACAAGAGAACCTCTCCCATCATGCGCGATTGACGCAGGAAGAGCGGGAAGAGGATGGCCACAGCTTAAAGTAGACACTGTGGTTGGCTCAAATAATGTTTTGCATTGGGGGCACTGAGATGCTCTCCCAAAATCAAAAGCGGCACATGCCATATTATTAGAGTCATCATTATCTTTATTTTGTTTATAGGCTTCGTGGGACTCTTGCTGTGCAGAGTTCGCCTGGTAATGAGCTTTATGTTTTTTGAATTGTGCTCTACCTCTGTTATTATTGCCTCTGTACTTATCATTGTTTCCACCATTATAACCCCTACTCGGGTTTGAATCATAGCTCCTTTGGTTACTATCATCATATTCATTATAATGAGTATCTCGGTAATTATGATCTTGTTGTCTCCATGAAGGAAAACTTGGATAGTTTCTAGAATGACTTCCTTTGCGAAAGTTCCTGTAATTATGACCACCCCTGAATCGAGGGCTGTCAGCTCTTCTCCAGGTATTCGAAGAAGAACCCTGAAATGATTGGTTACCTTGGTTCTGATAACTGTAATAGTTACCTTTTTTATTAAACCTATTTTGAGGTCCTTGGAATTTGTGAGAGTGATTAGGGTTGTATGGTGTTGCAGAAGCAACTGGCATACCTTCTTTAACCTTACTGTTGCTAATAGCTACGTCCGGATGTGCAGTGACGTATTGGGTACAATACTGTTCCATTTCTTTTAGAGACTTAGGTTTACGCTCATGTAAGAATTCGAGGAAAGGTTTATTTATACTTGACATAATCTTGTCTCTGAGTATCAAGTCCATAAGTGCTTCATAAGTCTTTTCTGTTTTGGATAGCTCAATCCAACGATCAAATGTAAGACGTGTCCTTGCAATGAATTCTGAGAATTCTACACCTGCCTCAGGCACCATTGTCTTAAACAACTTCCGATAACCCTCTTCAGACAACTGATACTTCTTTAATAAGGCTGCCCTAATAACATCATAGTTATCTTTGTCAGCCTCTTCAACCAAACTTAAACTAGTCAGAGAATCACCTTTCAGATTTTCTGATAACTGGTTAGCATATTGTGATTTGTCCACATTATGGGCTCGACAAGAGCGTTCAAATCTATTTAGCCAGAATGTTATGTCATCACTGGAAGGGTTGAACGCTGGTACCTTGACCTTGTAAGTAAAGGGTTTACCATTACCACCAGATGCTTGATTAACATTACTTATGTTTGTTAACTTTAACTTTTCTAACTCAAATGCTAAAAGTTCTTTTTTGTGTTCATGTTCTCTTTTTTTCTCTTCTGCAGCAGCTTCATCTTTTCTTTTCTCTTTTTCCATTTCCATCTGGAATCTTTTTTCATCAGTCTGTATCTGCAATTTCTTTTGTTCATACTCTCTTTGTAATTTTTTTTCCTCAGCTTCTAATCTTTTCTCCTCAATCAATGCTTTTCTTTCTTCAGCAGCTAATGCTTTGTCATATTGAGCAACTGCCCATTCTTCTAATTGCTGACCAGTCTTATCAAGAGCCTTGCCTTGTGTGATAAAATAATCTAATGTAGACATCTTGTCTAATAAGATCAGTAATTTGCAAAAGTAAATAAATTCACTTTCTTAGTCTTAATCAAAGACCTTGTATGATAACTTTGTAACCTGTGGAAAATAGTACTTAACTATCCCAATCACTGTGGGAAACAAGCCTTACAAAGGTCTTGTATAAATCCTTATATAATAACAGATATAAGTTGCTGGTTCACTCTATAATATAAGTGCAGTGCACCAGAAATAGTGTTTTATATCATCAACTGTGTACCTTTAGTAATAGCAATTAACTATCAGTTGATTCTTGTACATCAATTTATATGATCAACTATATTTTAAATAGTGTATGTCGATCAGGCACAAAACAAAACAGTTATACAGAAGAACATGAAAACATTTGCGGAAATGAAATAAATCAAATGGGAAAAACAATAAAAGATAAACCGCAAGAGGATAACAAATACAAATAACGCCACAGTATATAAATATAAATTGAGAATAGAACTGAAAGATAGAATAGGGTAGACCAACAAATTACAAACAAATCAAAACAAACTAAAGAACAGAGGAATATTACAAAAACAACAATGAGTACAGTCTTCACAGCTAACACTAATAGCAACAGCTGTCGCAGCAAATTTTCAATCAAGAAAATTGCACCTATAGAAACGCACACATCAGACCCTCTATTACGTGGGATACTCTGTTGTGTGACACCGCCCAACCAAAACAACAACCCGCTGGATACAAACAAATATCACATATAAATATTTAAACATAAATACATAAATGCATAAATAGTATGGCAATATGATGTAAATAGAGTGTTGCAGAAAGAATGTGTTGTAAAGAAGGCTCAGTTACACTGCCTAATAGTACAGTACTGTGGTACTTTATTAAACAAATACTTCTGGTCTAATTATTTTAAATTCAACACAGAAATAGAAGCTCCATCGTTGATGTGAATGATAACAATCGATGTAGGACTTCTCAGTTCAATAACATTTCCTTTCGCAAACACTGTCAAATATTCTCCAGTCCTGATGTGTAATGTTCTATGTTTCAACCAAGCTTGCTGTGTAACACTGTCAGTTGTATGGCAAATGTCCAACGAACCAAATGTCAACAAACGCTGACCTAGTTACTGCATACTCTCGACAGGACAGGTCACGCTGACATCACTGTAGAGTTGTACTGTTGATGTATTTGTGTGTCGTAACAGACCCCAAGGAACGTCTGGTCTCAGTAGTTTACTTCTCAATATGGTCACTGTGCAGGTTGACCCAGGAAGCTGGCACACCAGTTGTTAAATCACGTTTTATTTGGTAAATGCCGTGAATGTCCACCAGTTGATAAATGTAGATGTTGGGACTGGTGTAGTAAAGTGTAACGATTGTCAACTCATTAAACCCAGCACAGTTTTGGTCATACAGGTCATCTTGTCCTGGAACGTGATGAGGCTCCGACAAGAATGTGAGTGTAGACAATGAGTGTGTATATGAATGTCAGAACGCGAATGGTAGAATGATTCGATAGAGTTGACAGGTTGGTAGTACATCACTCATACTCACACTGTTCGAATTCAAGAAGTACTGGAACTACGGTGGTCTTTTTATAACATTTAATGAGACGCACACTTGGACAGTACGTGTATGGTTACAGGAACAAATGTCGACATAGACAGCATAATGTTGGTCACAGGAATATCATCTTAAGTTAGCATTCATGCTTGGCAAATATCATAATGGAGCATTCGTAAATAAGCATTCAGAGTTCCATCATGTAAATCATCTGGCTTTACTGACTGGGCACGTCAGACCATAACCAATATATAGGAAGGCTCCTAGACCTATACTCGTCTAGCGAATATCCCTTCACGTAAAGTTCAATATATATATTTTTCATAAAGATATAGGAATCCCAGACATGGGTTCTCACATGTAGCAGTGATCTCTTGGTTCATCGAGCGATAGTACAGGCATCCCTTTTTCTCACTCGATAAATACAAAGTATATGGATTTCAACATGGCTGTGCTTCTCTCGTGAGCTTCACTCACTATTGGATACAGACCAAAATTGGTCATTCGTTAAATGTCCTCATTTCTTCATAGCTTCTATCATAGAGGTAATTGAATAATATCATATAATCTAGTGCTGATACATAGGAATGTCATCTTCCTTTGAATAAATATTCTTTTCAAAAGTACCACTGTGCATCTGCTTATCGACAACGATGGCGAAGCCCAAGTTCATAATAAATTGTGGTTTTACCTTTCTATGCGAAATATAACTTTGCCATTCCTTGGCAAAAGAGAATAAACACTGGGGTAAAGTACATACAACATGTCTAAATGACTATCACTTTTCCCCATTTACTTATAGATCACTTTTTCGGCGATAAGCCGGCTACAACAAAATTCGACATCCCGACAGGATGACAGCCATGAATCACACCCCCTGCTAGCGATACTTCCGCTGCATAGCCTTTGACCTTTTCTAGCGACAACCAACATAGTTCGACTTAGAAATGTAAAGATATCCATATATAAGACAGACTCGTCCTACTCATACAAACACTACGTATAAATTCAGGCCATAGATATACTGAAGCAAGAACAATCTATTCCTACCCAGCCAAAGAATAACTCGCAGTAGGCCTAGACTCGTCCGCGGAGTCCGATCGAAGATGACGGAACTCCTTTCAAGGGAAGTAACTCAAAAATGACTTCTCCTTAAGCACTTAAAAAGGAAATACTTTGTTTACAAAATATTTGCGAACATAATAAGTATATAAATGTATTATATTGCAAGATAGTAAAGACATGATTCACTAGAATGAAGTGGAATCACTGGAAGAGGGAGATTTACATCCGAGAAACTTGTTTCTTCATCCTGTATTACTGACAAGGATGAGAAATGACCATGTGGTACTGGGGAATCGTCCGTTGCCTGCAAAATAGGCAGCAAATACTCAGGACGTTCATGGAATTCCATAAGCATATTGATGTGGAAGGTTTTATGCTTCCCATCAATATCGACAATATAGTCAACATCGGAAATTTTCGAGATTATATCGAACAGACCTTTCCATGAGATAAGAAGTCTGTTTTCCCTACAAGGTAGCAGAACATATGCTTTGTCCCCAGGACAAAGTTGTCATAAGGTTCTTTTCTTATTGGCAAATTGCCTTGCCTTCTGTTTGGCAAATTCAGAAGAAGAAGTTGCTAATCTGCATGCTTCGATAATCTTGTGTCTAAGCGCGATGACATATTCGTAAGAAGATTTTGTGTCATCATCAATATTATCAGCTGTTATAAGATCATGAGGGAGCCGCGCTGGTGTAATGGCTTCGGCGTTGTACTGGCGACCAGGTGTTCATGGTTCAAACCCGGGCGTCGGCATTTGAAGAAATGTTTACGGCCGGAAATTTGACTGAATAGCCTGAACGGCTCCTGTGATAAACCCTCTGTGGATGGGAAGGAGCGAAGCTCCTGACCGGGTTGGAAGGAAAGTCCTCAGGTTCCCCAGCCTCACAATGACATGTCATTGGGCCGAAGGGCTGAAAGCCCAAGTGCCGCTGGTTAAGGGAAAAAAAAAAAAATATCATGAAGCAAAGACATAGGGCCGCGCGGTCGCGCGCCGAAGACAAGTTCAAAGGGAGAAAATCCTGTATGTTCATTGGGGACCTCTCTATACGCAAAGAGGGCTGCGGGCAAAACCCTATCCCAATCTTGAGGATGATCCTCAGTTATCTTCCCTAGTAAGTTTTTGAGTGTTCTGTTTAGACGTTCTACCATCCCATTAGACATAGGATGATAGATACTGCTCAATGATCTATCTATGTTCAAAGTAGACATCACTTGAGACATGGTATCCGATATCTATTGGGTGCCATGATCCGATAATATTTCTACGGGGAATCCCAGACGAGAAAATATAAGCCAAAGAGCGTCTGCAATATCGGCAGTGGAAATGCTCTTCAGAGGTATAGCCTCTGGCCAACGTGTGCACATGTCAACACACGTTAAGATAAACTGATGTCCTCTGGCAGATTTGATCTTAAACGGACCAATAATGTCTATTGCCATTTTCTGAAACGGCCGAATAGGAATATCTGCCGCCTGAATAGGTGCAGCATGGCGTGGACCTTTGGATTTGACTTCTTGACATACCTTACAAGATCGGCAATAAATCCGTATGTCTTTGTTTACGAAAGGCCAAAAGAAAGCAGCAAGAACTCTTGACTTAGTACGGGAAAAACCTATATGTCCAGCACACTGAGAGTCATGAGCGTGCTGCAAAACTTAACTCTCAAATTCTTGGGTACAAGAATCTGAGAGTGCATTGACGTAGTAGAGTCTTGGACCATACGCACAAGTACGCCATTTTTCATTGTAATCCAAGATTTTCGATTTGTATCTTTATTTGGATCACCTTTTGTTGCAAGAGTGAAGAATTTCTTTAGAGTGGGATCATCTTCTTGCTGTTTTATAAATGAGTCACGAGAAATTACCAAGGGATCATCTTGGTTATGCACTTCAGCATCTTCAGTAGATGAAGTTTGAGGCATATTGAGAGCTTGCGCTCTTTTGACTACTGCATTAGCAGTTTGCATATTTTGATCTTCCCAAGCAGCAATTTGTTGCGGAGTGCATTCTTTGAACTCCGTGAATACGACCAATGATGAGATCAGCAATCAGATTCGGCAGAAGACATGCGTGCACATCTCCCGTAAAGAAAGGAGTAGCAATATTGATGATAGCAGTAGAGTACTTCTCTAAGGTGCCGCCAAATGTTACACATTTGACTACTTTGCCTGTGGCATGGGAAGGATCTACGAGTGACTGCCTAACACCAATAGTGGTGCATCCAGAATAAAAAAGAATTGAGACTGGGCTATCATTTACTAGACCTTTATGTAAGACAAGAGATCCTCTTCCATCATGCGCGACTGACGCAGGAAGAGCAGGGAGAGGGTGACCACAACTTAAAGTAGACACCGTAGTTGGTTCGAATAATGTTTTGCATTGGGGGCATTGAGATGCTCTCCCAAAATCAAAAGCAGAACATGCCATATTATTAGAGTTTTTATTATCATTAGTCTGATTACAGGCTTCATGGGACTCTTGCTGCGCAGAGTTTGCCTGATAATGTGATTTATGTCCTCTGTATTGAGATCTACCTCGATTATTATTGCCTCTCCAATTATTATTGTTTCCTCTATTGTAACCCCTATTTGGGTTTGAGTCATAGTTCTCATGGTTACAATCATTCATCATCATCATCATCAGTTGCCATCTCCACAACGAAGGTTGGCTGTAATGGATCTCCAACGTCTTCTGTCTCTTGTCTTGATGGTGCACTCTGACAGACTCTTTCCTGTCCATCTCTTGATGTTGTCTTCCCACTTATAGCGCTGTCTTCCCCTTGCACATTTGCCTTCAACTCTCCCTTCTGTTATGGTCTTCTGCAAGGTGTTATGCCTTTTTATGTGGCCAAAGTATTTTAGCTGTCGAACTTTGACCTCCCTCATTAGTTCTCTTTTCATACCTAGATTTTCTAGGACCTGCTTATTTGTTTTCATCTCTTTCCATGAGATACGCCCCATTCTTCTATATATCCACATTTCAAGAGCCTCAATTCTTTCTTCCAAATGCTTATTCATCGTCCATGTTTCTGCACCATACAGAAATGCAGAATATATATAACACTTTATGATTCTCAGTTTTAATTTGTGAGATAACTGTTTGGATGTCAGTATATGTTTCATGTTGTTGAATGTAGCTTTGGCCATTCCTATTCTCTTCTTGATTTCTGTTTCACATCTGCCATCTTCTGTTATTATATGACCGAGATATACGTAGCTCTTGACTTGTTCCAGGATTTCCCCATTTACGCTTATCTTTAATGTGGGTTTATCGTCTGTTTTGCTAATTATCATAGTTTTTGTTTTCTCAATATTAATGTAGAGTCCATATTCATGACTTATACTGTTCACTTGCTTCACTAGTTCCTGTAACTCCTGTTCGCTTTCAGCTAACAACACGGTATCATCTGCATATCTAAGGTTGTTTATTGACCTTCCACTGATGTTCAGTCCTGGTATTTCCTGTATCTGTTTGAAAATTTTTTCAGTGTATAAATTAAATAGGCAGGGGGACAGCACACAACCTTGTCTGACACCTCTTTTTATGTCTATGTATGGTGAATAATTCCTTCCAGTTCTTACTGTGGCAGTTTGCTCCCAATAAAGGTTACTGAGTATTCTTATATCTTTTCGAGGCATTCAATTATTTTCTCATGATGGACTCTGTCAAAAGCCTTCTTATAGTCAATGAAGCACATATACATACTTTTTTGGACCTCTGTATATTTTTCTGCTAATATTCTTAGGCAAAATATTGCCTCTCTTGTTCCACTGTTCCGTCTAAAACCAAACTGTTCTTCCTGGATTTCGCTGTCTACTTTACTTTTTATTCTTTCCTGTATGATTTTGAGCAGTATCTTAATTGCATGACTCATCAGGCTGATTGTTCTGAAGTCTGAACATTCTGTTGCATTTGGTTTTTTGGGCAATGTTATAAAAACTGATGTCTTCATGTCGTGTGGTATATATCCTGTATTGTATACATCGTTGCATATTTCTGTGATTGTATCTATACCAAAGCTCTCCAGAGCTTCTATCATTTCAATTTTTATGTTATCCATGCCTGCTGATTTTCCTTTTTGTATCATATGAATGGCATTCTCTACTTCTGATCTGAGAATGTTTGGGCCTTCATTAGAATCTGGTGATGGTTTTTTACCTCTGTTGTCCTCGAATAATTCTTTTACGTATTCTGCCCATCTGTTTGATATGTCTTTCTCATCAAGTAATATTACACCATTTTTGTTCTTGATACAGCTTCCTCCTTGTGCAAACCGTGACCGATTTGATAATTTCTTTATTTCTTCATGCATATCTCTTGTCCTGTGCTTTGCTTCCAAGTCTTCTATTTCCTTGCATTTTGTTTCTATCCACCGTTCTTTTGCTTCTCTACACATAGTACGTATGTCATTGTCTATTGTTTTATATTCTGGAGTGTTTTTTGCTTTCTTTCTTTCGGTCATTTTATTCAAGATGTCATCTGTCATCCAAATTTGATTTTTCTTAGACTCCTTTTTAGGTAAATTTGCATTTGCTGATTGTATGCTTGTTTTTAAGCATTCCCATTTTGCGGTTGCTTTTTCTTCTGGGTTTTCTCTTCTATACTGCTCCATGCTTTCTGTCAATAACTGTTGATATTTATTTTTGACGTCGATTAAATATTTCTGTTTTATATCTGGTTGTTTCAACGCTGATATTTCTATCTGGGGTTCCTCCTGTCTTCTGTTTCCTGCTCTTTTCAGCTTTATATTTACTTTGATGACGACTGGATTGTGATCTGAATTTATGTCGGCGCCAGGATATGTCTTTGCACTTGTGACACTGTTCTTAAATCTATGTTTTATCATGATATAGTCGATTTGATTTCGTGTTATATCTCCTGGGCTTTTCCATGTGTATAATTTCCTTGGGTGGTGTTCAAAAAAGGTGTTACATATGACCAGCTGGTTTTCTTCACAGAACTGGATAAGTCTGTCTCCTCTATCATTTCTTGTCCCTAATCCATACTGTCCTACTATTTTCTTGTATTTTCCTTTTCCTACTTTTGCATTCATATCACCCATTACTATCAACACATCTGTTGATTTGACTGGTTTAAGTGTGTGTTGTAGATCTTCATAGTATTCTTCTATTTCTTCCTCGCTGTGATCTTTAGTTGGTGCATAAGTTTGTAAGATTGATATGTCGAATGGCTTTGCTCTCATTTTTAGTAACATCATTCTGTCATTGTGTGTCCAGTATCCACATACGTATTTTTCTAACTCCTTCTTTATCAACATTCCTACCCCTCTTTCATGTTTTTCTCCGCCTGAGTGTATAAGCGTGTACTGGTCTCTTTTTATGTAGCCTGTATCCAAAAGTCTTGCCTCTGCAACTCCCAGTATATCGAGTTTCATGTCTGTTGCTTCTAATATAAGATTGTCAAGCTTTCCTTCTCCGTTCAGAGTTCTAACATTCCATGTTCCTATTTTTAGGCTTCTCCTACTAGTTTTTAGGTGGTCTTTCTCAGAATGCTCCCTTTCAACAGAATTTAAGGAACACTCGTCATTATGTACTTCCTTACTCATTAGAGGAGTTGCCTCTTCCCTGTTAATTTGTACAGTAGATTCTTCCCCAGGGGACAGAGAGTTCTCTACAAATCGTTTCTTATCTTGTTGTTGTGATCCCATTACATTCTGTAGGAAGTACGTGGTAAGGCCCCAATCTCTTCCACGGTGGCTAGCCATTGTCTTTTTCTATGTCCGACACGCCTCCAGTGCGCCACACACTTTGCTGTTTCGCTTTGCGAGCCGTTGATCTTCTCAGATTCCTCCGCCTCACTCACCGTCTCAGTCTTTGTGTACTAGGGATGGACATTCCCTTGAGTAAGATTGCTCCTACTCCACCCATGTAGTTTAGCCAGTCAGCCAAGACTGTTGCCCGGGATGTGGCCACCGCTGTACACAAGCGGTATTCGAGGAGCCATACAATCATTATGTTCATTATAATGAGTATCTCTGTAATTATGGTCTTGTTGTCTCCATGACGGATGACTTGGATAGTTCCTATAATGACTTCCTCTGCGGAAATTCCTATAATTGTGGCAACCCCTGTATCGAGGGCTGTCAGCTCATCTCCAGTTCTTCGAAGAAGAACCTTGAAATGATTGATTACCTTGATTTTGATAATTATTCGAGTTACTCTTTTTATCAAACCTGTTTTGTGGTCCTTGAAATTTGTGTGAGTAATTAGGGTTGTATGGTGTTGCTGAAGCAACTGGCATACTTTCCTTAACCTTAGCATTGCTAATAACTACGTCCGGATGTGCAGTGACGTATTGGGTACAATATTGTTCCATTTCTTTTAGTGTCTTGGGTTTAAGCTCATGTAGGAATTCAAAAAAGTTAGTTGCTTATCCTTTACAGGACGTGGCAATCAACCCCAGCTTTTATTGGCTGTTTGTGATTTTTCTAGGCATTTTTTTTCATTCAGTAGTTTGCCATTGCTTTCTGAACGGTACGGTGCTTATACCATTGTTAAAAATCCATACAAAGCGATCTGGTACCAAACCACATGCAGCAGGTTTCGAACCTGGTATATCTGGATTATGAAACTGCGTTCATATCCATTAAGCCACAGACGCCGACTGTAGGAATTTAAGGAATGGTTTATTTACACTTGACATAATCTTGTCTCTGAGCAACAAGTCCATAAGGGCTTCATATGTCTTTTCTGTTTTGGACAGCTCAATCCAACGATTAAATGTAAGACGTGTCCTTGCAATGAATTCTGAGAATTCTACCCCTGTTTCAGGTACCATTCTCTTAAACAAAAGACGATAACCTTCCTCTATCAATTGATATTTTTTTAAATAAGGCTGCTCTGATAACATCATAATTATCCTGGTCAGCCTCTTCTACCAAGCTTAAACTAGTCAGAGTGTCACCTTTCAGTATCTCTGATAACTGATTAGCATATTGTGATCTATCCACGTTATGATTTCGACAAGAACGTTCAAACCTATCCAGCCACACTGCTATATCGTCACTGGATGGATTAAATGCTGGTAGCTTGATCTTGTAAATAAAAGGTTTGCCATTACCACCAGATGATTGATTAACATTACCCATGTTTGTCAATTTCAATTTTTCTAACTCAAATGCTAAAAGTTTTTCCTTATGTTCATGTTCCATCTTTATTTTTCTCTCCTCAGCTTCAGCTTCCAATCTTTTATTTTCAGATTCTCTCTGTAATCTTTTTTCTTCAGCCTCAGCTTCTAATCTTTTATTTTCAGATTCTCTCTGTAATCTTTTTTCTTCAGCCTCAGCTTCTAATCTTTTATTTTCAGATTCTCTCTGTAATCTTTTTTCTTCCATCTGGAATCTCCTTTCTTCCACCTGCATCTGCAAGTTCTTTTGTTCAGTCTCAGCTTTCAGTTTATCAATTTCCAATTTTTGTGCCTTGTCATATTGACTGGTAGCATACTCTTCCAACTTATCACCAGTCTTGCCTAGGGATTTCCCTAGCTCAATAAAGTAATCCACAGTCGACATAATGTCTAACAATATGTGACTAGTTACCTGAAAAAGTCAATGAAATTTATTCCACCGTGAATGAGAGCAAGTTTTAATAAACTTGAATAACCAGCTCCCTTTATCCCAACCTCTGTGGGAGACAAGCCTTTAATAAGGTCTTGTATACTCACTTGTGTAATAATAATAGTAATAAACTACCAGTTTATTCTATACCACAAGTGCACTACACTGCTAGTAGTGTATGATCAAATATACCTTTCATAGCGTATGTCAACCAACAACATAAACAAAGGACAATCAAGAAAGACAACATGGAAACATTCGCAGAAATCAAATAAGTTAAATAGGAAAACTGAAGAAAATAAACAACCGGGTTTGCCTTCCCTCTTCGATCCGTACTCGCTCAGCCAGACTGCACTGCTGCAGACTGTTTCCAGGAGGTGGAGTACGGTCTTGACCAGCTCTGGTTCGCTGGTCCTGATGCAAGCAGTCAAGCGATGGGTCGCTGACTGCATTCTCTATTGCTGCATCTTTGGGTCCCAGCTTCAAATCTAAGAAGTCTAGAAGCCTATCAGTCAGGAAGGGGAAGACATCTGAGGTCACATTCATGGTTTAAAACCAAAGAATCCCTATTGTCATTGAGAAACCTGTTAAAAGTCTTGACAGGGTGTATGATGTCTCATTAAAAGACTAAAAGGCAGACAGAAGACTACAGATCATAGACCAAAGCAGACTCCTATGAAAGTTCAAACTGTGGTGCCTTCAGTTAATGTTGATAACTAAATTGCTATAGCCACTGCTTATATATGAAATAAGCACCAGTACAGTGGAAGCTTGAAAACACAAGAACTTCAACAAACATGGACAAGTCAAATACAGAATATAAATCAACGCAGCCGCCCAAGACAGAAGAAGGTCCTCTGGAAAGGAGGCGCATGAAGCAACCCAGAGAAAGCCTAAAGGAGTCTGGGTTGCTGACTAACCTTTTTTCGTCTAGGAAAATCTCCAGGATTGGCATCTGGAATGTTCGCACTCTATGTGAACAAGGGAAAACTGCACAGGTAGCAGCAGAAATGAAATTGCAGGATTGATATCATTGGTCTCTGCGAGACATAGGGCATAGAGAGGAGGAGATTGATCACAGGAGAAATGGTGTTGTCCTCAGGACATGAGAAGGAAAGAGCCCACCACAGTGAAGGGGTGGCTGTAATGCTGTCTAGGGAAGCGCAGAAGGCACTTATAGAATGGGACCCTGAATTATAACAGCAAGGTTTAAATCAGCCAAAAAGAAAGTAAAATATAAACATCATCCAATGTTATGCACCAACAAATGATAAAGAAGAATCTGAGAAAGAAGACTTTTACACCAGATTACAAAATGTCTTGGACAAAAAGAAAAGAAAAGACATCACAATTTTGATGGGGGACCTAAATGCGAAAATAGGTACAGAAAATAGGCTTTGAAGAAATCATGGGAAAGCATGGATTAGGTATGATGAACGAGAATGGGGAACTATTAGCTAACTTCTGTGCTTCAAATCAACTAGCTATAGGAGGAAGCATATTTCCACATAAAAGAATATATAAAGCAACATGGATATCACCAGACCACAGAACTGAGAATCAGATTGATCACATATGCATAAGTAAGAAGATTAGGTCATCATTGCATGATGTAAAAGTATGTAGAGGAGCAGATGTGGTATCAGACCACCATCTTCTGTTGGCTAAAACAAAATTAAAACTCAAGAAATTTACAACAGTATATAGCTATAGACAACTGTACAATGTGGGATATCTAAGAAATCAGGAAATAAGAGAAAAGTTTTCTATCACAGTGTCCAACAAATACCAAGTACTCAATAGCTGGTAGATGAAGCAGATACGGAAGACTACTGGCAACAAGTAAAACATACATGGAACGAGACATAAGAAGAAGTACTGAGAAAAAGAGAACATCGGCACAAAGCATGGATAACAACAGAAACCATTAGCAAGATAGAAGACAGGAAAAACAAGAAAGCAGATTTAAACAGAAGCAAAACCAGAAGCTCCAAAGCCAAGGCTCATGAAGTGTACATAGAAGCAAACATAGAAGTAAGAAGAAACATCAAAAGAGACAAAAGGAAGTATATTGAAGAGTTGGCAAGGGAAGCAGAGGAAGCTGCAGCCAAAGGAAATATGAGGGACCTGTACAACAACACAAAGAAGCTAACAGGGAAATATAAGCAAGCAAATGGCCTCATAAAAGATAAGAATGGAAAATTGCTCGTACAAGAACAAAGGAAGAGATGGACAGAACATTTTGAGGAACTTCTGAATAGACCAGCTCCATCTAATCCCCCAGACATCCAGCCAGCAGAAGAGGAGCTACAAATCTGCTGTAAACGACCAAGTAGAGAAGAAGATGAGCGTAAGGAGAACGGTGAGGCACGTAGAAAGCCCTGGTCATCCACTGCACCTGACTTCATCTCCAGTCGTCTTGACTTGTCTTGCCACTGGATTCAGATGGACCCATGCGAGAGAGTGAGGTCGACAAATTGCGCAACTCTTCCTCACTTTAATCCAAATCACTGCGCAAGTCACTCTTTCATCCATTCATCCATCCACTCAAAGACTTTAACGCAAACAGACCTGAGAGGCGAACTGCCCTGATTGAGAGAGAACTGGCCAGATACAACATTGACATAGCAGCACTGAGTGAAACTCGACTTGCAGGCGAGGGCCAACTTTGCGAAAAGGGTGCAGGTTATACATTCTATTGGAGCGGAAGAGGAACTGAAGAAAGACGAGAAGCAGGGGTTGAATTTGCAATCAAAACAGCACTTGTTGGCAAGTTAGCGGGGCCTCCAAAGGGAATAAATGACAGATTCGTGACAGTCAAGATCCCCCTGCTTTATGGAAGAAAACATGCCACCATCATTAGCGCGTATGCACCAACTATGACAAACCAGGATGACGTCAAGGATAAGTTTTATGAAGAACTACATGCAGTCATTGCATCAGTTCCTAAAGCAGATAAGCTCATAATTCTTGGTGACTTTAATGCAAGAGTAGGCTCAGATAACATCTCCTGGAATGGCACTATTGGAAAGTACGGCGTGGGTCGCTGTAACAGCAATGGACTTCTTCTCCTCCAGATTTGCGCAGAACATGACCTCCTTGTCACCAACACCATTTTTCGACTTCCTACCCACAACAGGACCTCCTGGATGCACCCTCGCTCAAAGCATTGGCACTTAATTGACTATGTAATTGTCAGGAAGAAGGACAGGCAAGATGTCCGGGTGACCAAGTCTATGTGTGGTGCTGAATGACTGATCATCGCCTCATTGTGTCTAAACTTAAAATTCGTATCCAGCCAGCCAGGCGCCCTCAGGGGAAGAAAACTCATAAAAGGCTGGATGTCACCAAACTAAAGAAGACAAAAATCAAACAGTCATTTACTGACACCCTAGAAGACCGTCTCAAATCTATCTCGTTAGACGGCCATAGTGTGGAAACAAATTGGGCAGCCCTGAGTGAGCAGATCTACAACACTGCTACAGAGGTCCTGGGTCCCGCCACCAAGAAACAAAATGACTGGTTTGATGAGAACTCAGATGATATAAAGAAGATGTTGGCTGAGAAACACCATCTCCATAAAGCATATTTAAATGATCCAAAATCTACATCAAAGAAAGACGCTTTCAACAACATGCGTAGAATCGTCCAACATAAACTACGCCAGATGCGGGATTCATGGCTGAGTAATAAAGCAGATGAGCTCCAATGCTTTGCTGACAGCCATGACTTGAAGAATTTTTACCATGCACTCAAAGCGGTCTATGGTCCAACATCATCAGGATCATTTCCCCTCCTTAATGCAGATGGAAAAACACTAATTACAGACAAGGAAAAAATTCTCCAACGCTGGGTCGAACACTTTAATAATATTCTGAACCAGCCATCATCTATTAACGACGAAGCCATCATCCGCCTGCCCAAAATTCCTATAAATGAAGCACTAGATGATATACCAACTCTGGAGGAAACTCAAAAAGCGATTCGTCAACTTTCTAGTGGAAAGGCCCCCGGCTCCGATTCAATTCCTGTTGAAGTTTTTAAAGATGGCGGTACAGTTCTGATAGAGAAACTTCACATGATCTTCCAGCAAATGTGGCAGAGTGAAACCATCCCACACGATCTCAAAGATGCGTCAATTATACATCTATATAAACGTAAAGGTAATCGCCAAGACTGTAACAATCATCGAGGCATCTCTCTTTTATCAATCGCTGGGAAGATATTCGCCAGAATCCTTCTGAATCGCCTTACGGCTCATCTTGACAAAGGTCTTTTACCTGAAAGTCAGTGTGGATTCCGGAAAGAACGTGGAACCACCGATATGGTGTTCGCTGCAAGACAGCTACAAGAAAAATGCCAAGAACAGCACTGTGACCTGTACACAGCTTTCATCGACTTGACAAAGGCGTTTGACACGGTCAGTAGAGAGGGTCTATGGAAGATCATGGCAAAATACGGCTGCCCAAAGAAATTTATCTCAGTAGTGCAGCAACTGCATGATGGAATGCAGGCTAGAATTCAGGAAAACGGTGAGCTGTCGGAGCCTTTCCCTGTCGCAAACGGAGTAAAACAAGGGTGTGTACTTGCACCGACTCTGTTCAGTATCATGTTTTCTGCTATGCTGACTGCTGCTTTCAGAGACGGGGACACAGGAATCGACATCAGATATCGTATTGATTGAAAATTGTTTAACCTTAGGAGGCTTCAAGCAAAAACCAAGGTCAAATCACACACCATCAGAGATCTTCTATTTGCTGACGATTGTGCCCTTAGTGCTGGCTCAGAGGCTGATCTGCAGCACAGCCTGGATAGATTCTCCAAAGCCTGTGCCAACTTTGGTCTTACCATCAACACGGAGAAGACAGAAATCATGTACCAACCAGCTCCTGGCACAGTTTATACTGAGCCAATCATCAAGGTAAATGGTGAGAAACTGAATGTTGTGAACAGATTCACATACCTTGGTAGCACACTTTCCCAGAACATCGTCATTGATGATGAGGTAAACACCAGGATCTCCAAAGCCAGCAGCACATTTGGCAGACTATACACCAACGTTTGGCATCGAAGTGGCATTAGTCTACAGACAAAGCTGAAGGTGTACAGAGCTGCGGTGCTTCCAGTGCTGCTTTATGCATGCGAAACATGGACTGTATACAGGCGCCACGTAAAGAAGCTAAACCACTTCCATACAGTCTGTCTCAGGAAGATAATGAACATCAAATGGCAAGACAAGATCCCGGATACCGCCGTTCTTGACAGAGCTGGTATCCCTAGCATCCATACTATTCTGATGCAGTCACAGATTCGCTGGGCAGGTCATGTAGTCCGCATGCCAGACCATCGACTGCCAAAGATACTCTTTTATGGTGAGATGCAGAAGGGTAAACGCTCCCATGGTGGCCAAAAGAAGCGCTTCAAAGACACGTTAAAGACGTCATTGAAAACCTTTGACATAAACCCAGACATATGGGAAGCTGCTGCGCAAGACAGAACTGCTTGGCGCACATCTCTTCGTAAAGGTGCAGCGGCATGCGAATCATCCAGAAGAGCAGCAGCGGAGACAAGCTAGAAAAGACCGTGAAATAAAACCTTCACATGAAGCAAACATTCCCTGCCCACACTGTCCAAGATCTTTCAAGGCCCGCATCGGGCTCATCAGTCACCTTCGTACCCATAGAGTAATCTAACATATTCCTAATAATTGGATGAACAGAGTGGTCTTCATCACCCGTGATGGACGAACAACAGAGAAGAAATAAAGAAAGCCATAAAAGCTTCTGAAAGATGGAAAAGCAACTGGTCCAGATTGCATTCCAGCAGAGGCCATCAAAACAGATATTGATACCTCTACAGAGATATTATACAAACTACTTGGCAAAGTCTGGGAGAGAGGAAATACCAGCAGAATGGAGGGAAGGTTATCTGGTCAAGTTGCCTAAGAAGAGAAATTTACATGAGTGCACAAATTATAGAGGAATAATGTTGCTATCAGTGCCGGGAAAAGTATTAAACAGAATCATCCTTGAGAGATTAAAAGAGTCCATAGACAAGCAACTGAGAGATGAACAAGCAGGTTTTCGACAAAACAGATCCTGTACAGACCAGATAGCCACATTGAGAATAATAGTTGAACAAAGTCTAGAATGGAATTCACCACTTTACATCGGATTCGTGGACTACGAAAAGGCATGTGACAGTATTGACAGAGAATCACTTTGGAAACTGATGAGGCATTATGGAGTTCCCATGAAGATCATTAACTTAGTAAGGAAGACCTATGAAGACATGACATGCAGAGTTCTTCATGAAGGACAACTTACAGAACCGTTTTGGATAAGAACGGGAGTGAGACAGGGATGCCTCTTGTCTCCATTTCTTTTCTTACTAGCAATAGATTAGGTTATGAAAACATCGACATCACACAACAAAAATGGAATCCAGTGGAATCTGACTAAACAGCTTGATGATCTGGATTTTGCAGATGACTTGGCTCTTCTGTCCCATAATCAGATGCAAGAGAAATTGAAAATTCTCGATGAGAGGGCACAAGTGGGCCTAAAAATACACCGGGAAAAGACAAAGATTATGAGAATAAATGCAAGAAATGATAACAAGATTGAACTTGAAGAAACACCACTAAAGGATGTAGAATCATACACATATCTTTATAGTAATATAGATAAAGTTGGAGGGACAGACAATGATATCAAAATAAGAATACAAAAAGCAAGAGGCGCTTTCATTGCATTGGGAAACACATGGAAAACAAGAGAAATTAAGTCCAACACGAAAGATTTTTGACTCAAATATCAAGTCAGTCCTATTGTATGGCTCTGAGACATGGAGAACAATAAAAACAACAACTAAAAAGCTACAGACTTTTATAAACGGGTGCTTGCGTAGAATAGAAGAACTTAAATGGTATGACAAAGTCACAAATGTGGAATTGATGACAAGAACCAGACAAGTGGATCAAGAGCTGAGAAGAAGACGCTGGCGATGGATAGGACACACATTGAGGAAACCTGTTGATAGCATTACAAGGCAGTCCTTGTTCTGGAATCCACAGGGAAAGAGAGGCAGAGGTAGACTTAAAAACACACGGAGAAGAGAGCTTGATACAGAGATGAAAATGATGAGGAAAACATGGAAAGAACTTGGCATGTATTTGTTGAAGGCCTATGCTCCTCTGGGAGCTAAATGGTATTGATTGATTGATTGACAGTGGAAGCTATAGAGCAAAAGGTCAACAAGTTCATAAGGAAGTGGCTAGGAGTACCACCGGTGTCAGATGTAGCACTGTACTGCAAGAAGGCAAAGCTTTGCTTACCTTCAAGTCAGTTGTTGAAGAATTCAAAGTAGGAAAGGCAAGACACGCAATGATGCTGTGCGAGTCAGCAGATGACATAGTCAAGTCCATTCAGCCCACGCTGAAAACTGGAGGAAAGTGGATGAAGCTGTTGGTGCTGCCCAAGAGTCGCTCAAGCTGAGGTAGGTAATCGGATACACACAGACAAATAGACTGGGATTTGGCCATGGTGACATCCGCTGGTGGTCCAAGGCATCAAACGGGGAACGCAGAGACATGGTAATTCAGGAGATACGAGGAGCTGAGAATGACAAGAGGATGCTAAAAGCGGTGCAGGAGGCCCAACAAAGCCAATGGACTACATGGGAAGGAGCCCTGCAAATGTCTTTGACATGGAAGGATATATAGCACATCTTAGACTCAGCTTTATTATCAGATCAATGTATGACCTCCTGCCATCGTCTGCAAATCTTGTGTGAAAGTCTGATGATGCGTCAGTCTCATGTGCCATGAGAGGCAGACACTTGAACAGGTGCTGTCGGCTTGCAAGGTGTCATTAGGGCAAGTGCAATACACATGGCGCCACAACAAAGTACTAAATGAGCTAGCTGCTACAATAGACCTGGCAAGGGTGAAGGCGAACAGCGAAGTCAGACCGAGCACTGCAGATACATACTTTCTGAGAGCTGAAAAGTCAGCACATCCCAAACTAAGTAAATCAAGTATCAGTTTACCATCTGTTCTTGACTGCAAATGACTGGGAGATGGCAGTAGACCTACATTGGCTAGAGGCATATCCAGAGAGTATCAGAAGACCTCGAAGAAGGCCAGATATAGTGCTGCATTCCTCATCATCGCACCAGATTATAATGATTGAGCTTACTGCCATTTGAATCCAGATTGGATGAGCAACACCCCTTCAAAGTGGCCAAGTATAATGATCTAGCTGCGGACTTGAGACAATGGGTTCACAGCAAGGGTCATGGCTGTTGAGGTAGGTGCAAGAGGTCTCGTGGCTGCCTCAGTGTTTGATCTACTGAAACTGTTGGGGTTGAGGGGACAGTCAAGAACAAGGACACTTAGGCTCAGCGAAACTGCGGCAAAGGCATTGTACTGGCTGTGGAACAACCGCAACAGGCTATGGAACTCGGGACTAATTTGTTTTCAACATAGGTGTAACAATTGCCTCCAGCTGGCAGAAAAGAGGAGTGAATTTGAAAGCTGCAACCAAGGTGTAGTGGGTTCAATTCTCTGCACTAGACAACAGGAGGCTGGCACTTGGGAGTCATGACCTAAATGGGCCCGCCCCGAGTTTAAAGGAGATGAAGGGGCCGAAACACTTGATCGACGTGGGGACTACTTCTGATAATCAGATTGCCTCCTGTTGTATCGGTTTGTATAGAGTTTCCTATCATCACAGTTTTTTTTTTGTTTTTCTGTGCCACATGTACGCCTATATGATTTTAAGTTCTCTATTAACTCTTTGACTCTGTAATTATTTTCCACCCTGTGCCGTAATTATTTTTTGAGAATTCTAAACAGTGAAGTGTACTATCTTTTAGTGTAAATTTTATATTAATCTTATCTGTGACCATATACTTATTATATACCAAACTGTAGAGAAATAGATAGAGAATTGTAATATATAGTGTCTTTGGTAGTATTAACACAAGTACGTTCGATATACTTAACACATTAACTACCGCAAGCCGCTGTCAGCGGCTCACAAAATAATCACATTTGGACCGCAAGCCGCTCAGAGCGCCAATCTAATTTTAGAAATAAAACGAATGAAAAATGTACTGAAACACTCTCTGATCTGGTTTGAGATTTTAAGTTGCCACCGGAAAACAAATTCCCAAAGCATGGTTGTTGTAGAACACTGAAAAATTGATATTATGTTCATATTTTTCAGCGTTTTGTGTTAGTTACCAAATCGTGTAAAACTGTTTACCGTGGCAACTAGTGATAGGACTACACAAAATGCGTGTACATCTCGTCTAACGGCTGAATAGGATAGAAACGTGTTTCAACAATTGACTGATAGATCTAGCGACGAGGACAAGAGTGAAAACGGTGTGCACATTGATTGAAATTGTGATTTTGATAGAGATGGGGCGCAAGCAGTTATAATTGTGAAAATATTGCAAGTCCTCGGCCATCGAAGGGCCGTTAAATAGCAACAACCTCTTTTAGAGTTACAACCAGTGTTTATTGTAATAGTACATTCATTTATCTTTTAAATGACGTGTAATTCATAAAAATCTGTAAACAATTACGAAAACTACAGCTTACTTTGTGCAAACACCTACAGGATGAAAATGGGAAAACAATTTAATTCGGCCACAGTGTGTTTTTCAATTCGGTAGTTAATGTGTTAAAACATTTTGCATGTAAAATTTTAAAACACAAACGTTAACTGTAGAATACGAGCTAACGAAAGACAAATTACTGTTGTAGACAATAAAACTTTCTTTTTAGTCTTCAGACATCAAGGTAATCCATTTACGAAGTAAAAAAACATTGATAATGGCAACAGTTTGTACACTTAGTGTTATTCACGCTGGTTTTTACTGTGGTCCCTTATAAGAATAAAATAAATTATGCAATATTGCATATCGTCATTTTCAAACAAATGAAGAATAACATCATATAAAATCTTTTTACGCTTGTTTTATGTTTTAATAGTATCCCTAGCTTTATCTTCTACCTAGGACTAGTGATTAGATGTTATTGTAGGTCTAATTTTGTTGCTTTTTGATCGGCTAAATCTAATGTGTCTAGCTTTTCTGCACAGATTCAGTTATTTGACAACAATCTGTGGCTACCAAACAATCATCGTCAATGTCAGCAATGTTTCTAAGTAGTTTGACACAATTATTCACTTAGGAGGCTTAGAAATTGTAAATATAACGCTTGTCATATTTCTGTAGCAATAACAACGAAAAATGCAAACACGAGAATGGTTACACAAATTGTAATAATAATCTCAAAACATGCAAACCTGCTGCTTAGCTACACTAAAATGAGTTGTGTAAATAGTAGCAAAAGTCATTCTACGAGTTTAAACATATGAACTGCATTAAACGGACGATTTTTGGGGTTTATTCGTGATAAACTAAAAACAACGCGCTGAGCATTACGGTGGCTTGGCAGTTACAATTTTGCAATGCTCTGAGCGTTGTTCCAGAGTCAAAGAGTTAAGTAGTTTAATTTACTGTAAAGGCAGTAGTGAAGTATAGTGGTGGTACTGAGTTGTGTCCCTGAACTTCCGGTAACAGGTAATTAAGTTTTATTTACCTTAGGAGTCATGGTTGTTCTTGACCTTCAATATTAAAGAAGACAATTCGATGGGGAATCGTCTTCCTTACTTTAGTGAAATCATTTCAGAAGGATGATGATGATGATGATATAATCCCTTTAGCTGTGAGCAGGTAGCTCTTGACAGCCCATTGCCTCTCTGACAAAAGTGCAAGTCTTCCTCAGTTGTTGTGGTGATGTGTAGAGTGTACTGTGGATGGTTGGGTGTGATGGGAGTAGCTGGTGTCATAGGTCAGTTAGTCTTGGGCACTGTAACAGTAGGTGTTCAACTGATTCCTCATGGTGGTGGCAGTGCCTGCAGTTTGGTTCACGTAGTGGGTCTATTCTATTTAAATGTTTATTGACGGGTGCATGGCCTGTTCTCAGCTGAAAAATTAGACTCTGATCTCTTCTTTTCAGTTGTTTAACTGGATCTTGAGGGTTTGGTTTAGCTTGATGTATGAAGAATGGACGCCCTGTCTGGGAGGAAGCCCACTGGTTTAGCCATTCTTGCCTATAATTGGTTCTCAGGATCTGTTGGCAGGTTTGCAGTGTGGTACTTGATGGGAACTGGGGCAGTGCTGCTCCTCTTTTGGATAGTTTATCGGCTTTTTCATTTCCTGGGACTTCGACATGCCCAGGGATCCACTGGAGTGTAACTTCAACGCAATAGGAAGTGAACAGTTGGTCAATTAATCTACAGATGTTATTAATATTAGGAGACAATTTGCTTTCTAGGGCTTGGAGTGCTGATTTTGAGTCTGAGAATATAACAATATCCTCAGGTGGAGTGATGCCACTTTCAAAGTCTGAGATTATCCGGCACAATGCTTTTTCTAGTGCTGTTATTTCTGCATCATAGCTGGAACAAATTTCTCCGCAAGGGCCAAAGATGCGAGGGTGGTAGCTTTAAATGCAGATCCATCTGTGTAGACATGGATGATGTCTTGTGGATATGAGTCTATAGTTTCTAAAGCGATGGTTTTCAGTAGTGGTCCTAGAGTGTTCTTGTCTGCTGAGGGGTCAGAGAGTTCAGTTCTTACTATGGGAGTAGTTACCTGCCAACAAGGTGATTCATTATTGACAGTTACCATCGGCTTTCTAACTGGTGGTAGGTGGTGTTTGATGCTAGCCTCTTTTGCATTTTTAAGAAAAGATGTCTTTTGTATTCTGTGTTTTTGGTGCCACTGCTCTATCATTTTCCTATTCTCCTCCTTTGTGTCCATTCTCAGATACCTTTCCTATGTTTCCACAGCTGAACGTTCTCTTCTTAGGCTTAAGGGTTCAATATTGGTGTACATTTCGCATGCATCTGTCGGCGTTGTCTTCATGGCACCACTTATAAACCGTAGAGCGTGATTTTGGACTTTGTCTAGCTTTTGTAGGAGGCTTTTACTTGCAATAGTTTGGAGGGGGAGCAAGTAGTCAATTACTGGGCGCACATATCCAGTATAGAGTTGGCGTAATGAGTGCTGGTCTGCTCCCCACCCACAGGAGGAAAGGTGCTTGATGAGCCTGAGTCTTGTGGATGCTTTCTCAATCAGCTTGTCTATGTGGGGTCTCATGGTAAGTCTACGGTCGAGCTCGACTCCAAGATATCTCGGGCATTCTTCGTATGCTAGTTTCTCTCCATTCATCCAGATCTCGATGTTGTTCTCATTAACTCTCTTGTTTAGACTGAACAGGCCATATACAGTTTTCTCTACATTGATTTCAAGTTTCCAGAACTGGCAGTATGCAGAGATGGTTGTCAGGTTTTCGTTCATATTTTTGGTGATGGTTTGGAGGTATTTTCCTTTTGTCCAGATGACTAGGTCATCAGCACATAGTGCTTTTTGGCAGGTGATGAGATCTGGGAGGTCATTTATAAATATAAGAAACAGTGTACAACTTAGTGCTGATCCCTGAGGCAGTCCTTCCTCCAGGGTCCTTTGTTTTGATGTTGTTCCACTGAATGTTGTTTGGATTGTTCTGTTGATGAAGAAACCTTTTAGCCAGTTGTACATTCGCCCTGATATTCCCATTCTTCGCATTTTGAAGAGGAGGCCTATCCTCCAGACTCGATCATAGGCTTGTCTAAGATCAATAAATGTTGCTAGCACATTTTTTTTTGTCTTGGAAGGCATCACCTATCTCTTGGGTGAATCGTATCAACTGATCCATTGTCTGTTTCTTCTAAAACCTGATTGATTGGTATTTAAGAACTTATTGCTTTCTAGCCACCAATATAGCCTTTCATTTATCATCCTTTCAGTGATCTTGCCTAGGTTTGATGTCAAGGAGATCGGTCGATAGCTTGTTACTTTATTGGATGGTTTGTCCTTCTTAAGGACTGGGATGATATTGGCTTTTCTCCAGTCTGTTGGTAACTTGCCTTCTCTCCAGGTCTTGTTAATGAGGTCAAGGATGGTGGAGAGTTCATAATTTGAGAGATTTGAGATCATCTCGTTAGTGAGCCGATCAGGTCCAGCAGCTTTTCCTTTCTTGCATTTGTTTAGGGCCATCTTGAGTTCTGAAAGAGTGAAGTTCTTTTCAAAGACCTCACAGCTAGCTGTTGGTTGTTTCTCCATCATTTTGGTGAGTGATCTGATAGCACTGTCAAGTCTCTTGCGTGGTTGTTTTTTGTTTACATTGGCAAAGTGCTTATTGAAGGCTTCTGCTTTCTGTGCATCCCTTGTTAGCGGTTCAGTGCTTGTAATGATGGGTTCAGGGTTTTTCTTTCTTTTAATTCCTGAGAGATTTGATATGAGGCACCATGCTTTCTTTCCGTCTTTCCGCAAGTTTAACTCTCCACATTTCTTAGCCCATGTTTCTCTTTTTGCTTGTTTGCTCAGGCGTTTAATCTTTGCAGTTAGACGGTTATAATTTGCCTTGTTGGCGGGGGTTGGATGTTTCTCAGCTTGCCGTCTTACTTTTTTCCTCTCGTTTACAGCGGCTTTCAGTTCTGTACTCCAGTAAGGTTTAAACTTTCTCCTACATCCTCGTGGAATGGCTTCTTTTGCAGACTGCAGTAGTGCTGTGGTGATTTTGCTATATACCTTGTCTATGTCCAGCGTCATGTCGATGGCCTCGAATTGTTGTCGTACTTGTCTCCTGAAGAAATGCCAGTCTGCCTTTTTGTAGTTCCATGGGGGTGATGTTAAGCAATTTCTTTTTATTTCCCTGGTGTTTGTGATCTCAAGGAGGATGGGTCTGTGGTCACTTCCGATGTCGTCGAGCACTCTAACTGAGCAATGTGGGTGGATATCTGCTGTTACTAGGGTGAGATCTGGTCTGCTTTTTGTTCCACTGGCGCGGTGGAGCAATGTCGGTGGGGTGTGAGCATTCTGCAGTAGGATGAGTGTGGTAGTGTTAGTGAGTTCTTCTATAGCTATTCCTGTTGGGTTCCTGTCTGTGTAGCCCCACAGAGGTGAATGACCATTCATGTCACCAGCAATGATCATTCTCCTCAAGTCTGTGGTCTGGAAAGGCTTCAGAGCAAGGTGTGTTTTTGGCGGGTTGTAAATGTTAATGATTTTCAATGGCTTTCCACCACTCCAGATTATCACTTCCTGTAGATCTGTTTCGTCATTGGTTTCAAGAGCGGAAACCTCAGCCTGTGTATCATTCTGGATAAGTGTCACTAATCCTTGACATTTTATACACTTGCACTGGTACACTGTATAGCCTGTGATATGGAAGGAGGTGTCTTGGTAGCATTGCTTCTTGGATAACTGCAACATGGATTTCTAGTTCCAGTAGAAGCTTGGTTAGTTCTAGTTTTTTGTTTCGGATTCCTGATATGTTGAGTTGGAGGATGCGTAGTGAGTCTGTGTTATATATATTACTGGTAGTGTACTTTTCACTGCCCTCCCCAGATACAGAAGGGCAGCGCGGGCCTTGATAACCGAGGCGACACCCGAGCTCGTATAGAGTCTGTTGTCTTTGAGGCATGTACATGATTTCAGGGGGGTATGGATGCATTTTTTCAGTATCCCCGAAGGGAGGCAGTCCAGTGTATCAGTATCCCAGGATCGTCACATCCTGCCAGAAGGATAGCATATACATCTGGGTCAGCTAATTCATCATTCTTCAGTCAGCTTTGCCAACCCTTCTGCAGTGATGGTATATCTGGCATTCCCCGCCACCTAGGAGGCTGTCACAGAGGGACAAAGGTGCAATGTCCGCTGGCCTGCATCCCTTCGTCATCCATGGGGATTATTGAATAGGAGACAAACAGTGAAGAATGAGGCAAGAAAGCATTTAACCCATGAAATGGGGGTGGATTGGTGCAGACCAGAGCTTGCACCACTCGCCCGTGGGTTCTGCATCTACACCTATAGGGTTCCACCAACACCACAGCCCTTTTGTCTGGCCCCTCACCAAGGACCTGTCCGGCTTGGGTGACCCTGCCAGGAGTAAAACTCCCGCCGGCATAGCTCCCGGGATCATTGGGGCACTCAAGCTCTCCAACCAACGGCAAGGTAGGCTTAGGTGTGGAGAGTTCAGAAGGATAAAACAACAATCTTGCACCTCCAATTATCAACGTGTCAATGACCTCTCAAGACCTAATCTTCACACTCAGACAGTTGAGTGAAAAGGCTCTTGAGTATAAGAGTGAGATCCATCTTTGCTTCTTAGATCTGGAAAAGGCATTTGACAAGGTTCCCCTGGAACAAACTCTGGGACTGTTTGGCAAGGAAGAACATTCCATCACCTCTGATACACGCTATACAGAGCTTCTACAAGTCTTGCAGAAATTATGTGAGGACAGCAAACCATAAGTCAGAAGAGTTCAGGACCACCACTGGTGTAAGACAAGGTGATATCCTATCACCTTACCTCTTCATACTCCTTATGGACGATGTCATCAAGGCATGTAAGGAGAGAACAAGAAAGTATTCAGTGGGGTACTGGAAGATGAGACAGGTCTGTATTTCAGAGCTGGCATTTGCTGATGATGTTGCCCTGATTGCTAAATCAGAGGCACATCTTCAATCCAACCTGCAAGTCTGGAGGGAAGAGCTGGAGAAGAGAGGGATGATCATAAGCAGCTCGAAAACAAAAACCATGGTGATATCATGAGAGGAAAGAAGACATCAGATTAAGCTGGGAGAACAGGTCCTGGAGCAGGTCAACCACTTTAAATACCTAGGGGCTGTCATAGACCGGAAGGGAGGCATGAAAGAAGAGTTGGCTACCTGACGAGCAGCAGCTGGGAGACTTTTTCAAGCCATAAATCGAGGATTCCTCAGCAAAAGAGAAGTTGGTAAGAAGATGAAGATGGCTGTATACCGCACCACCTATGTCCCAGTCTTGAAATATGGATGCGAGTCATGGGCAATGACTACAACCCACAAAAGCAAGATCCAAACCTCAGAAATTAGGTATCTGAGGAAGGTGGTTGAAGTAACAAGAAGAGACATGGTCCGCAACCAGACGATACGTCAAGGCCTAAAAACCCAACCCCTGCAGACCCAAGTAGAACAGTCCCAACTGAGATGGTTTGGCCATGTCTGCAGAATGGGAGAAGATCGGCTACCACGACAAGGATGGGAAACTGAGAGCCAGGGATCCAGACCTCCAGGACGACCCAAAGTCCGCTGGGAGGACAACATTAGACAATCTTTGAAGGACCGAGGACTAGAATGAAACCAGGCCAGGAGGAAGACAGCCGATAGAATAGTATGGCGCTCTCTCTTACAAACCTCTACACCTCACGGTAGAAGAGGAATAAATAAGTAGTAGTAAATGACCTCCAGTTATCAACGTGTCAATGAAGATTCAACTCCAACAATAGCATATTTGATCTTCTTGGGTTTTATTTATCTTGTACTCTATCACAAACGTAAACGGTAGCACGAATCAAATCATGAGGTTCATAGTGGTTTCTTCAAATCAAAAACTTAAAACCAGTGGTCATCATCCCAGAAATCAGACGTTTGACCATGTACTGTGTAGCTTCATTATCATTTGCATTATTAGTTGATTATATATATATATACACAGTGGCGGATCTACTATGAAACTAATGAAGCTTAAGCTTCAGGGCCCCTAATCCCGGAGGGCCCCCAAAAGTGACTTTAGTCCACATTGCTTAAAAATGTTGGGTCTACTGTATGAGAAGGGGTTGTTAAAAAATAATAATATTAATAATATAGTGTAATTCAATACAAAATAATAGTTAAAATAAAAATGAAAAGGTTATTAACCATTTGCTTGCTTATAATTCCCTGTTAGCTTCTTTACGTTGTTGTACAGATCCCTCATATTTCCTTTGGCTGCAGCTTTCCCTGCTTAAAGTATCATGTAGGCTAGCCGTAAACGAAAAAACGCTTTCTCAGAAAGTAGACCTAAAATTTGTTCCTTTCAAAGCATGCGACAATAGTCGCACGACTCAGATTGATTAATTTTGTTGTTGTATATATTTCAACAATCCCAAAGTTTGAGAGTCAGTATTGCTTCTTTGAGAGGAGCTGACAAATTTAGGATAGAAGTTCTATATCAACTCTATGACTGCTTGATAATCCAGTTATGCAAGAGGATTGACCCATTTGAGCAGATTGCGAAAAGGTTCAAGTTCCTCTCAGAATTGGTGAACAATTCTGAAATTGATGAGGACAGGATTAAACTTATAATATCGTATTACAAAGATGATACTGACCACAAATTAGTAAACGAGTGTTATCAGCGAAAAGAATATTTGAAAACACGCATCTAAAATGCAATGCGCAGAAGTTCTTCAGGTTATTTGCGAGCAACACCTAATTGAAGTGTTCCCCAATATTACTACTGCGCCTAAGCTGTACTTGACAACGCCCATCACGAGCTGTGAAGCAGAAGGAATTTTTCAAAGCTATCCTTCATAAAAAAAACAAATTTCGGTCTACCATGACTGAAGAGCGCTTAAATTCTTTATGCATATTGTCTCTAGAAAATGACATTGCAAGGAAGCTCTCATATGACAAAACTGTACGTGAATATGTTGCTAGAAAAAAACAGAAATAAGAGTATTTTGTAAAATGTGCTTCAAGTAGTATGTTCGGGACCCAAAGATGCAGCAATAGAGAATGCAGTCAGCGACCCATAGCTTGACTGCTTGCGAACAAGAACTGACCAAGACCCTACTCCACCTCCACGTGATGGTCCTGGAAACAGACTGCAGTCTGGCTGAGAGAGTAGGGATAGAAGAGGGAAGGCAAACCCGGTCCCAAAAAATGCTGTGCTGAAGTCGTATGTGTCGGCCGAAAGGCGCAGATATCGCAGCTCCGATGTAAACAGACACAACGCAGCCAACGTCCTTTTCAGGACGAACGAGGACGAAGAAGAAGAAGTTGTCGTGAAATATTCTAATCCACATATATAAATTATCAGGTAAATATAAAGCCTAACAAATAAATTCTAATAAAGAAAAGAGCAATGGTAAAATAACAGTGCTGTCACAAAGAATGTACTCGAAATCCCCCTTTTGTTTTATGCTTCGTCTGCAAATTGTAACGTTTCCACGTTAAATATAAGCCACTGCATAAATACAAGCGTTTCCACAACACATTAAAACGGGTATTGCATTTCTAAGAAAAACATTGAGAGGCACACTGCGTAATGACCTAAATTAATCCTAACATTAATTATACTACGTTACCAAAACGAACGAACAGATGGACTCAAATAGAAAGAAGGGAGGGCTGAAAATCAGGAACGCATGCAACACTAAACACGTGTCTCGCTATTAATGCCACCCCCAACACGCGTCACGCGATACACAATTACTACTATCACGCGTGTAAGGCCACATGCACTAACTTTTTTTCGGACGGACAGTGATAAAAACACTAACCTTCCCAGAGTTAGGTTTTAAAATCCTGAAAAACGCTTATTAGAAAAGATAACATTAGATGGGTTTACGTTTGAAAACATTACAGTACCCAGACAGCACATCTTCGAAACAGGAGGTAGAAGAAATTGCATATTTTGAACGCAGCCACTTAGCTCTTTTAAATTTGTATATTTGGGTTCCTTAGGGCTTGCTGACAAAGAATATGTAAAACGTTACGCAAATAGTCTAGAAATTAATAAATTATAACCAAAATAAAATAGTGGGGATGCCTGACAGCATGAAATCATTTCTGCTCATAAAATTTTTTTATAACGTGTTTGAAAAAACCTTACGTTACGGAAATAGCCTACCATGTTAACTCCTAATTGATTGGAGCGCAACAAATATAAGACTAAACACGATTGGTCGGGCTATAAATACTATCTTGCGTTGTTATGGGAAACGAATAGAAGGGGTACTTTTTTGAAAAGATGTGGAGACGTGGTTTCATTGGGTAGAGCTGCGAATAAACTTGATTCAGAGCGTCTGTTCATTGCCACATCTTGTAATAAACCTACTAAGAAGCAGTACGTTGAGCACCAGTGTATATTTTATATAAAATAAAGCCTGGAACATCGGCAGATCGGAGTTGTGCTATATCCATTGCCAGTCAACGAAACTGTTTATTATTCTATGAATTGTGGGACTGTGGTCTTAACGTTATTGAGCAGCACCTGGTCAGAGCTTTGCTGAAGCCAGAGGTGGACAGCATACTCCTTGGTCCATATAGCAACCAGTGGGGTGGCTCCAGAGCTCATTGAAGTGATCGAACAGAGGAGCCTTTTTCTGCAGTCATCACGCAAGATAAGAGAGTGTGGCCATGGAGCTCAACATTATGTACCCCCATCTTAAAATGACAGTGTAAAATACAATTAAGAGGGGAATTTAATTGTTTTAATATCAGGAACTGAGAACATCTCCAATACTAGTTCCAATAAAGACAAACTATTGAAGTCATGATGACAAATACCAACAGAGCTTGAACAAAACAAAACCAGTATTACCTCATATTACTACTACACAACTGACACACATAGGATACTATTAAAAATATATGTCACTACAAGATTCATATTGATAAATTCTGTACATATAACTTGTAATTAAAATTGATTGTGATTCCTGGTTCCATTTGTATTTGAATCAGGACACATATACCTTCATGACAGCACTGAATACATATTGTTATTTGAAAAGTTATCAGTGACTCCTTTAAGATATCCTCGTAGAGTGTTTTATGTATGTGAGTGTCACAGTGTTGTCAAGTGTGGTGGAATAAATTAAATTGTTTATCTGTCTGTTGTTGTTATGACTTACACTTCATCATACACATACCCTAGACATATAACGTAGTCATCACACTATTCCAGAATAATTCTGACTGAGGTATACATATGTGGCAGCAAGTAAGGTTATATATAATACACTACTCTTATTAGATATATATATATACCTTCACAGCTGATCTCAGTCAGTACACTAAGTCCCTATAAATATTTATAACATCCCACTTCACCACATATATTGGGGTCTCGCTCTTGGGATTTTGAATCTTTACCTATTACAAATATTGGGGGTAATTCACTTCAGGGAATAATAAGAATTAAAAAGGTATCCTTGGGTGGAATTAAATAAGGTTGAGCTCTCGGTGCCTGTGTTGTCCATTAGATATATATTTAGAGATTGAATTGTTAGTTAGACATTGTATAAACTTACCTGATAGACAATGGCGGACCTAGCCAAATTTCGATCTGCTGCTGTTCAGACTGCAAAAGAGTTAGGATTAGATGGGCAAGTTATGGTTGCCTATGTCACTACTGAATGTGACAAATTTATTGAACGGGAAGAAAGAAGATTAGAAAAAGAGGCCGAAAGAAAATTAGAGGCTGAGGCTAAGAAATTGGAAGCAGAGAAGACAAAAGATTAGCTGCAGAAAGGGAAGCCGAGGAAAGAAGACAGGCTGCAGAAAGAGAAGAGAAGAAATTAGCTGCAGAAAGAGAAGAGAAGAGATTAGCTGCAGAAAGGGAAGCAGAAAAGGAGGAGAAGAGATTACAAAGGGAACATGAGTTACGACTAAGGGAGTTTGAGTTTCAGGGCCATGTTCCTGAAAATGGTGCCAGTCCCTTTGCCTCTGATGCCACTGCTAGCCAAGGAGCCTCAACCTCAGCTATGAATTTTCATTTAGATCATTTTGTTGAGAAAGACGATGATATAGAGAGCTATCTAAATAGGTATGAACTATTAGCTACCACATATGGGTTAGAGAGAGAAAGGTGGAGCTTAAAGTTATCTCAAGGACTTCGTGGGGCAGCTTATGAAGTTTTTGCAAAAATGAGCAGAGGTGATCAGGAAAATTATGACATGCTAAAGCAGGCTCTTTTGTTAAGGTATGAAAAGAATGCAGAATTTTATAGGAAAAAATTTAGGAATGCTAAACTACTGTCAGGTGAAACCTATCACCAGTTCTCTGCACGAATAGAGACATACTTGGAGAAATGGACTTCTCTGGGGAAAACCCAAGATCTTAAGGAAATGGTCCTTATAGAGCAATTAAGAGAGTCCATGGCTCCAGACATGAGAAAGTTTCTCATGGAACAAGGTGCAGAGAGGCTGGGTGAGTTGCTAAATGTTGCTGAAAGGTATCAAGCAGCTCAAGCAGAGGTAACAGGTAATAAAAAGAAACAAGTGGATAACTTTAGGGCACCACAGACCTTTAATAAATTTGATCCTAGGGATCAAAACAAAGGTAAGCACCAATTTGATAGGCCACGGTATGAAAATAAAAATAAATTCCCACAATTCGATGAAAGGAAATATGATGAAAGAAAATCTTTCAACCAAGGAAAAAGGTGGTGTAAGAATTGTCAGATGGACAATCATGACACTGACCGTTGCAGAAGGAAACCTGTGTATATGGCAACCCTTCAGGTCGGGTCGACCTCAAGACAGGAGGAGGATATTATGTTGGATACCACTCCAGAAGAGATGAGGAAGGCACAGGCTGGGGATAAAACACTCAAGCCTTGTTTCTGGAAATTGTCAACTTGTCATACAACTCCAGGCAAGGGAGATTTTTACATGAAAAACAAGTTGATGTATAGGAAGACTGGAGCTAGATCCAAAGGTCAGGGACAGCTGGTACTTCCTAAAAGATATAGGGCAGACTTAATAAGGAGCCTACATGTGAAACCAGATGGGGACCATGAGAAAATAGGTACCATCATTCAAAAGGTGGCTCACAATTATTATTGGCCCAAAGCAAGATGGGACATTGAGAATTTTGTAGAAAGGTGTAGCATAGCACATGAGGGAACACCCACAAGTGGGAACATTGATCAGGACCTGGACACGCCACGGGGCAAAATTAGGCCTGACAATAAAAAGAAAAATAGATTTGATAAAGTGGACCAAATGGAATGGGAAGCCCCTTTTCACGGACAAGCTTCACTTAACTGTTTTACAATGGCCACTATGCGGAGAGTGCAAAAAGATGTCTTACCCCAGGATAAGCCGAAAATCCCTCAATCGGACTTAAACAAACTGGAGGAAGAGGATGTAGAGAGGAAATCTCTCATCAAGAATTTTAAGTGGGGAGACAGCCCCAAGAGAAAAATTGGTAGCGGTCGTTTTGTGCATGAAAATTCTGGGAGGAAAAATCATCACTATAGAGCTTCGAGTGGAAGAGACCATACCGGTGCATGGACAAATAGGTCCACAAAATTAAAGGTCCATATGTAGCTTTGTTAAGAACGTGGACTGATGAAAAGGCAGAGGAAAACATTACATCTTCATACCAATATGTGAATGAGCTGACCACTCGTTTAAAAACTGGCTGGAAACTTGCCAATGAAAATTTGAAACAAGCCAGGAAGAAACATGCTGCCTATTATAACAGGAAGGCGAAAGACAGAAATTTGGCTGTGGGAGAGAAAGTACTGCTTCTTTTGCCCGGGAGTCAGAATAAGTTACAAATTGGATGGCAGGGTCCATATACAGTTCTAGAGAAGGTGTCTAGAACAAATTATAAGATAGATAAGAAGGGGAAAGAAAAAATCTATCATGTGAATCTCCTGAAGAAATATTTGGAAAGAGAACATCAGGAAGAGACACACTTGTTGACCTTGTCCATCGCCATGGAGATGAAAAAGGAACCACTTTCATCATTTGAATATCCATTACACCCCTGTGAGACAGCAGCACAGGTGAAAATCAGTACACATTTAACGAAAACTCAGAAAGAGAGAGTGCAACAGGTTCTAAATAATCATGCAGAGGTGTTAACAGACCGACCAGGGCATACAAACCTATTGGAATATGATATGAAACTGATAGACCCCACACCTGTCTGTATGAAACCATATTCGATTCCGTTTGCTAAGGAGAAAGCTTTGAAGGAAGAGATAGACTATCTGTTGAAGGAAGGAATTATTTCGCACAGTGAATCTTCGTATAGTTCCGGTGTTGTACTCTTAAGGAAGCCCTCTGGAGAACATAGACTCTGTATAGATTACAGGAGACTGAATGCTATTACAGAAGGACAGGTGGATCCATTGCCGGATACAAATCAGCTGTTTGCCAGACTAAATAAAGCTAAATATTTCTCAAAAGTGGATCTGAGTAAAGGATACTATCAGATTCCAGTAAAGCCTGAGATTAGATTATACCTAGCTTTTAGTACCTCAGAAGGACACTATGAGTTTAATAGATTGCCATTTGGATTGAAGAATGCGCCTAGTGTCTTCTCTAGAATGATGAGAAAATTGTTGGATGTAAACATTTCGGAGGAACGTAATGAATCCCTGAGTTGCCTCTTTGATTGAGGATATTCCGAATGTTTCATACAGGATAATAAGAAGATTATGGGATCCACTACGAAAACTCTGCTATCACCAGGTATATGTTATCTCCTCATAACGTACATTTTGAGGGAAATATAATATTCTCTGGACATGTCAGTGCGCAGACTCAGAGAAGAGAAATGGTGAATACGGGTTGCGAAGCAGCATTAAGACAAGCACTCACACTTGCGGCTGTTCAGTAACATAACCGAAATATATTATTGGTTGTAGAAGTCTGAGGCAGATTGCATGAGTAGTGCCTACTCTGAATGGACCCAACTACATAAAACCATGATAGCACCACAGCAGAGTAAAGTCAAGTTGACTTACATTTATCTATGTGTATATAGAATAAAGGACTGACATATAATGTCTGTTTTAAGAGGGGAGGTGTCGTGAAATATTCTAATCCACATATATAAATTATCAGGTAAATATAAAGCCTAACAAATAAATTCTAATAAAGAAAAGAGCAATGGTAAAATAACAGTGCTGTCACAAAGAATGTACTCGAAATCCCCCTTTTGTTTTATGCTTCGTCTGCAAATTGTAACGTTTCCACGTTAAATATAAGCCACTGCATAAATACAAGCGTTTCCACAAGACATTAAAACGGGTATTGCATTTCTAAGAAAAACATTGAGAGGCACACTGCGTAATGACCTAAATTAATCCTAACATTAATTATACTACGTTACCAAAACGAACGAACAGATGGACTCAAATAGAAAGAAGGGAGGGCTGAAAATCAGGAACGCATGCAACACTAAACACGTGTCTCGCTATTAATGCCACCCCCAACACGCGTCGCGCGATACACAATTACTACTGTAGTGAAATTGACAGAGATACAACGGTAAAATACCTCCAAAGATAACATGTAAGGATAAAAACATAATGCGTAGGCTGCTGATGTACATGATCGCCTAGACCGCGGGTCATCATCCTCCATAATAATTGACTTGCTAGACAGGAGGGGAACGGTGGATCAAAAAGGAAAAAAATATGACTGGAAGGATTGCGTGAGACTAGAAAGGCTAAGGAGACGCAATTGGGGGGGAAACGGAGAAAAGTCACGTTTCCCAAGTTGACATAAAAAGTAAGCAACTCGACAGAAGGGACCATAGATATGTTACGCCACAGTCATTTATTGGACGCTTTTGCAATACCAAGCCCTTGATTTGAATTCAGCGGCTAAACGCAGATGTTCGAAATATTACAAAATTTAAAAAGTACTTTTTTCTTAATATTAATGTTAGGAATATAAAAATTAGCTGGCCGGATGGCCCATTCTGAGCAGTGAACTAATATGGTCTTAATTTTACAGACGGATAGATAATATTGAAGATATGACAAAAGACAGTGTTGTTCACATCATCGACAGACTGTATTGAATCTAAAAGTGTCGCTAATTGCACAAAAAAAAACACGACCTCGAGACGCAGGTGTTCAAATCTACTTGGTATGGAGGAGAGGGGATATTGTGGTGGCTGTGTCTAAAAATAACTTTTAACGACAAAATTTTGGAGGGGAGAGAAAGGTTGGTTCAAAAATCGAGTACATTTTTGTAGAAACACAAGTAGAGACGGACAGACTAACAGATAACCATCCATACTTGACTGAAGCATGACTGAAATGACTTTAGGGTAGGAAATTTGAATTTAAAATAAACCTAGGCAGTGATTGGCCACAGACAATCATATCATTAGCGCTCAGACGTGAAAGTGGGGCCATTCTTCAATAGTTGTTCAGTGATAGACACAGATTTTAAAGTGTGGTGATTTCCATATGAAAGAAAGTGTAAGAAGTTTAGGGACGCCATACTATAGCCAGCAGCTCAGCTGAGTTTTGCTAGCAATTCTGTGTTATTTATTCATAATCTGGTAAGATTGAAATTATTTCTTTGTATATTTTGAATATTGTTTCATGTTCGAGTGATTTGATACTGCCATATCGAAATCTAGCCTTACAAACAAGTAGGGATTTGCTCTAGACCCCCCGCCCAAGTCAGGGTCTGGGGACCAACAATATACATAAACTCCAACAAGGGTTAGGCAAGACAGATCAAGTGTTGAGAATAATGAAACATATTACCTATCCTCTTTTAGGGCAGAAAACTAATAAATATTTTTCAGAATCTATAGTCTGGGAGGATCTATCTGATGTAAAACCACCATGGTAAATGTGCTGTTTGGTCAGAGAGATCTGACCTGTCTGTATGATGTGGTTGTTGTGTCAGTGTTGTGTCCAGACGTGGGTAGAGAATAGATTTTGACACATGGCCCATACTTTGATTGCAGAGCTGTGAGTTTCTGCTGTCAACAAAGCAGTGTCTATTCAGTTGGTGACTTTACTCGAGTGTATCTGTGCAGTACTTGTGACAGAGACCACCATTATTGCCCGCCAGCACGGAGAGGTGGGACCACCTGATTTCAGCACCAGAGCTACAACTACAAGATGAGTGAGCCTCTGGTCTGCTGGACATTCACCAACACTTTGTAGTTACTAATACCCCATAAAAATTCCCACCATTTTCTGGACACTGTGTAGTCAATATAGACAGGTGTGATGAGGCCACCCCAACAGCACAAACATTAACTATCCTCCCAAGTAGATGACTACTAGAACATTTTAATAAAACTAACTAGTATAGTACATATATATGTACACTATTGCATTTATGATATAATATTCCATGCATTTCTTACATAATCTCTAAATCCTTTTAAGTTCTGGTCAACCTAAAAATTGACCCAGAACAAAATAAATGTAATATAATTCTATCAAAAAATTTTACACTATTGAGTTAGTTCAGTGTGTTGTAATATTTGTTAAATATTATTAGTCTTGTTAAATATCTGTGGGTATATCTCTAACCTATTACACCACACTACATATCATAACCCTAGACACTTTACGTAGCCACATTCATTAAAAAAAATTAAGTGTGAGGTCGTAGTGGTAGCAAGAAAGGCCTTCTGACAATTCACAACTACATTTTATCTCAGGAGCCTTCACAGCTGGCCTCATACAATTACATTTAGTAATATCACCATCATACAATACCATCAAACACCACTACATACATTGGGGTCTTGTCCAGGGATAATTAGCCTAACAGTAATATTAGGATCTCCTGGTGGGAGAAATAAAAGTAGGGAAATAAATTGTAAAATTCCCTTTAACATTAAAAGTGTCCCTGCAGATAAAAGTTGGTGAATCTTCACAGCCAGTAATAATTAATTAGTTAACTGGTTAGTTAGAATTAGTTAGACTATAGTCATAAGAAGTACTTAGTGTATTTACTGGTTAGAGATTTATCTTGTATATTATTATATTGTCTAAAAAGTATGGCGGAGCTGGCAAAATTTAGATCAGCTGCTGTGCTCACCGCGAAGGAGATGGGAATGGATGGTCAAATTTTAATTCAATATGTAACGGCTGAATGTGATAAATATATTGAACGGAAAGAAAGAAGATTAGAAAAAGAGGCTGAAAGAAAATTAGAGGCTGAAAGGTTAGCTGAAGAAAAGAGGTTACAAATTGAGGCTGAGACAAAGAGGCTGCAGATTGAGGCAGAAGAAAAACGACAGCAAAGGGAGGCAGAAGATAAAAAGGCCGACAGGGAGGCAGAAGATAGAAGGTTGCAAAGGGAGCACGAATTACGACTAAGGGAGCTGGAATTACAAGGCCCGGCTCCTGAAAATGGTGCCAGCCCTTTTGCCTCAGATGCTACGCCCAGTCTGGGAGCCTCAAACTCCGCTATGGGGTTTCATTTAGACCATTTTGTTGAAAAAGACGATGACATAGAGGGGTACCTAGGACGTTTTGAGTTATTAGCTACTACATATGGGTTAGAGAGAGAGAGGTGGAGCTTAAAGCTATCACAGGGATTGAGAGGTACTTCTTATGAAGTATTTGCCAAAATGAACAGGGAAGACCAAGACAATTATGACATGTTAAAGCAGGCTTTGTTATTAAGGTACGAGAAGAATGGTGAATTTTATCGTAAGAAATTTAGAAATGCCAAACTGTTGTCTGGGGAGACATACCACCAATTCTCTGCTAGACTAGAAACCTATTTGGAGAAATGGACGGCTCTGGGGAAGACCCAAGATCTTAAGGAAATGATCATGATTGAGCAATTGAGAGAGTCCATGGCTCCAGACATGAGAAAATTTCTCATGGAACAAGGTGCAGAGAAGTTGGGGGAAATTTTAAATGTTGCTGAGAGGTATCAGGCAGCTCAGGCAGAGGTAAGTGGTGCTAAAAAGAAGCTCATAGACAATTTTAAAGCTCCACAGCAATTTAATAAATTTGATAATAGAGAGCAGGAAAATAAAGGTAGGACAAACTTTGAGCGGCCAAGAAATGACTATCGCGACAGAAACTCACAGTTCAATGACCAAAAGTTCAATGAAAGAAAACCGTTGAATCAAGGGAAAAGATGGTGTAAATGGTGCAAGAAGGATAACCATAACACCGAATTTTGTAGAAGGAAACCTTCAAACATTGCTGCAATGAAGTCGGGGACGCAAAGATTAAAGGTTAATCCTAAGGGACAACAGGAACCTTATCACCCCCCAGTTTGTGAGGATGTTATTTGTAATGGGGTCACCATAAGGTGCCTTTATGATACAGGTTTGGATTATGATTCAGTTGTGAAGTCTAGCCTAGTGGACCCAAGTCAGTATACCACAGAAACAGTGGAAATACAAGGGGCGACTAAGGACATACCACTCATGACACTTCCCATCGCAAGGATAACGGTGAAAACTCGCTATGTGGAAGGAGAAATCAGAGCAGCAGTGATAGATGAACCAATCTACCCTCTGATATTGGGGTGTAGATACGTCTTCTTGGGGAATCCCGAGAAACCTGTGATCATGGCGACAGTGCAGACCAGGTCACAGAAGAAGGAGGAAGAAGGTGAACCTATAAATGCTCATCCAGAGGAGATGAGGAAGGCGCAGGCTGAGGATAGGACACTCAAGCCCTGTTTTAAAAAATTGCCCAAATGCCACACACCTCCGAGCAAGGGGGAATATTTCATGAAGAACAAACTATTATATAGGAAGACAGGAACTAGATCCACTGGTCACGGACAGTTAGTTCTTCCCAAGATATATAGGGCAAACTTAATAAGGAGCTTACATGTTGGAAAAGATGGTGACCATGAGAAAGTCGGTACCATCTGCCAAAAGATTGCTCGAAAATACTATTGGCCCGACGTAAATGTCGATGTTGAAAACTTTGTAGAAGCATGTGGCGTATTTCATGAGGGAACACCCACAAAGGGAAAATATGTGCAGGGCCTAGAAACGCCACGGGGCAACTTTAGGCCTGAAAGGAAAACTAATTATACTCGGGTAGACAAAGTGGAATGGGAGCCCCCTTTTCACACCCAGTCTTCACTTGAATGGATTAACATGGCCACTATGCGAAGAGTACCAAGAAGAAATTTTACCCAGGATAAGATGAAAATCCCTCGGTCAGACTTATATAAACTGGAAGAACAGACAAGAGAGCGAAGATCTCTCATAAGCAATCTTAAGTGGGGAGACAAACCCCAGAGAAAAATTGGTAGTGGTCGATTTGTGAGTGATGATTCTAGGAAGAAAAGTCCTCATTATAAAGCTTCTAAGGGACGGGACCTGATGAGTTCCATGAAAAATAAGTATGATAAATTAAAGATCCAGATGTAACTTTATTAAGGACCTGGACAGATGAGAAGGCGGAAGAGACTGTTACCTCATCGTATCAATACGTGAACGAACTGACCACTCGTTTGAAAGCTGGATGGAAACTGGCAAATGATAATTTGAAACAAGCCAGGAAGAAACATGCAGCATATTTTAATAAGAAGGCAAAGGACAGGGAACTGGCAGTCGGAGAGAAGGTGCTGCTTCTACTACCGGGAAGCCAGAATAAATTACAAATTGGTTGGCAAGGTCCATATACGGTTCTAGAGAAGGTGTCTAGAACAAACTATAAAATTGACAAAAAGGGGAAGGAAAAAGTTTATCATGTAAACCTGTTAAAGAAGTATCTGGACAGACCACTCCAGGAAAGCACCCCCTTATTGACCTTGGCTATTGCAACCCAGATGCAAAAAGAACCACTCACCTCACATGAATACCCATTACATCCTTGTGAAACAGCAGCGCAGGTAAAAGTCAGTAAGCACCTGACTAAAAACCAGAGGGAGAGAGTTCAAAAAGTTCTGGAGGAACATACAGATGTATTAACAGATAAACCAGGCCATACAAATTTGCTACAGTATGACATGAAACTGGTAGACTCAAACCCAATCTGTATGAGAGCCTATTCTATTCCGTTCGCGAAGGAGAAGGCATTGAAGGAAGAAATAGAGTATTTGTTGAAGGAGGGGATTATTTCGCACAGTGAATCATCTTTTAGTTCTAGTGTCGTTTTGTTGAGAAAACCGTCTGGGGAACACAGACTGTGCATAGATTACAGGAAACTGAATGCTGTCACAGAAGGACAAGTGGATCCATTACCAGACACCAAACAGTTATTTGCCAGACTGAACAAGGCAAAATACTTTTCAAAGGTGGATCTTAGTAAAGGCTATTACCAGATACCAGTGAAGCCTGAAGTGAGACCTTATTTGGCTTTTAGCACTTCGGATGGACATTATGAATTCAATATGCTACCATTCGGACTGAAAAATGCTCCGAGTGTGTTTTCAAGGATGATGCGCAAATTGTTGGATCCCCTGAATAACCCATGTATCACGAATTTCATGGATGATATTCTCGTCGCCACAGAGACATTTGAAGAACACATTGAAGCTCTGGAGATGTTGTTTGATAGACTTCGGGAAGCGAACTTAACTGCTAGGCCAACAAAATGTTGTATTGGATGCAAAGAGTTGGAATTCTTGGGACACACTGTATATCAGGGTAATATGACCCCTGATCCTAAGAACTTGGAAAAACTGCAGAGAGCACCTAGGCCGCAAACAAAAAAGGACGTGCGATCATTTGTGTCATTATGCGGATTTTATCAGAAATACATCAAGAATTTTAACGCTATTTGTGCTCCTCTGACTGATCTGACTCGCAAGGGACTTCCAGATAAAATTATTTGGACTGCACAATGTGAACTAGCGTTCCAAGAGTTAAAGGAAAAACTCACTAGCAAGCCTATTCTCAAACTGCCTGATTTGACACAGGACTTTGTCTTAAGAACCGATGCAAGTAATGTAGGACTCGGAGGGGCTTTGTTGCAAAGATCAGCTTCACCTGATGGGGAACTTAAACCAGTCGCTTATGCAAGCCGCAAATTGAATAAGGCGGAACAAGGATACTCCACAAGCGAAAAGGAATGTTTAGCATTAATCTGGGCAATAAAGAAGTTTCAAATCTATCTGTATGGTAGGACTTTTGTGGTGGAGACGGACCATCAGCCTCTCGTGTTCTTGTCTCAGGCTAAGCATGAAAACGCAAGATTGCTGAGGTGGTCTTTGTTGCTTCAACCTTATCAGTTTAGTATCCAATATATCCCAGGCAAATTGAATGTCGGTGCAGATTTCCTCAGTCGGCACCCCTGTGATCAAAATTAGAGTAGTGGCAGACGTGAGGAGTAATTTTACCTATGTGTATCGCTGATGTTGGAACTTGCCATAGGCACGTTTTCAAGTGGGGAGATGTGTAGTGAAATTGACAGAGATACAACGGTAAAATACCTCCAAAGATAACATGTAAGGATAAAAACATAATGCGTAGGCTGCTGATGTACATGATCGCCTAGACCGCGGGTCATCATCCTCCATAATAATTGACTTGCTAGACAGGAGGGGAACGGCGGATCAAAAAGGAAAAAAATATGACTGGAAGGATTGCGTGAGACTAGAAAGGCTAAGGAGACGCAATTGGGGGGGGGAACGGAGAAAAGTCACGTTTCCCAAGTTGACATAAAAAGTAAGCAACTCGACAGAAGGGACCATAGATATGTTACGCCACAGTCATTTATTGGACGCTTTTGCAATACCAAGCCCTTGATTTGAATTCAGCGGCTAAACGCAGATGTTCGAAATATTACAAAATTTAAAAAGTACTTTTTTCTTAATATTAATGTTAGGAATATAAAAATTAGCTGGCCGGATGGCCCATTCTGAGCAGTGAACTAATATGGTCTTAATTTTACAGACGGATAGATAATATTGAAGATAATGACAAAAGACAGTGTTGTTCACATCATCGACAGACTGTATTGAATCTAAAAGTGTCGCTAATTGCACACAAAAAAACATGACCTCGAGACGCAGGTGTTCAAATCTACTTGGTATGGAGGAGAGGGGATATTGTGGTGGCTGTGTCTAAAAATAACTTTTAACGACAAAATTTTGGAGGGGAGAGAAAGGTTGGTTCAAAAATCGAGTACATTTTTGTAGAAACACAAGTAGAGACGGACAGACTAACAGATAACCATCCATACTTGACTGAAGCATGACTGAAATGACTTTAGGGTAGGAAATTTGAATTTAAAATAAACCTAGGCAGTGATTGGCCACAGACAATCATATCATTAGCGCTCAGACGCGAAAGTGGGGCCATTCTTCAATAGTTGTTCAGTGATAGACACAGATTTTAAAGTGTGGTGATTTCCATATGAAAGAAAGTGTAAGAAGTTTAGGGACGCCATACTATAGCCAGCAGCTCAGCTGAGTTTTGCTAGCAATTCTGTGTTATTTATTCATAATCTGGTAAGATTGAAATTATTTCTTTGTATATTTTGAATATTGTTTCATGTTCGAGTGATTTGATACTGCCATATCGAAATCTAGCCTTACAAACAAGTAGGGATTTGCTCTAGACCCCCCGCCCAAGTCAGGGTCTGGGGACCAACAATATACATAAACTCCAACAAGGGTTAGGCAAGACAGATCAAGTGTTGAGAATAATGAAACATATTACCTATCCTCTTTTAGGGCAGAAAACTAATAAATATTTTTCAGAATCTATAGTCTGGGAGGATCTATCTGATGTAAAACCACCATGGTAAATGTGCTGTTTGGTCAGAGAGATCTGACCTGTCTGTATGATGTGGTTGTTGTGTCAGTGTTGTGTCCAGACGTGGGTAGAGAATAGATTTTGACACATGGCCCATACTTTGATTGCAGAGCTGTGAGTTTCTGCTGTCAACAAAGCAGTGTCTATTCAGTTGGTGACTTTACTCGAGTGTATCTGTGCAGTACTTGTGACAGAGACCACCATTATTGCCCGCCAGCACGGAGAGGTGGGACCACCTGATTTCAGCACCAGAGCTACAACTACAAGATGAGTGAGCCTCTGGTCTGCTGGACATTCACCAACACTTTGTAGTTACTAATACCCCATAAAAATTCCCACCATTTTCTGGACACTGTGTAGTCAATATAGACAGGTGTGATGAGGCCTCCGCCACAGCACAAACATTAACTATCCTCCCAAGTAGATGACTACTAGAACATTTTAATAAAACTAACTAGTATAGTACATATATATGTACACTATTGCATTTATGATATAATATTCCATGCATTTCTTACATAATCTCTAAATCCTTTTAAGTTCTGGTCAACCTAAAAATTGACCCAGAACAAAATAAATGTAATATAATTCTATCAAAAAAATTTTACACTATTGAGTTAGTTCAGTGTGTTGTAATATTTGTTAAATATTATTAGTCTTGTTAAATATCTGTGGGTATATCTCTAACCTATTACACCACACTACATATCATAACCCTAGACACTTTACGTAGCCACATTCATTAAAAAAAATTAAGTGTGAGGTCGTAGTGGTAGCAAGAAAGGCCTTCTGACAATTCACAACTACATTTTATCTCAGGAGCCTTCACAGCTGGCCTCATACAATTACATTTAGTAATATCACCATCATACAATACCATCAACACCACTACAACTACTATCACGCGTGTAAGGCCACATGCACTAACTTTTTTTCGGACGGACAGTGATAAAAACACTAACCTTCCCAGAGTTAGGTTTTAAAATCCTGAAAAACGCTTATTAGAAAAGATAACATTAGATGGGTTTACGTTTGAAAACATTACAGTACCCAGACAGCACATCTTCGAAACAGGAGGTAGAAGAAATTGCATATTTTGAACGCAGCCACTTAGCTCTTTTAAATTTGTATATTTGGGTTCCTTAGGGCTTGCTGACAAAGAATATGTAAAACGTTACGCAAATAGTCTAGAAATTAATAAATTATAACCAAAATAAAATAGTGGGGATGCCTGACAGCATGAAATCATTTCTGCTCATAAAATTTTTTTATAACGTGTTTGAAAAAACCTTACGTTACGGAAATAGCCTACCATGTTAACTCCTAATTGATTGGAGCGCAACAAATATAAGACTAAACACGATTGGTCAGGCTATAAATACTATCTTGCGTTGTTATGGGAAACGAATAGAAGGGGTACTTTTTTGAAAAGATGTGGAGACGTGGTTTCATTGGGTAGAGCTGCGAATATACTTGATTCAGAGCGTCTGTTCATTGCCACATCTTGTAATAAACCTACTAAGAAGCAGTACGTTGAGCACCAGTGTATATTTTATATAAAATAAAGCCTGGAACATCGGCAGATCGGAGTTGTGCTATATCCATTGCCAGTCAACGAAACTGTTTATTATTCTATGAATTGTGGTACTGTGGTCTTAACGTTATTGAGCAGCACCTGGTCAGAGCTTTGCTGAAGCCAGAGGTGGACAGCATACTCCTTGGTCCATATAGCAACCAGTGGGGTGGCTCCAGAGCTCATTGAAGTGATCGAACAGAGGAGCCTTTTTCTGCAGTCATCACGCAAGATAAGAGAGTGTGGCCATGGAGCTCAACATTATGTACCCCCATCTTAAAATGACAGTGTAAAATACAATTAAGAGGGGAATTTAATTGTTTTAATATCAGGAACTGAGAACATCTCCAATACTAGTTCCAATAAAGACAAACTATTGAAGTCATGATGACAAATACCAACAGAGCTTGAACAAAACAAAACCAGTATTACCTCATATTACTACTACACAACTGACACACATAGGATACTATTAAAAATATATGTCACTACAAGATTCATATTGATAAATTCTGTACATATAACTTGTAATTAAAATTGATTGTGATTCCTGGTTCCATTTGTATTTGAATCAGGACACATATACCTTCATGACAGCACTGAATACATATTGTTATTTGAAAAGTTATCAGTGACTCCTTTAAGATATCCTCATAGAGTGTTTTATGTATGTGAGTGTCACAGTGTTGTCAAGTGTGGTGGAATAAATTAAATTGTTTATCTGTCTGTTGTTGTTATGACTTACACTTCATCATACACATACCCTAGACATATAACGTAGTCATCACACTATTCCAGAATAATTCTGACTGAGGTATACATATGTGGCAGCAAGTAAGGTTATATATAATACACTACTCTTATTAGATATATATATACCTTCACAGCTGATCTCAGTCAGTACACTAAGTCCCCTATAAATATTTATAACATCCCACTTCACCACAGAAGTATGTTCTGGTAAGTTTAACTTTTCCTTCTGAGCACAAATCTCTTATGGATACACCTTGTCAGTCTTGTTTTTTAACAAATGTATTAAAATATTTTATATTTTCATCATTGCTAATTTTTTCATCTTATAATTTTCTTGATCATTAAAATAGTTAAGATTTTAAAAATCACATATACCAAGGTCGATAGTGGTTTAGTGATCAGAACATATGCCTTCCAAGCAAATTTTCTACATTCAACTCCCAGCAGAGTTGTTTCTTTTTTGAAAATTCATTCGTTTGTCTTCAATTTTTATATGTGTGTTATTGTGGATCTACTATAAAGCTTGAACTTCAGGTCCTCCAAGTCCATTTATCTCTATAATACATTTCTTTCCCATCCTCACAAATTTTGTTTTTGTTTTTTTTTTTTAATAAAAGGGGCCCCTCCAAGAGTTCAAGCTTCAGGGCCCCCAAAATGTAGATCCGCCACTGTATATACATGTAACCTGTATGAGAAGGACTGTCTTATGGGTAGTGGAGAAAACATGATATATATATCTTGAGTTTTTCACAGAAATTCTCCCGGGTCAATGGTCATTTTCTTCCTTAGCTCAAGTCTATGTTCAGAAAAGAAAATGCTCACTTTATATCTTCATTTCTTCTACCTCTGAGAATTTAATTGATGTAATTCCTGGTAGTCATTTAGATACTCGCACATTTCTCATCTCTGATAATTTCTTCTTATTCCTCTGTTACTTGGATGTTTTCACTTCTCCTGGGTTCCACTAGTTAAGATGCTGGCCTTGGACTCTGTATCTTAGGTATCTCTGACCTCATCACAAAAAATCCATTTTGTGAGTACCAATTTAGGCTTCGAGAGTATGCTCAATAGACCATTAAATCCGATTTACATCATAGGCAGTACAATATGTCACTACTCCTGTGACACATGTAACCTGTATGAGAAGGACTGTTTTATGGGTAGTGGAGAAAACATGACATCGTAGCATTCAGCTTCCTGGCTGAAGGTGGCATGTTGATTGTTGGTAGGCATATCATCTGCTGTCTAGGAGAGAACAAGTCACCATTTTTCGGCTATGCACTGACACAACAGATATACCACAAGTTCAAAATTGGTACAACAGATCTCTTCACCTGCGGCACCAGCCCAGTGACAGCAAACACCTGCTGCGCTCCTGCCCAACCTACAGCAATGAAACGAATAGCATATGGCAACAACCCACTTCTGTCAACGAAAAACTGTTCAGAAATGTCATGAACCTTGAGTTGACTACTGCCTTTCTTAGAGTCATTAATGTGGAAGTCTGAAGGTGAATGAGGAAGAAGATTGTTGGTAGGTAATTTGTTGGCAGTACTTGTGTTTGTGATGTGCGCAAGGTATTTTGTGCATTATCATGACTGACTGATCTCTTGGTTGATCGTTCAGTTTCTTCTGTGTGACTTGGTTGTCTTGTTGCATTCTCTTCAGATATTTTTTTTTTTTTTGGCCAGGGTGCAGCTTCCTACTTTGGATTAGAATTAGATCTCTGTGTAAAGGCATTCCTGTGGTGCTGCTGAGTTGATTGTAAAGAATGGCGTATGGTTGATGGAACTACGACTTTTATTTTGACAGTAGCTCTGTAGTGTCTTATGTTGATGTCCACTATGCAGCATTGTAAACCGGAGCAAATCGGTACAATTGAAGATATAAAAATGGAGGTGTTTGGAAATTTTTATTTTATCATAGCTGTCAGCCTGGACACACCACAGTTCATTCATTATATCATTTATTCCTACATACAGTGCAGTCTGGATAAGTAGAAGTCGCTGGGACCATCTACTTCTTCTTCTTTGTTCATCCTGAAAAGGACGTTGGTTGCATTGTGTCCGTTTACATCAAAGCTGTGATATTTGCGCCTTTCGGCTGACACATCCGACTTCAGCACAGCATTTTTGGGACCGGGTTAGCCTTCCCTCTTCGATCCATACTCACTCAGCCAGACTGCAGTGATGCATCCTGTTTCCAGGACCACCACTTGGAGGTGGAGTAGGGTCTTGGTCAGCTCTGGTTCGCTGACCCTACGCTCCAGGTCCAGCATTTATGGTTGCCTTGAATGCTGGGTCATCAGTGTTTGCATGTGTGATGGGGCCGTAAAGACACCCCGGAGCGCCCCCCCCCCCTCCCCCCCCGCCCCCCCCCCCCCCCCCCCCCCCCCCCCAAGGCATTTTTATCGCCCACATATTTTCGATGCCATAAAGACACCCCGGAGGCCCCCCCCCCCCCCCCCCCCCCCCCAGGCATTTTTATCGCCCACATATTTTCGATGTGCGCGCAGCACTCTGGGATGTGGAAAGTCTTCAAGAAAATATATTACTTACTCACTTACTTAGTCGTTCCCCTTCTACCATGAGGTGTAGAGGTTTGGAAGAGAGAGCGCCAGACTATCCTATCGGCTGTCTTCCTCCTGGCCTGGTTCCATTCCAGTCCTCGATCCTTCAAAGATTGTCTAATGTTGTCCTCCCAGCGGACTCTGGGTCGTCCTCGGGGTCTGGATCCTTGGCTCTTTGTTTCCCATGCTTGTCGTGGTATCCGATCTTCTCCCATTCTGCAGACATGGCCAAACCATCTTAATTGGGACTGTTCTACTTGGGTCTGCAGGGGGTAGGATTTTAGGCCTTGACGTATCGTCTGGTTGCGTACCATGTCTCTTCTTGTTACTTCAACCACCTTCCTCAGATACCTCATTTCTGAGGTTTGGATCTGGCTTTTATGGGTTGTAGTCATTGCCCATGACTCGCATCCGTATGTCAAGACTGGGACATAGGTGGAGCGGTATACAGCCATGTTCGTTTTCTTACCAACCTCTCTCTTGCTGAGGAATCCTTGATTTATGGCCTGAAAAAGTCTCCCAGCTGCTGCTTTTCGAGTGGCCAACTCTTCTTTGATGCCTCCCTTTCGGTCTATAATAGCTCCGAGGTATTTAAAGTGGTCGACCTGCTCCAGGACCTGTTCTCCCAGCTTAATCTGATGTTTTCTTTCTTCTCGTGATATCACCATGGATTTTGTTTTAGAGCTGCTTATGACCATCCCTCTCTGAAAATATATTACTTGGGCCATAATAACGCCTAAAAATTAAGTTGTAGTGTAGAATTGTGTTTTTGCTCTAGAAATAGTTGTGTATATTTCTGTTTTCGGGCCTTCTAAAGCAATAATCGCGAGTGTTGTTTATGCGGCCAAATTAATACGCCTAGCACGCTGTAAGTTGAGTGATTCGCCAAGGGTCTATATAAAGCGTGTGAGAGCCAGCAGCGACCTTTCCTAGTATCAGCCCAGACGAGAGAACAAACAAGACGAGGTGACCGGTGTAGGTAGCAGATGGACCAGAGCACGTGAGCTATTAGCAATCGGGCACATGCTGGGTGTTTTGTTTGTTTGGTGTTATGTTCGTTGGTTTATTTGTTTAATGTTTGCTTAGTCACTGAATGGGTTGTAAAAATAAATACAGCCCCTGCCTCTAGAATCAAGAATTTTATTGTTGTTCGGGTCGGTGCGAGTGTGAAAAGAGTGATCAAACATATCACAATATAATCATCATCATCATCTCACCCACCCTATCACACATGTATTGCAGTTTTAGGATAGCTATCTTCTTGTTGTCTCTTGTTAGTGTGCTATCCGTGAGTGTGGTTTTTATTATAGGAAGTTTTAACTCCTTTCCAGGGTAAATGACGGTATTTTTCAATTATTTCTTGTGTCTGTAGGAGGTAGTGTTGTTCTGCTATAGTTGTTGCTAATTGTAGTGGTGATTTTTGTTTTAGTATGCAAAACTTTTCAACCAGTTGTCTGTTTGGGTGGTCTTTCCTCATACTGTATAGCGCTCTGTTGCTTTCAGAACATCACGTTTACATTGTAGGTCCATAGGTTCAATGTTAGCATCAGTAACACAGGCAGCTGTTGGCTTGGTTCTCATGCTTCTGTGTATGAACCTTAGAGTTTGGTTTTGGACTTTGTCCAACTCTGCTTGAATGGTTTTACTCAGTGCTGACTGCAGCAATAGGTTATTATCCATGACTGATCAGACATATCTCAGGTACAGCTTTCTGAGATTCCTTTTTCTGTTCAGTTACACGGAGAGTTCGTGCTAGACCTCTGTCTACGAAGCACCACTTTTGTGGTGCCAAGCTAGCAGAGAGGATAGTAACAGTTCGCTCCCGTGGCTAGGTGGTTCAGAAGGTCCTGGGTTCGATTCTGTGTAAGCCCATCACTTCTGTTGTTTTTCTATTGTCTAGTCTTCTACTTCTTTATTTCTCACGAGTGCCTGAAACATACCGTTGTGTATTATTTATTTATTTACTGTTTACAGGCCTTGTGTTTCCTCTCCTTATTTGTTTCCGCTCCTAAGTAAGCTGCATTTTCTTCTCTGAACAGGAGTTGTTCGTTGAGTCTTGGTTGGTATTCCTTCTTGCTTTCCTTGATGCTCGTGGTGAAAATTGTGTATATAGTTTTCTGGGTGTTTGTTTTTAATTTCCAAAGCCTGCAGTACGCAACTATTGTGGCTAGGGCTTTGGTTTTGCTTGCGCCAGTTTTTTTATATTTCCAAATGCCTCTGCATAAAGTACGCAACTATTTATGAAGATGGCTTAGGGACTTGTGGTTTTGCTTGCGCTCAGTTTTTTTATATTTTTAACTGTCCAAAGAGCAGGTCATCTGCATAAAGGATACATTTTTGTTTTCTTTCCATGTTCTGTTAATGAAGTTTAAGAGTACTGACTTTGCAACTGGACCTAGGTTTAGTATCATTTCATTTGTAATCTTGTCTTGTCCTGGAGCTTTCTTGGTCTTTAATTTTTGTAGTGTGCTATTCATTTCATGGATGGTGCACTTAGTTTCAAAAAGTGTACCTTTAAGCAGCTCTTTGTTTTTTGTGTGTGTGCTCTTAATTGTTTTATCTAGCTGTTTTCTGTGATATGTGTTGCTGACTTGCATAGTGTATGTTAAAATGTTCTGCCTTTTTCTTGTTGTTTGTTAAGATGGTTCCTCCAGTTCTTAGTGATTTTGGGTTACTCTTCTTTCATTTTCCATCAAGACAGTGCAGGAGCTTCTATGCTTTGTGCCCTTCATTCTTTAAGTCCAGGCTTTCACATGTTTTTGCCCATGCTTCTTTCTTTGCTTTCTTAATGTGATATCTTACCTGTGCTGTGAGTGTTATTCTTACGCACAGATTCTTTTGTAGGCAATATATATATAGACAGAAAGATATTTATCTGTCTGTTAACATTTTTTGATAGTCAAAGGTACATAACCCTTAGTTTAGTTGATGGTTCATTTTATTACGCTTGTTACCTTCTCTTGGGTCTTAACCTGGCGTATGAATACTAAGATTTACGTCGGCCCATCTTGAGTTGAACTCTGGGGGTCACTGCGCTTCTGCGCATGTGTCGAACTGAGGTTGTCGAGAGAGACTTCCGTGATGATGGCGAATCCTGGTCACTGTACGGACAAAAGTCCGAAGATTTGTTCTTTGCTGTGAAAGTCTGGGGGAAGGCGACATCGTCTGTGTGACTATTATGTCTATGTTCCTCCCCAGAATCTATTCGTTACGCCAAAGGATGGCGTGTGCTATGTGCTAGTGTTTTCCTAGGATGATAAGGTAAAGAGAGACAGTTACTGTACCTTTTCAAATGCCTAGATCTGCAGCCATGGTATGGTCTGCACATGTGTATGATTGACTATTTTCGAGACGACATATTGCTAGCAGCACCATTATTCCTATGATATACATTGCATTATTATGCATATGATCTACACAGCATTATTTAAATGATGGACAGCGCCCTTTACTTATGCTTCATTATGCAGCTTCGGAGTGAGCGAAGCTCATCGAAGTTAGGAGCCATTTTGGATCTCGCCTTTGCCTAAGTGGATCATCGTTCAGAGAACAGGGATGCCTTACTGTCTGATGATGATACAGAGATATGTCTACTATTGTAATCCACTACTGGTGGTTTTGAGATTGTCGTCATAAAAGCCTGCTAATTTACTATTGTAATTCTTCGTCAGAAGAGGTTCTGTCAGGGAGCCATTTATAATAAACATTTGCAAACATTAACTGATGCGATCAGTCAGTTAGGCTTGAAAGTTATACAACTAGAACCCTGAGGGACTAGCTACGAATGTTCTGTTGTATCCACATTCTATACGAATGCATATTTGATGTCGTAGACCATTTTTCAAGCATGTGATGTTTTTTGCCAACCTGTTCCAGTGACTGTAGCTGTGTTGTCAGAGTGTGCATCCCATTAAATGTATGGAACTGTTAACAGTAGTTCCAGCCGTCATTGACTTCCAGATATGAGTGAATGAGTGCCTTGTTACCTATCAACTCTACAGAACAGTACACCCATTCGCGTAACTCACATCTGTACTCTCACTCAATATAAACACTGTCCCTTGCCAGGGCCTCAATACTTTATGGACAAGGTGACCGGTATATCCAACACTGTCGGTTCGAGTTGACCATTAGCCTTTATCAGATGACTTGTACACACACACCAAACTAGCATTCCTACCATGTATACAGCATTCATCAGTGTGGTTGGTCGTCTTCAGTGTAAGGGTAGTCACCTTTGGAGATAATAGCCCTTATCAGTGTGGTGCCCTTATCAGTGTGGTGGCCAGATTTCTGGGTCTAACCTTCGCAGTGTATCCATTTAGAAGTCAACTAATGATTGTTTCCTGATGATGCACTATTAGCTGTGTAGTGCACTTGTGGTATAAAATCAACTGGTGGTGGATTATTATTATTATTATACAGTTGATTATACAAGACCTTAATAAAGGCTTGTCTCCCACAGAGATTGGGATAAAGTGAGCTGATTAATCAAGTTTATTAAGAACTTATTTCCATTTACTTCGAAATAGATTGCATTATTATTTCAGGTAACTAGTCACATATTATTAAACATTATGGCGACTTTAGACTACTTTATCAAGCAAGGGATAGCCTTGGGTAAAACTGAGGAGAGATTAGAAGAGTTTGCACTTGCTAAATATGCCAAAGCACAAAAGGCTGAAAAGAAAAAGTTACAGCAGGAAAGGGAGGCTGAAGAGAGGAAGATTCAAATACAGCTAGACAGAGAAGCTGAAGCTGAACAAAAGAGATTAGACAGAGAGGCTGAAGAAAAAAGATTACAGAGAGAAGCTGAAGAAAGAAAAATGCAAATGGACAGAGAGGCTGAAGGGAAAAAGATGCAGATGGAACATGAGTTAAAACTCTTAGCATTTGAGATAGAGAAATTGAAATTGACAAATATGAGTAATGCTAATCTATCATCTGGTAGTAATGGTAAGCCTTCTACTTATAAGGTCAAGCTACCAGCTTTCAATCCGTCCAGTGACGACATAACATTTTGGCTGGATAGGTTTGAACGTTCTTGTCGAACTCATAATGTGGAGAGATCACAATATGCTAATCAGTTATCGGAGATATTGAAGGGTGATTCTCTTACTAGTTTAAGCTTGGTAGAAGAGGCTGATAGGGATAATTATGATGTTATCAGAGCAGCCTTGATAAAAAAATATCAATTGACAGAAGAAGGTTACCGTCTTTTGTTTAAGACAATGGTACCTGAAACAGGGGTAGAATTCTCAGAATTCATTGCAAAAGCACGTCTTACATTTACACGATGGATTGAGTTATCCAAAACAGAAAAAACATGAAGCACTTATGGACTTGTTGCTCAGAGACAAAATTATGTAATGTGTAAATAAACCATTCCTTGAATTCCTACATGAGCGTAAACCCAAAACACTAAAACAAATGGAAGAATATTGTTGCCAATATGTCACTGCACACCCTGACATAACTTTTGGCAACACTAAGATTAAGGAGAGTATGCCAGTTGCTTCAGCAACACCATACAATCCTAATTACTCACACAAATTTCAAGGAGCTCAAAATAGGTTTGATAAAAAGGGTAACTTGAATAGTTATCAAAACCAAGGTAATCAATCATATCAAGGTTCTTCTTCGAAGAACTGGAGACGAGCTGACAGCCCTCGATACAGTGGTTGCCACAATTATAGAAATTTCCGCAGGGGAAGTCATAATAGGAACTACCCAAGTTATCCAACATGGAGACAACAAAACCAAACTTACAGAGATTCTCATTATAATGAGCATGATAATTGTAACCATGAAAATTATGACTCAAACCCAAATAGGTGTTACAATAGGGGAAACAATAATAGTTGCAGAGGCAATAATAATTGAGGTAGATCACAATACTAAAGACATAAATCACATTATTAGGCAAACTCTGCACAGCAAGAGTCCCATGAAGCCTGTAATCAGACTAATGATAATAAAGACTCTAATAATATGGCATGTTTTGATTTTGGGAGAGCATCTCAATGCCCCCAATGCAAAACATTATTCGAACCAACTACGGTGTCTACTTTAAGTTGTGGCCACCCTCTTCCCGCTCTTCCTGCGTCAGTCGCACATGATGGAAGAGGTTCTCTTGTCTTGCATAAAGGTCTAGTAAATGATTCTCCAGTCTCAGTTCTTTTTGATTCTGGATGCACCACCATTGGTGTTAGGCAGTCACTCGTAGATCCTTCCCGTGCCACAGGCAAAGTAGTCAAACTATCATTAAGATTGCTACTCCTTTCATTACGGGAGATGTGCACGCATGTCTTCTGCCGAATCCGATCGCTGATCTTATCATCGGTCGTATTCACGGAGTCAAAGAATGCACTCCGCAACAAATTGCTGTTTGGGAAAATCAAAATTTGCAAACTGCTAATGCAGTAGTCACAAGAGCTCAAGCTCTTAATATGCCTCAAACTTCATCTACTGAAGATAATGAAGCGCATAACCAAAATGATTCCTTGGTAATTTCTCGTGACTCGTTTATAAAACAGCAAGAAGATGATCCCTCCTTAAAGAAATTCTTCACTCTTGCAACAAAAGGTGATCCAAATAAAGATACAAATCGTAAATCTTGGATTACAATGAAGAATGGCGTACTTGTATGTATGGTTCAAGACTCCACTAAGTCCATGCATTCTCAGATTCTTGTACCCAAGAATATGAGAGTTAAAATTTTGCAGCACGCTCATGACTCTCAGTGTGCTGGACATATGGGTTTTTCCCGTACTAAGTCAAGAGTTCTTGCGGCTTTCTTTTGGCCTTTCGTAAACAAAGACATACGGATTTATTGTCGATCTTGCAAAGTATGTCAAGAAGTCAAATCTAAAGGTCCACGCCATGCTGCACCTATTCAGGCTGCAGATATTCCTATTCGGCCGTTTCAGAAAAGGGCAATAGACATTATTGGTCCATTTAAGATCAAGTCTGCCACAGGACATCAGTTTATCTTAACGTGTGTTGACCTGTGCACACGTTGGCCAGAGGCTATTCCTCTGAAGAGCATTTCTACTGCTGATATTGCAGACGCTCTTTGGCTCATATTTTCTCGTCTGGGATTCCCCGGAGAAATATTATCAGACCATGGCACCCAACTAGTATCGGATACCATGTCTCAAGTAATGTCTACTCTGCAGATAGAAAGATCTTTGAGTAGTATCTATCACCCAATGTCTAATGGGATGGTCGAACGCCTAAATAGAACACTCAAAAACTTACTTGGAAAGATAACTGAGGATCATCCTCAAGATTGGGACAGGGTTTTACCCGCGGCCCTCTTTGCTTACAGAGAGGTCCCCAATGAACATACAGGATTTTCTCCCTTTGAACTTGTCTTTGGCGCACGACCGCACGGCCCTATGTCTTTGCTTCATGATCTTATAACCGCTGATAATATTAACGATGACACAAAATCTTCTTACGAATATGTCATCGCGCTTAGACACAAGATTATCGAAGCATGCAAATTAGCAACTTCTTCTTCTGAATTTGCTTAACAGAAGGCAAGGCAATTTGCCAATAAGAAGAGACGCTTACGACAACTTTGTCCTGGTGACAAAGCATTTGTTTTGCTACCTTGTAGGGAAAACAGACTTCTTATCTCATGGAAAGGTCCGTACGATATAATATCGAAAATTTCAGATGTTGACTATATTGTCGATATTGACGGGAAGCATAAAACCTTCCACATAAACATGCTTACGGAATTCCATGAACGTCCAGATTATTTGCAGCCTATTTTCCAGGCGACAAACGATTCTCCAGTCCCACATGGTCATTACTCATCCCTGTCCGTAATACAGGATGAGGAAACAAGTTTCTCGGATGTAAACCTTCCTCTTCCGATGATTCCACTTCATTCTAGTGAATCATGGAAAAATGTCACTGTTTCTCCTAATTTATCTATGGCGGAACAGCGACAAGTCTCTTTAATGTTACAAACATTTCAGGATTTCCTTACTGACATTCCTGGACACACCCATGTCATTGAACATGACATTATTCTAACTGACCATAATCCTATTAGGGTCAGACCTTATCCTATCCCTATACATTTTCAAGCACAGGTCGAGAAAGAGTTGGATGAGATGATAGAATTAAAAATAGTTGAACCATCCACTTCAGCATATTCTTTGCCGATGGTTATTGTTCGGAAAAAAGACAATAACATACGTCTTTGCGTTGATTATCGCAAATTGAATCAAGTTACGAAGTTCGATGCTGAACCTATGCCTTTACTAGAAGAGCTACTTACTAGGCTTTCTAAATCTCATTTCTTCACTAAACTTGACTTGTCTAAGGGATATTGGCAGGTTCCTTTATCTGAACACGCCAAACCTCTTACTGCTTTTTCTACACCTAGGGGTTTGTTTCAATGGAATTTCATGCCTTTCGGCCTTATGAACGCCCCAGCTACATTCGTACGCATGATGCGTCGAATCCTATCTTATCGTTCAGATGTCATTGCATACCTAGACGACATCTGTCTTTTCAGTGATACTTGGGAAGATCACTATTTGGGGTTATATGAATTACTGTCTACTTTACGCAAGCATAAGTTGACAGCGAAACCCTCTAAAGCCTGTATTGGTTTTAGCGAAATTTCTTTCCTAGGTCACCGTGTTGGTCATGGTTTCCTAAAGACAGAGGACCATAATACCAGTAAAATACTTAACATCTCTATTCCTAAGACTAAAAAGCAAGTGAGAAGTCTCTTAGGTCTTATACAATTTTATGGACAATTTATTCAGAATCTATCCACTATCATGGCACCTCTTTCTTCGTTACTAAAGAAAGGGTCTCCTAATATGGTCCACTGGTCTCAGGAATACCAATCCTCTTTGGATAAGATTAAAACTTTGTTTTCAACTCCACCTATCTTAATGTTACCTACTACAGATAAGACATTTGTTCTTCGTAGTGACGCTTCATCCACTGGGATCGGAGCGGCACTAATGCAAGAGTACTCAGAAACTCTGCATCCTGTAATGTATATCTCTCAAAAACTTAATGCGGCAGAAAGGAATTACTCGGTTTTAGACCGTGAATTATTGGCGATGGTTTGATCAATTCTCAAACTTCAAAGATTCCTTCTTGGCGCGCATTTCATTGTGGAAACTGACCAGAAAGCTCTTACAGCTATTCAAAGTAAAAATTTGAAGAGCTCGAGATCAACTCGATACGCGATTGCTCTTCAACCTTTTCATTTTTTGGTGCGAGCTATCCATGGCTCAGAAAATGTGATGGCAGACATTTTGTCTAGATGCCCACATGATTCCACCTAACTTTTATGTCTTGGACTTTCTAATATGTCTAACTCTACAATAGTTCTTTTCTACATCAAAATATGTACACATTTGTAATATATGATATATTGATTGTATCACCACTTAGCGGTTCATTAATGTATATTTACCGCTGGTCCTTTGATGATTTTTTCTTCCTTGTTAATCATGAACTCATAGTACCTAATATGGAACTATTGTATGAATTTTTTTTATGCATTTTGATATTGCCGGTATTGTAGTATACGTTGGTGGCACCTCCCTGGAAATATTTATACTTAGAGAAATACTTTCTCTAAGATGATGAGATATATTCTCACCTGTCGACTTAGCCTATTTGGCGCTATATAAATTGCTGATATTTCTCATCTGCACATTATTCGTGCGTTTTGAGCCTATTGTATGTTGCTCTTGGAAAAAAAATGATTTTTCATTTTTTTTTCCCGGGGGGTGTGGTAGTCTGTTACGCACAGATTCTTTCGTAGGCAATATATATATATAGACAGAAAGATATTTATCTGTCTGTTAACATTTTTTGATAGTATAAGGTACATAACCCTTAGTTTAGTTGATGGTTCATTTTATTACGCTTGTTACCTTCTCTTGGGTCTTAACCTGGCGTATGAATACTAAGATTTACGTCGGCCCATCTTGAGTTGAACTCTGGCATTCACGCGCTTCTGCGCATGTGTCGAACTGAGGTTGTCGAGAGAGACTTCCGTGATGATGGCGAATCCTGGTCGCTGTACGGACAGAAGTCCGAAGATTTGTTCTTTGCTGTGAAAGTCTGGGGGAAGGCGACATCGTCTGTGTGACTATTATGTCTATGTTCCTCCCCAGAATCTATTCGTTACGCCAAAGGATGGCGTGTGCTATGTGCTAGTGTTTTCCTAGGATGATAAGGTAAAGAGAGACAGTTACTGTACCTTTTCAAGACTGTCCAATGCTTTGCTTGAACGTCAGTAAAACTCGACAGCTCTGCCAGATCAAAGTATGGGCATGTGTCCTAAATTCTTTTCTCTAACAACGTCTGGAACACAACAGTGGACCACAACAAAACCAAAACATACTAAACCTGACAGGTCAGATCTTTGGTGACAAAACAGCACAGTTACCTTGGTGGTTTTACGTCAGATAGAATTCCTCCCAGATATTGATCTGAAAAATGTTTATATAGGTTTCGGCCCAATAAAAGGGATGGTAATATGTATCATGATTCTTCAATACTTGATACCTGTATTGCATAATCCTTGCTGGAGCTTATGTAAATTGTTGGTCCCTAGTCACGGAATAGGAGGCGGGGGGTCTGGAGATTTTGCACTGTCGGGGCGGGGAATGAGAGAGTTTTCCGATTGTGCCACCAGGCTGGTCAGAATAACTAGCAGTCACAATGGTATTACATATTAGTGGATTTTTATGGTAAAGAGTGTGTTGGGTTTTAGATTGAGGATTGGCCCCGGAACACTTGCGAGGGTGGTATGGTTTTATGTTCTATATGTTGGCGTGCATTATTTTAACGATGACCGGTGTGGAGGGAGTTTGGTGGGGGAAAGTTTGCGGTGGGATAAGGGAGGGGGATGTATGGAGATCATACACAGTTTAAATCATGGTGTCTTATCAACTGAACCAACTTCTTGAAGAATTGGAGTCCCACTGTTCGCAGCGTTAAGCTAAGCTGTTCGTTGGCAGCTGGTGAATTGATGTAGTGATTTGCACATTTCTGTGGGTCTGGTCTCGCGGCCAATCAACTGCCTTCGGTGTCTTTGATTATCTTGGCATTAATAAATGTCTATAGTAAAGTTTCCTACCATAAAAGTCTCATAAATTCTGTTCTTGTTCAGTCACAAGTTATGGAAGATAAACTAGGTTTATCTGGTCTAGGTATGCTCTTACTTATCTCCTGGCCCAGTTGATGCTTTACTACCTTCATGTTGTTAGCTGAAGTCAATATGAAAAATCATATACGGCATTTATGTATTGTTAATCCTTAACTATCTTTCGGTAACGGCTATTTCTTTTTTCCTCGATTTCGCCCTCCAAACGATTGTTCATGTCATTAGAATGCTGTCACGTGCCTTGACAGATAATTCTTGAAGTCTTATTGTCATCAATTCAGTTCGTTTTCATGACCATGGAACCAACAGCTACCGCCTCAGTGTTCTAAAATCCGTCCACACGCGTCGCTCTCCAGACTATGGACTAAGTTGTTGTATTTAAATATTACTTGAATCTATATGGATGTACCTAATCATTAACTGAACGGACTCGGCGGCTTCTTTTTTGTCTGGGTTTGTGTGGCAGTAAACTTTTGGCTAAGTTGTGATTGTCTACTATTTTTTGTAGTATTGTTTCACAGAATGTCCACGGCGGATGATTGCATTGCTGTCGATGTGGGGTGAGTCAGTACGTTATGGCAGGTTGCGGCATGGAGGGGGGTGCAGTCGCTATGGGTCGTAGATCTGCAGGTCGATCTACCTCCGTTTTCTTGCAAGGACGTAAGTTATATATGAATTTGGAAGGGAGGTAGGATAAGTCTTTGGGGTAGTCTCCACTATAGCTTGTTAGGGGTGGGGGAGTGTGGAACGGACACTCTATATACACAGGGGCAGGCATCTGGGACGGGGAGCGAGGGTTGGGGGGTGGTTGGGAGGCTGAAAACGTTCTATCGGTTGGGGTTGGTTTGGGGTTCTATTGGTTTAGGGGGGTTTGGTTAGTGGTTGGTGGCCATCGGATTACACCCACAATTAAGATCGTGTGACGGTGGTTCCTGGCGGGAACTCTGTTTCATTTGCTGTTTTTTGACGAACAGGGTAGAGTTTTTAAAGCCAGCCTTGAGGAGCTCTCTATATATAGAAGTGCAATGTATCTTGTTCCAGATTAAGGGTACGGTGGCCGTGTTATGTTGCGAGGGCCAGTGAGGGGGTGAAGGTGTGGATGAGCGTTCGTGGTGATGGGATTCGTGTGCCTGGTAAGAGTCTCTAGGCCCTGTATAGGCAAAAGGAGACGCTACCTTCCGGGAGTGAGACCAGACACCTTGTTGGAGGCACCCACGAACTGGTGCACACAGCGGGAACTGGCAATGTCGTCCACGTGCGGGGGGGTGCGGGTTGTATGTTCCGACTAAGGTCTCACATCAGTAATCTCACTCCCAATATAAAACAACTATGTCCCATTGCCCAGATAGGCTGGTTAGGTGGTCTCACAGTTGTCTTTATGGACATCGTAAGCGAAACCGTGACCCCCTCCGGCTCTTATATCCAACACTTGTGGTGTCGGTGGGATCTCCGAGGGCTTTGACGATTACAGCTTTTATCCAGATGGCTACTGTAAACTACAGCACAAAAACTAGGCTGGCATTCACTCTACCAGGGAGTGATGATGATAGTTACAAAAGATTGGGCGGGGTTTGGTCAACGCGGCGCCTGTTGTACAGGGTTGTGTCGAAACACCATGGGTAAATATCACCTGTGAGTTGGATGATTACGCCCACGGTGACGTGGGGGTGGTGGATTGAGGTGTAGGATAGGGAACGTGCTAGTGTGGGCACCACTTAGTAGCATGGTTGTTGTTTTGGATGCATTGGGGGAGTAGGTGGGGTATCTAGCAGTATTGGGGGTTTTCCGAGGGCGGCGAGTTTTCGCGGATGCATTCGTCCGCGATCTGATGTTAGAGGTCCTAAACGGTCTGGTATAAGATTTGGTTCACGTGGGGGTTCTGGATCTACATACTTGTTAACAGTATGTTCTTATGGTTGGCATTAGGGGGGCTAATTGACGCGCCGGCAGGTCCGTGAGGAAAGGGTACCCACGCATGTAACATTGAGTCATGGGGTCGGGGTTTTTGCGTTTGACGGGTAAAGTTAGGGGGGTCACGTTCTTCTTACGTGTTAATATCTTGGTAAGAACATTTGCGGGTGGTCCGGGTATTTTGGTTTTGTGGGTGGACGCTGGTGGTTTCTTATGTGACTACATTGTTTCATAGTAGGGTTTTTCTTGTAGATGGATGTTGGATTGTATGGGGGTGATGGGGGTCTATGGGGGGGCGTATGTATTTGGGGAGTGACTTGATAAGTGTGGTACTTATACGTGCGCCTTTTGCGAATGTATATTAATTGTGGTGGTTTTTTTCTATCTCGGGGTGTTTCTGGGGAGTGTGCCAGTTTAAAATACATTTTGTGGTGGTTGTGGGAGGTATGGCGCCTATTGCTTTTGTGAGTTTTGGGGGGGAGTTCAGGCTTTGTGTCGTTGGAGTGATGTGAGGTGGGTGGGAATGGAGAGGGAAGGGAGTGGGCAGTGTCACGCTTGTATTTTGGATGCTGTATATTAGTCGTTTGGACAATTTGTGGTTCTCGATGGCATTCCAATATTCCTTTTAAGGTCAGGTGGGTTCAGAGGCTCCGCTAGTCTTGGGACCATGGCATTGAGGTGATGATGTATACTATTTGCGGTATCTTTAGTTCATGGGAACCATGCTAAGGACCTAAAGGGTCGTGATCCTACAGACTATCCTGTCGTTATATGACTGTGCGGTCTCTGTAGATCATGGGTGGTGACTGTGTGGCCGGAGTTGAATAGGTGTGGGATGTAGTTGCTGGTTGAAGGCATCGCTTAGGACAAGGACGTCCGGGGGGTGGTTGGGGGATGTGCAGCAGGTTGTGTTGATGGGGACATCAGGATTGTGAGGTGTGGGGGGAGAAATAGGTGTGTGGCGGGATGTTTTGATGGTCCACTGCATGACTTTGGTACTTAAGGGCTTTATAGGGGAGAGGCCACGAGTTAAGTAGTCATGTTTTTTAAGTTGGTTAAGTTTAGGGTTGTTGTGGTTTTAGTTTTAGGGTAAAGGAGTTAAGCCTGCTGTTGGGGTAGTTTAAATTTTCGTGGATACAAGCCTCGGTCTTGACTGGGCTCTTATGCTCACACCACTACTGATCGGGGGAGATCGTTCTTGTGTACTTGATTACGTGGCTTGTGATTAAATGATTATGTCGTCATTTTGTATTTAATTTTCTACAATAGAAGTTATAATGATTACGCCTGTTGTGTGCAAGAGATACTGGGTGGAGTGTAAAAGACTTTTTTCGTAGGGTCTCCATCATCCAGTACCGGCTTGGATCAGGTCACAAGAATTTCATATAGAGTACTCTGCAGGTGGTGAATGGGTGTTTAAGTCTGTTTGTCCTGTCTAATTTAATGTCATGGTGCCCGAAAGTGGGCGGAGACGGAGGCCTAACTGAGTTTTCCTCTTTGGGGTATTTAAAATTGCTAAATCTAGTGCATATGTTGAAATATTGTTATAATATGGTTATATTTATAGTTGTCACCACCCTGATAGTCAGGGTTTGACGTCTGGTTGAATCAAGCGCCATCTTCCCTCGCTCGGGTGAAGGGGCGGCTCCACACCACGGACGACGGGTTCTAGGCGGTGCAGTGATTTGGACGGCTGTTGCTTGTACGATATCCGAAAAATCCTGGTTTCCAAAAACATGGTCGTTTAGGATAAAAGGTTTATATTTATACCATGTGGTTCATCTTTCATGCACAGGGTTTCCGCTGATACAGTAATGTAATCAAAATTTGCTGCATCCTTGAAAAACCTGCAACAACCAGGAAAGACTTCAAGGCCTTGAAAAATGGGAAAAAAAGACTAAAAACCTTGAATTTACCGCTTTATAACTGGAAAAAACGAAGTGAAAGTTGGATGCATGACATTTGTGGCATTTTTAGTTAGGCATAGTCGATTAGCGTTTTGTCCATACTAAATCTACCTCCCAGCATTTTCTTTTAAAGATTTGAATGCTCATTTTTAAAGTCGTACAGACCATGAGAAAAGGATAGATCTTTGTAACTAACACGTAAGAAAAAGATTTGCGTTGGGAAATCATACCTTGTCGTCGGTTTCAAGAGAAATGGTTAGAACTGGCAAATTATAAAAACAGGAAAAAAAATTTGACGAGCTTGGGCTAATTCAGAAACTTGCTTTGGCACACTCTGAGTAAAGTTGTTGACAATTTTACGTCCCTTTGGGGTTGACCGTAAGTCACAAGAAATAGATCTACTTACTTACTTATTCGTTCCTCTTCTACCGTGAGGTGTAGAGGTTTGTAAGAGAGAGCGCCATACTATTCTATTGGCTGTCTTCCTCCTGGCTTGGTTCCATTTTAGTCCTCGGTCCTTCAAAGATTGTCTAATGTTGTCCTCCCAGCGGACTGGAGGTCTGGATCTCTGGCTCTTAGTTTCCCATGCTTGTCGTGGTAGCCGATCTTCTCCCATTCTGCAGACATGGCCAAACCATCTCAGTTGGGACTGTTCTACCTGGGTTTGCAGGGGGTGGGATTTTAGGCCGTGTCTGGTGAGTTCGAATAGTGTGAATTAGCAAGTGACACCAGGATCGCATTTAATAAACGCAGGTTTTTTAAAGATTTTTCAAAACTCTTCAAATCATGCAAAAAAAATGACAAGCGAGTTGAGTTTATAAACTAGCATTTTGCGTGCCGCTACGTCAGTCTGCACTTGCTTATCGTTGCTTGCGAGTGTGCTGCTGCCTGCTGTACCATGTACAGTTGTGCTGTCTTATTTTTTAAAGTGCCCTTATCAAAATGGACAAAAGGAAAAAACTTCAGATGGAAACTGACAGTGCAAAAGTAAGAAGAGGTCTGGTATTACATTAGAACTAAAATTAGATGTAACTAAACAGTATGCACGTGGTCATAGTAATTTTAAAATAGTATGAGAAGTCGGAATGCCTCAATCTACGGTACGGATTATTATAAAACACAGATAAAATACCAGAAAGAGAAGACAGTTCAGTCTACACTTCTAAAATATTGATTATGGATAAGACACACATTGAGGAAATATGTTGCTAGTATTACAAGGCTGTCCTTGTTCTAGAATCCCCAGGGTAAGAGGTAGGGGACACCGAAGAACACATAGAGAAGAGCACTGGAGACAAATATGAAAGGAATAAGGAAGTCACAGAAAGACTTTGAGCTGATAGAATGGCAAGTGTTAATTTCTTAGGTTTCTTTTTCTCGTGGTAAATACAACCGTAACAACTGCACGTTCAAATATTTAACAAAAACGTCAAAAAAACACCAGGACGTTCATTTGGCCCAAAAAAGAAACAATCTATGGTTACCAACAAGGCCTAATGAAAAATGCTACAAATAAGCAAAATGTTCATGCACCAACTTTCATTTCTTTCTTGTCCAGGCTCTGTTGCAGTAAATTCAAGGTTTGTAGCCTTGAACCCCCATTTTAAATGAAAGCAAATACGCTGGTTCAGGATGTAGATGTCGCACCAGTTACTATAGATAGCTATGAATTGGCAGTGGTGCATCACGTCATGTACCTGGGGTCTACCATAAATGACAAACTCTCTCTGGACGCAGAAACTGACAGATGCATTGGCAAAGCTGCAGCCATCTTTCCTCACCACACAATGCATGTTTGGAGAAGCTCAAAAATCACAACGAAGACCAAAGGTGTGGTATATGATGCCTGCATCACCAGCACTCTTCTATATGGCAGATAGACATTGGCAACCTATGCTAAGCAAGAAAAAAGGTCACATCCTTGGTATTTCATGGCAGGACAAAGTGATAAATGTCAAGGTGCTGGCTTTCAAAGCTTATACAGGCATAACTCTCTAATACGAAGGGTTAAGTTCCAGACCACCGCCGTGAAGCGAATATCGCCTTAAAACAAATCATAGCCTTTTTTTTCACTTGCCGGTGCATATAAAAGCCTAAAAATATGTTTACCCTATCATTAATTAAGTGCGCAATAACACTAGGCCTAAAAAAAATATGCATAAATAAAAAACAAATGTTACAGTACTGTATTGCTAATGTTAAAATATTTTCGTCCTTTGCTTATGGTGACTGACGAATGAACTCTTTAGAGGAAGTAATTATTGAAGGAAGGCTGAGGGAGATAGTGGAGCTTCATCATCTGAGCCTTCACCACATTCGAAGTCACTTCCTCCACTGGTTTTGAACCCTTCAAAGTCATCCATGTGGGTGAACTTCTTCCAAACTCCTTTTAATGTTGATATTGTGACCTCTTCCCATGAATCACGAATGTTCTTAATGGCATCCAGAATGGTAAATCCTTTCAATTTATTTTGCCTAGGCCCATCAGTGGTATCACTATCTAAGGCAGCTAAAACCTTAACAAATGCATACATGCCACACCTCAGACATGAAAAACCTGTACAACAAATCCAAAAACCCTGTACAGAGACCCGCAAAACCTGTACAGACTGAAAAACGTAACAATATTTCTGCACCATCATAGTGACATGCGCCCTTTGCCTTTTTAAGCATGTCTTCACTTGCTTTAAAACCTAAACAACAAGAGTTAGAATTTATTTTGTACCGGTATTGTAGAAAAGCTGTGACTGTATCATCATTTAGTCTATTTCTGCAAAAAAAATTAATACAATTTATGGTGGAAATGAAGAACAGTTTGGTGTGTGTTCTATAGTGCCTTATAAAAGTATAGATCTAAAGAGACCAGTAATAAGCGTTATGGGTTAGGTTTAGGAATCTTAAATCAAATATATATATATATATATATTTTAAAGCTAGCAATGAAAATATAAACTCGCGCAATATTATATATTCTCTACCGAACTTCAAAAATTGGAATAGCCGTTATACCCATACGAATTTTAGTGTCAATCAAACATTGATAGTAATTAATTATTTAATAAATATAAATCATTGGATGACCGTAATGATGATCACCCAAGGCAAAATCACATTGTTTTTTAAAGAAACGAAATTAAAACTAAGAAGAGAAGTAACTCCAAATAAACTTTTCTCTGACCTGATTAAGATGCAAATTTGCCTTGCTTTTGTGGGTTTTTTTTCAGTTTCATAATTTGGTCATATCGGAATGACGGTCGCCGAATGCTCCGCATGTATTTTCGTACCATTTAGATTTCGGGTTAACCCTAACCCCAACTGTAACCCTAATCCTAACTCTAAATGGTACCAAAATACATGCAGAGCATTCGGCGACCGTCATTCCGATATTAGGCCTACCCATAATTTGTTTTGTATTATTATTCAAATTTACATTTCTTACGCACTTTCTACCGTAAACCTAACCTCAACCTTAACTCTAAATGGTACGAAAATACAAATATTAAACATACTCGACGGCAATAAAGGTAAAGATTACCAGAATCTCAGTAAAAAGAGTTGTCAGAATCATTCAAGTTGAATAAATTCAACTCAAACAAGAATTTTCGTGCTCTTTTTCCACAAAATGTTTATGATTCGGCGGTATGGCAGCGTCCATGTTTGTAACTTTCGCTTTTGTAAAATCACTATTATCAGTTCTACCGTATTCGCTAGCAGTAAAATATTTTGTTCGTTTCAAGCTTAGTGGCCAGATTTTTCAATGCTGAATCCGATTATGCCCAGCAATTGCCGATACGATTGTAAACAGAAGAGTTCTGGTGCTTTTAAAATAGGACGTACGTTTTATAGGTGTATGGGAACGAGGTATCGCACTACTTCCGTGACGTACTCGGTACGGCACAGCGACAAAAATTGTCAAGATTTATGCCATATGGCGTACGTCATAATGGTGCTGAAAGGGTTAATAATTAGGCGAAAAAACCCGTACAGACCCGTGTACGGCCCGTACACATCTGAAAACGCAAACACCCCGTACAGATTATGGGTAAACCTTTAAGTGTGGCATGTATGCAAATGTCCGTCTCAAATAATAAGACTTGAAAGCAGCAATTACTCCTTGATCCATGGGCTGCAGAATAGATTTTGTTAGCAGGCAGGAAAACAACATTAATCTCCTCGTACATCTCCATCAGAGCTCTTGATCAGTAATATCTTGAAAGGAATTTTTTTTTAACTAAGCAGTAGGTTTAAAATATTCAGTAAACCATTGTAAACACATCTGCTGTCATCCAGGCTTTGTTGTTAGATTTATAATACACAGGCAGGCTAGCTTTAGCATAATTCTTGAGGGCTTTAGGATTGTCAGAATGGTAGACAAGCATTGGCGTCAACTTGCAGTCACCAGCTGCATTAGCCCCTAACAAGAGTCAGCCTATCCTTTGCAGCTTTGAAGCCAGACATTGACTTCTCTCTAGCTATGAAAGTCCTAGACAGCATATTCTTCCAATATAAGGACAGTTTCGTTGACGTTAAAGATCTGCTGCTTAGTGTAGCCACCTTCATTAATTACCTTAGCTAGCTCATCTGGATAGCTTTCTGCAGCTTCTACTTCTACATCAACACTAGCTGCTTCACCTTGCACTTTTATGTTGAGGAGATGGCTTCTTTCCTTAAACCTCATAACCAACCTCTGCTAGCTTCAAACCACTCTTCTGCAGCTGCCTCGCCTCTCTCAGCATTCACAGAATTGAAGAGAGTTAGGGCCTTGCTCTAGATTAGGCCTTGGCTTAAAGGAACGTTGTGACCACAAAAACTTTCTCCATATCGGCAATAAGGCTGTCTCGCTTTCTCATCACTTGTGTTCACTGCAGTAGCACTCTTAATTTCTTTCAAGCACTTCTTTGAGTTCACTGCTGTGCTAACTGTTTGGCATGCCAAACCTAGCTTTTGGCATATGTCAGTGTTCGACATGCCTTTCTCACTAAGCTTAATCATTTCTAGCTTTTGATTTAAAGAGACTTGCGACTACTTTTCAGTAGCACTACACTTAGCGGCCATTGTACTGTAATGAATAATTACAATAATAACAATGGTCATGTCTGCTGCATGGAAGATTTTCTATGGACAACTGGCAGTTGGCAAAATATCCCTAAAGATATTTTCTGTGGACAACTGGCAGTTGGCAAAAGAACAGCTGGGCTACCACAGCTGAGGTTCAATGATTTGTGCAAGAGACACGAAGGCACTGAACATAAATGCAGCAATCTTGGGAGGATGAAGCTGCTGATCGCATGAAGTGGCTATGTCCCCTATGATATCACCTCAGATTGGGCAAAAAACAAGAGAAAGGAACACCAGGCCAAAAAAAAAAAAAAAAACCAGCTGAGGGACATCACCTCAAGGACACATCATTTCCTAATTCCATAGTCTGTTATGACTAAAGCAGGCTACTGATTTAACCCCATTTACAAGGCATTGAAAACCCTGATGTTCCACCGTTTTTCAAGGCCACTATGAAACGTAGCACTCCTAACAATATTTCTTGAAATCGACAACCAGCACAATTTCCAGGTGCAAATTTTAGTTCTGTAGATCTATTTCTAACTCTGCCTAGGCTGGTCCCAAGCCCGGCTGAAAAAGGAGGAGGGCGGCCTGCATGGAGGCCGTAAGGAGGCAGCCCCTCCACCAGGCAAAGGCACAACAGGCCAATCACCTGTTTGTCTTAAAAACCTGATTATGCGAAACATACGAGAGAAAACCGGACAGATTCTAAAGGCGACGAACTGGAACGGACTACGACTTACGGAACATGGAACACAAGAAGTATGAATGGGAAGGAAGAGGAGCTGGTGGAAGAGATGAGGAAAGCCAAATTAGAAATCCTGGCTCAGAAACAAAGAAAAAAGGACAAGGAGTTATGGATCTTGATGGCGACACGCTGCTCTACAGTGGTGTCCCCACATCTGAAAGAGCTAAAGGGGGCGTGGGTTGTATTGTGGCCAAAAACCAAAGGGATAATATCAAGGGATGGAAGTTTGTCTCAGAACGCATTATGGTCCTAAAACTAAAAGAAGGAGAAACCATAGTCAACCTTGTCATTGTGTATGGGCCAAATGAAGATGAGCGAGCAGAGGTCAAGGAGGAATTCTTCGAGCTGCTTCAAAGGACAGTGGACGACTGCCTAGATGAAATTATAAATGCCAGATATGGAAAGGACCATGCTAGATGGGGTGGAGTTATCGGAAGATATGGAGAAGACACTCTTAATGACAATGGAAAGCGACTCCTTAGATTCTGCACAGAGCAGAATCTGATCATTACAAACACAAAGTTCCCCAATAAGCGCACACATGTATACACTAGGTGTGAACCAACAAAGAGTGAGCAGTCAGTGATCGACTACGCCATAGTTAGGAAGAGCTCATTCAAGTATGTCCGGGATGCTAGAGTGTGGAGGGGGCCAGAGATTGGAAGTGACCACTACTTGTTAACAATTAAAAGAACAACCGAAAGAGCTACTCGGCCTAGGAACTGCCTAACATCACGCAAGAAGCTAAGTAAACGAACAGGAGAAACGAGCATTAAGACCTACAAGCTGAGAGAGCCAGAAGTGAAGACCAGATATCAGGGCTTATTGCTACAGCAGTGAGAAACACAGAACAACAACCTGAGGACCTGGAAACACTGGCTAAAATTCAAGGACATCATAAAGACAGCTGCAGCAGAAGCATGTGGTGAAGTTCGACTTGGGAACAAGAGAAAGAGGACAGATGAGGTTAAAGAGAAAATGAGAGAAGAAAAAGGCATGGAAACAATACTTAGGAGCTAAAAACACAGCAGGAAAAACAGAGAATATATGATACTCAGAACAGAAGCAAAGAACAAGGTGCTACTGCTAGCAGCAAAACAGAAGTCCTGGGAAGAATTTGGAGAAAAGCTAGAAAACGATGTGCAAAAAAACAAGAAATTGTTCTATAATACCCTAAAGAATATGAGGAAGGAAAAACAGTGCCGTCTTAAATTTATAAAGGACAAGCAAGGCAAATTGCTTACTGCCCCAAAAGAAGTAATGGAAAGAATATTTTTCAGAACTCCTGGCAAGGTCAAACATCAGAAATGATAACCACTGGCACAGAAGAGGAAACCAATGGTGATGAAGATGACATAAAGATGGAAGAACTGAAGGCAGCACTAGAGAAAATCAAGATGGGCAAAGCTGCAGGAAATGATGGCATAACACCAGAAATGGTTAAGTACATGGGAGCAGCAGGCGACCTATTACTCCTAAGGGTCCTATGGGCAGCTTGGTGCAACAAGCTTTTTAAAAAGGGGGACAACCTACAATGTGGAAACCATAGAGGCATATCCCTTCTCAGTGTCCCTGGTAAAATCTACTCTAGAATCCTGGAGCAGAGACTCAGACGCCTAGCTGAGCCACAAATGGATGAGGTAGAGTGTGGCTTCCAAGCAAATCGAAGTACTGAAGACCTAATCTTCACACTCAGTCTCAGACAGTTGAGTGAAAAGGCTCTTGAGTATAAGAGTGAGATCCATCTTTGCTTCTTAGATCTGGAAAAGGCATTTGACAAGGTCCCCTGGAACAAACTCTGGGACTGTTTGGCAAGGAAGAACATTCCATCACCTCTGATTCATGCTATACAGAGCTTCTACAAGTCTTGCAGAAATTATGTGAGGACGGCAAACCATAAGAATTCAGGACCACCACTGGTGTAAGACAAGGTGATATCCTGTCACCTTATCTTTTCATACTCCTCATAGACGATGTCATCAAGGCATGTAAGGAGAGGACAGGAAAGTATTCAGTGGGGTACTGGAAGATGAGACAGGTCTGTATTTCAGAGCTGGCATTTGCTGATGATGTTGCCCTGATTGATAAATCAGAGGCACATCTTCAATCCAACCTGCAAGTCTGGAAGGAAGAGCTGGAGAAGAGAGGTATGATCATAAGCAGCTCGAAAACAAAAACCATGCTGATATCACAAGAGGAAAGAAGACATCAGATTAAGCTGGGAGAACAGGTCCTGGAGCAGGTCGACCACTTTAAATAACTTGGAACTGTCATAGACCGGAAGGGAGGCATCAAAGAAGAGTTGGCTACCCGAAGAGCAGCAGCTGGGAGACTTTTTCAAGCCATAAATCGAGGATTCCTCAGCAAAAGAGAAGCTGGTATTGGTAAGAAGACAAAGATGGCTATATACCGCTCCACCTATGTCCTAGTCTTTCGTACGGATGCGAGTCATGGGCAGTGACTACAACCCACAAAAGCCAGATCCAAACCTCAGAAATGAGGTATCCGAGGAAGGTGGTTGAAGTAACAAGAAGAGACATGGTCCACAACCAGACGATACGTCAAGGCCTAAAAACCCAACCCCAAGTCATGTCAGTCATTGAGTATGGGCAGGGAATGCTCACGTTGTCAGTAACACAATGTGAATGACTAGAACGCATTCAGAATGAAGGAATGCATATAGTCTTGGGCTGTACGCGAGATACCCTCATTGTGACAATGAGGTACATGTTTGGAGTGCTGTCGATTAGATCCAGATATGCGATGGCCCATGCAAAAGCCTATATGCGAGTAGCCACAGACAAACGGCAACCCCTGCATGGAAACATAGCTGACATTAAGGTAGCAAGAATAAAGAGGGGGATGTCATGGATGGCACAGGCAGAGACAACGATCAAGCAGGTGACCACAGTTGAAAATATATTCAAAGGGGAAGAGTGGAGTAAATCAGATGAGAACTGAATTAACTACCAGCAAGTCATCATCAGCCTTAGCCATGAATGTAGAACTTGGGACAGTGGTAAAGCAGAACTGGAAATTTATCAGCAAATACATGATTATGCCGGGGATAATGATGCCAATGTGTATACAGATGGGTCTGTGATCCGTGGTGAGAATTCAGGTTGGGTCTTCTCTGCTAGGGTAAAGGGCAGAATCATCACCAAACATAGCAAGGCTTACAAAATAACAACTTCTGGCATGAGAATGGAGGTAGAGGCAGCTACTGCAGTCTTAAGGTGGCTGACTGGAACTTCATTAACAAAGGCAGTTGTTGTGTCCATGTTTCAAAACGTTCAGAATGGTTGGCTACGGCATGAATGGAAATCATTCATAGAAGCTCCAATTCTGCAGGAGCTGGTGTGGATCTACTGTCCTAGTCATGCAGGAATAAGCGGTAATGAGATAACCGACAGACTAGCATCAAGAGTACCCACAGTGGGGACACTAGATACGGATAAGGGAGAGATACTGAGACCAGTTAATGATCACCTTGTAGAGAATGACACTGCAATAGATGAATCATCAAGGTTAAGACTGTTGGAATTTGGCACCAAATGTAAGGCTAGCAGAGATGGACATAAGAGAGGATGCATCCATCGTGTATACAACCAGCGAGCTACAGGAACAGTTAGCATTCACATTCTTTGACATATACTGAGGGAGACTGAGCACCTATGGGTTGGCCCGGAGCGCAGTGATGTCGATTCTGTTCAACAATAACAATCTTTAAGGCCGTGAAGCATCAGTGCATGTAGCACAGCATCAAACATGCCTGGCTGGAGCTGAATACCAGTGGAGGCTAACTTAAAAGTACAAAATTCCTCACCATCACTAGAAACTGTGCTAAAAATTGACCTACCCAGGGAGCCACAGAGCATAGTAAAATTTTGTAGTACCAAAACGAGAATAAACACAACCATCCAAGACAGGGGAAGGTCCTCTCACAGGGAGGAGTATGATGCAACACTGAGAAAGCCCTAAAGGAGTCTGTGTTACTGACTAACCTTTCTTCTAGGAGAACCTCCAGATTTGGCACCTGGAATGTTCTGACATTGAACGAACAAGGGAAAGCGGCCCAAGTAGCAGCAGAAATGAGGGAATGTAAGATCGAGGTTCTGGGACTGTGTGAAACAAAGTGGAAGGGGGTAGACAAGAAACTCATCACAGGTGAATAGGTACATGAAGACGAAAGTTCACACCACAGTGAAGGGGTAGCTCTTATGTTATCTAATCAATCAATACCCTTTAGCTCCCCAAGGAGCATAGGCCTTCAACAAACACATGCCAAGTCTTCCTGTCCTGTGCCATCCTCTCAAGCTCTTTCCATGTTTTCCTCATCATTTTCACCTCTGTTTCCAGTTCTCTTCTCCATGTGTTTTTTGGTCTACCTCTGCCTCTCTTTCTCTGTGGATTCCAGGACTGCCTTGTAATGCTATCAACAGGTTTCTTCAATGTGTGTCCTATCCATCGCCAGCGTCTTCTTCTCAACTCTTGTTCCACTGGTTCTTATCATCAATTCCACATTTGTGACTTTGTCATACCATTTCAGTCCTTCTATTCTACGCAAGCACCCGTTTATAAAAGTCTGTAGCTTTTTGGTTATTGTTTTTGTTGTTCTCCATGTCTCAGAGCCATACAATAGGACTGACTTCACATTTGAGTTGAAGATTCTTATTTTCATGTTGAACTTGATTTCTCTTGTTCTCAATATGTTTCCCAATGCAATGAAAGCTCCTCTTGCTTTTTGTATTCTTATTTTGATATCACTGTCTGTCCCTCCAACTTTGTCTATATTACTTCCAAGATATGTGTACGTTTCTACATCTTTTAGTGGTGTTTCTTCAAGTCAACCTTGTTATCATTTCTTACATTTATTCTCATAATCTTTGTCTTTTCCCTGTGTATTTTCAGGCCCACTTGTTGTGACCTCTCATCGAGAATTTTCATTTGCTCTTGCATCTGATTATGGTTATGGGACAGAAGAGCCAAGTCATCTGCAAAATCCAGATCATCAAGCTGTTTAGTCAGATTCCACTGGATTCCATTTCTGTTGTGTGATGTCATGTTATCTAAAGAGCACAGAAAGCACTCATTGAATGGGAAGCCTTGGGACCCAGAATAATAACACTACTTTTAAAACAGCTAAACAGAAAATAAATGTAAACATCATCCAATGTGCACCAACTAATGACAAAGAAGAGTCTGGAAGAAGCATATTATACTAGACTGTAGGGTATTATGGAGAAAATAAAAAGAAGAGACATCACAATTTTGATAGGTGACATGAATGCAAAGATAGGTACAGTCAACGCCAGCTTTGAAGAAGTCATGGGAAAACATGGGCTGGGAATAATGAATGAAAATGGGGAACTATTCTTAAACTTCTGTGCTTCAAATCAACTGGCTATAGGAGGAAGCATGTTTCCACATAAGAGAATACACAAGACAACATGGAAATCACCAGACCATAGAACAGAAAATCAGATTGATCATATATGCATAAACAAGAAGTTTAGATCATCATTGCAGGATGTAAAGGTGTATATAGAGGAACAGATGTGGCATCAGACCACCACCTTCTGATAGCCAAAGTAAAAATGAAACTCAAGAGATATGCAACATTGCAAAGTTACAGACAACAATTTAATGTAGGATATCTAAGAAATCAAGAGACAAATTTACGGTCACAATATCCAACAAATTCCAAGTGCTCCAACAGAAGATGTAGTGAATACGGAAGACTACTGGCAGAAAATCAAAACTGTATGGTATGAGACATGAAGAAATACTGGGGAAAAGGGAACGACAACAAAACGCACGGATAACAACAGAAACCATCAATAAGATAAAAGACAGAAAGAACAAGAAAGCAGATTTAAACAGAAGCAAAGCCAAGGCTCAAGAAGTGTACACAGAAGCAAACAAAGAAGTATCAAAAGAGACAAGAGGAAGTATATTGAGGAGTTGGCTAGAGAGGCAGAAGATGCTGCAGCCAAAGGACATATGAGAGAACTGTATAACAGCACAAAGAAACTAACAGGGAAATACAAGCAAGCAAGTTGCCTCATAAAAGACAAGAATGGAAAACTGCTGATACAAGAGGTGGACCATCCAGGAAAAAATGGATAGACTTAATAATTTTAGCCAGCAGGTGGGCTTGAACATCAATTTAAAGAAGTCAGAGGTCATGACGCTCAATGTGAGCAACCCTGAGCCCATATCAGTAAGGAATCAGCAACTGGTACAGACAGACACCTTCACATACCTAGGATGCATAGTAACACCAGACGGCGGGGCAGGCAAAGACATCAACATCAGAATGAATAAGGCAAGAACAGCCTTTTTTAGCCTAAACAACATCTGGAAGTCCTCTCAATACAGCACAAGCACAAAATTAAGATTATATCAGAGCTGTGTGCTTTCTGTGCTTCTCTATAGTGCGGAATGCTGGAGAGTTACAGAGAAGGAAATGTCGAAATTGTCCTCTTCTCACACAACATGCCTAAGAAAAATTCACCGAATCTTTTGGCCGAATACCATCACCAACCAAGATCTGCTTACTTGGAGCAAGCAAGAGGACATGCACACCATCATAGCTGGAGCTGGGTTGGCCATGTCCTCAGAAGAGACCCCGATGCCATCACAAGAACAGCTATGCTTTGGACCCCTGAAGGAAAACAAAAGAGAGGCCGACCAAAAACAACCTGGCGGAGGACTGTGGAGGCTGAGATGCAAAGAATGAACCAGAGTTGGGGCACTGTACGAAGGATGGCCACCGACCGAGCAAAGTGGAATCAATTTGTTGTTGCCCTACAAGACGCCACTAGGCGTGATGGCCACTGACTGCTTTGACGGTCGGAGGCTAAGGATCAAAGAAGAAGAGGTGTCTTGCGGGAGGTTTTTACTGTTGTTGTGAGTCATTACTTGTTGAACAACGTTCTGTATAATGTCAGCAAAACAATTATAAATTCTGGCCATTTAGTTGTGTTCTTATATGATTTCTTTCATTCAGTAATTTGAATCGTGCCCTTGGTGGTAATTAAGCGAATGCGGGGTAGAAATTGTGAAAACGCTTGAACATTGCAATTCGATCGACTTGATAAATCATTTCATTGAGTCCACACATTTAATTTACAGTTTTACACATCAAAACAATCCACGCATGTTGATCATAAAAAGTACATATTAAACTTGATCATGTATTGAATAGATATATATATAACTACCAGTCCTTGTCCAATAAACGAATTACTGTAGGCAGAACGTCATAGCTATATGTACGCGCGGTTGGGGATTCCAACGGCCGACAGTGAGTCTATGAGTCTGGCAATATAAAATATTATGGACTGTTAATTCATCCTTCCCTACGTTCAGTTACGTACTAACCTTAATCATTTCATCTCTTCATAATAACAATGGACTGACCCTGTGTCCATACTTCGAATTAAATATATATATGTGCAGCAATACCATGCACAACACTGGAAGGGTATAGGACGCGTCTTTACAGCTTGACGGTCAACGTAGAAAGGGTCTCGTATCTAAGTCATGGTGCGTGACCTAACAACGCTAACACGTCATAATTCGATCGTGTACTTAGCGTTCAGTAGACCGCGAATTCTTAACCTCAAATTATATTAAACGCTGTGACCCTAGAAATAGCACACTGCCAACCATAGCAGACAGCTTCAATAGAACTACCGTAACAATTCCCTGCCCGCCGGGAAGAAAAAAAATCTATTAGATAGATTTTTTAAAACTATCTTACTCAAACATATGACAAATTTAACAAAAACCCGACCTATGGCCAACGATGTTCTGTCTAGAACAGTGTCGTGATCATGTCAATAATATATAAGTCATGTAATATATAACAGTCAATTATACATGTAAATTAAATTACCCAGAGGATTGTCAACAGTCGTTAACTAATTAACTAATTAATTAACGTAAGTGTTAACTAAGTACGAAAGTGAGATGTCATAAAATTATTATAACCAATCTCATAGTGTATGTGTAAGTAATCAAGTTATTAAAAATCTAATTAAGGAAAATGAAAGACGATGGCATTAGACAAAGAAAAAAAAATGAGAAGTAAAAACAAGTAAAGTAGAGAAAAAGATAAAGTATAAATTAATTTAGTTATGTGTGTTTAAAATTAATTATGTGTGTCGAGTAATTACTAAATATTTAACTTAACTAACTAAATAATAATATATGGCAACATATTTACCAAATAGATATTATAATTATTACATTCATATTTCCAGCTAAGAATATTATCTAAGAATTATGTGAGATTTATTTATTTTCTTTCCTTTTTTTTTTTTTTTCATATTTCATTTTCTTATTTTTCTCACATTTGAATTTAATTTTAATTTCTTTATTAATTCCATCAATAAGTAGAAACTAAGTAATCTTGGCCCAATGGGCTGATCACCCGTTGGCTTGTCACACCGATTACGGAAACAACGGCAGATGGATCTATTTGTTGTTGCCCTAAAGACGCCGCTAGGCATGATGGGAAACTACAACAGAGAAAATCAATCTGCTGTTGCCCTTAAGACGCCACAAGGCGTGATGGCCTCTGACTGCTTGGACGGTCTTTGGCTAAGGACGGAAGAAGAAGAAGTAATCTTGGATATGAAGATCCAGACGTCGTTATTTTCCTTGAGAATTTACGTAAAGTTCCATTAGAAAACAGTTTAAATGTTCCGATCCTGAAGGAATTTAAGTTTCATAACGTTCAATAAGTCATGTCACATAACGAAATTTGTCTAACTTGACTTCAGATATTCTTTCAAATTATCTTGCAACCAGTTGTAGTACGAATGGACACTAACCAAAGTCCAAGCATAAACACGAACAATATGTCTCTTGCTTTCATTAATTTCGTTCGACGCATGTCTCTAATAATCAGTTATTTGAATTGTAGTCGACGTTTCATTCACAGGTCGAGAGTTCAACGATAGGATTCTGTCTCTTGTTATAAGTACTTGCGTTAATTTATTCGAAGAGTTTCAATGTTCATAAATCGACATCCGAAGGATTTCTTGAGAGTACTTCCGCCACGATATTCTCTGTGCCTGATATATATTCGATGGTAAATTCGGATGGCTGTAAGAGAATGGAGAATCTTGTTAGCTTAGGGCTTTTGTGATTAGCACGGCGTAGCGATGCCACCGCCTTCTGATCTGTTTGGATCACGAAGGGTGCACCCAGCAGAAATTTGTCTAACTTGTTGATGGCCCAGATGACAGCCAACAACTCTTTATCCACAGTAGAGTATTTGGTTTCTGGCGTTTTGAGTTTTCTTGATATATATAACGTCGGATGAAGGACATCATTGTGATACTGGAGCAAACAAGCGCCAGTTCCGTAATTACTCGCATCTGTACGGAGGATAAACTTTTTAGAAGCATCTGGTAGTCTCAAAATAGGTGGATGTGAAAACATAGAAAGTATTTTACGAAATATTTTATCACAGTCATCAGTCCATGTCACCTTCAACGGCATGTCTTTTTTTAACAATGATGACAAGACAGCCATGATAGATGACAAGTGAGGTACAAATCTGCTGTAGTATTGGACTAAACCTAATAAGCTTCTAACCTGCTTCTTCGTTTGAGGAACTGATAAGTTTAAAATTTTGGAAACCGTACTAGGAACCGTTTGGATATATCCCGATCCAATAATATGTCCCAAAAAAGTTATTTCCTGAAAAGCTATTTGTATTTTTGTAGGTTTAGCTGTTAACTCTTTAAGTCCCAATCGACTTTATAAAGGCTCAGGGGTTAGACACGCTTGGCCCAATCGACTTTAAAAAGCCTTTAGTATATGTGCCTCTGTTTGAGACTGTTTCTAATTATAACTACCCACAAAGTCATTTCCGACTGCAAGTACATTCTTTTAAATACCGCACATGTTTAAGAGTGAACGTGTTTCTGTTTTGAGATATTTATTTTAGAGTTTTAAAGCGATTTTTTTTTAAGCGCATATCCTCCATTTTACCTTGAATAACTAATCAATTTTTTTAAGCGCATATCCTCCATTTTGCCTTGAATAACTAATCATTTTTCAATGAAAGCTTTTATACTTGTAGCACAAGAGTAAAGTACATCCAATTACCTTCAGTTTCATATACAACAACAAAGTTATTTATGCATATGAACATTTAAAAAAATTATTTCCAAACAACAATAAAAACGCAATGGGGTGGCCATTTTTGCTTGGGCAAAACCCACTTTTTTTGCTTGGGACTGAAAGAGTTAAGTGATTCTCTCTTAATATTTCCAAAACATATTTAAGTCCCGAAAAATGTTCCTCAAATGACGAACTAAATAAGCATATGTTGTCAATGTATGTAATGATGTCTGGTCTACCTGATAAAATTTTTCGCATCATGCGAATAAAGGTAGCCGGAGCGTTAACAAGCCCAAAAGGCATCACATTCCACTGGTAAAGACCTTGTGGAGTGGAAAACGCTGTGTAGTATTTAGCTTTTTTGGTTAGTGGTATCTGCCAATAACCTTTAGTTAAGTCTATCTTTGTGAAAATTGTTGCATTGGATAGACGTGGAAGTAAATCGTCAAGAAGTGGATGTGGTTCGCTATCAACTACAGTTTGTGCATTTAATTTTCTATAGTCGACGCATAGTCTGATGTTGTTGTCGTCCTTTCGGACAATGACTAATGGAGACGAAAATGGAGAGTTACTAGTCTCAATAATCCCTAAAGACAACATCTGCGCATTATCTTTAGTAGTTTTAGTAAGAAAGTGTAGTGGAACAGAATAAGGTTTACACGAATTGGTGTATTATCATTAAGAGTAATGTCGTGACTAATTACTGATGTGTGACCCGGTATGTCGGTCAACACATCTGGAAAAGATTGTAAAAGATAGCAATCTGATGATGCTGTTGCGGTGTAACCGAAGAAGAAATGGTTACATCCCGCCAAGATTCAGTAGGTTGTACTATTGGTTCTTTGAAGGATCGAGGACTAGAATGGAACTAGGCCAGGAGGAAGACAGCCGATAGGATAGTCTGGCGCTCTCTCTTCCAAACCTCTACACCTCACGGTAGAAGGGGAACGACTAAGTAAGTAAGTAAGTACTATTGGTACAGGTAACACCATCTGTACCTCAGGAAAAGAAGATTCTTCTTCCTGAATTACTGAAAGATTAGAATAGTGACATAGTAGACAAGATAACAAAAGTGTTACCTAATAGAAGAGTCTACCTTAATTAATATATGTACGAATAGATTACTAGAAAAAAGAAAAAAAAATGATGATGACTGACTATGCTGAGTCATCAAGGATGTGACGAACAGTGTTACTGTAACCTGTTATCTGCGTGACGCAGAATCGGGTACTAATTGTAATTTTAGACAATGGTGGTGAAAGTAAGCACCATTATCATGCTCGATAACCATTCGAGCATCTCTATTGTTACCAAAGGTAACCAACGCCTCACTATACCTGCTATTGGTATGTGGCACCAGATGCATAAACTTAACGTCTGCAGTATAATTGAAGAAATTGCCAAGTGCCTGGCATGTAGTATCTCGTGGCAAATTGCGCACTAACACGGTGCGAGAATATGCACCTTTACCAATGTAAGCAATATCATTGTCACGAACCTGTGAACAATGACGATATGTATTCCTTGTCATATAAAAAGAATTAAATTTTCCTTTTACCATAGACAATGTATGTTTAATGGATGACGTATCATCTTGACTGAACTTAGGATGATACCTATCATTACTAAAGGTAGTAGGTTTCATACCTGTCGTAGACATATCTTGGCTGGGCAAAGCAAAAACTTTGCCGTCAGACTTATTTGTCTTAACTTTCTTATGCAAGTTCCTTCTAACCCCAACATTATTTTTCAACTTATTACCCTTCTTCGTAATGTCCTTGTCAATGTTGACAACGGCAAGTCTTCTTAGGATCAGTTGTAATATGATCCTGTCGCCAACATTTATTTTCAGGATTGGCAATAGTAACCTGTCGAGGAAAGGTATATCTCCCTCGGAATGATTTCCTACCTACCACTGGGTGTATCAATACTTTATTATTTTGTCGACGAGTCTCATCCTTCTCCTCATCAATTTCTGGAATAGTACTCAAGCTGAAATAGGAAACTGCTGTTCCACATGTATTCATATTCTTGGCACGTAATGTAGCCATTGCAATGACGGCGTTAGCATTGCCATAAAATTGCAAATTATTCCTTTCCCATTCTTTTATTTCTTCTGGTGTACAATCCTTGCTTCCATGTATGCGACCCACCATAAGATCTGCAATTGGGTTCCTTAACATGCATACCTTAACATTACCTGTGAAAAAAGGTGTGTTAACATGTATTATAGCAGTGGGATAAAATTCTATTGTCCCACCAAAAGTCATGCACCTGACATGTTCCCCTGTTGCACAACTGGGATGAAGAAGTGACTGCCGGACTCCAATGGTGGTCGACCCGGAGTCTCTCAACACTGAAACGATAGATCCATTTACAATCCCTCTGTTAAAAATCAGAGAACCTGTTCCATCATTGGCCGCTAGACCAACTTCTGGGAGAATGTGTCCACAATTCAATACAGTCTCTTTTGCCTTCTGAAATACAAGATTACATTCTGGGCAACTGTTTGCCACGTTATAATTCATAGCATAACATGTAGAAGAAGATTGTATTACATTATCGTTATATGAACCCTGAACCCCAGGGGTTGTACCATTAGTAACTGCTGCCCCTGTATTATGATTATAATGTGACGATCTGCGAGACTGAGACCGATGTCTAGAATAATCATTGGAATTATTTCGTTGTCCCCTGTAGTAACTTTTATCTCGATGTCTCGAGCCATGATTATTGTTATTCCAATTGTTATTAGTGTTATAGTTATATGATCGATTATGATTTGCATTATGTTGACCATTGTTGTATCTCGAATGAGGTGAATAATTCCTATTTTGTGGTCTTCCTCTATTCAAATCACTCTTGTTGTTAAAATTATTCTGTCCTTTATGAAAATTAATATTATAATTTCCTTTGAAGCGACTTCTATCTACGCTGTGTGTTCTTGGTTTGTCATGGCTGTGGTATGACATATTAGAAGCCACAGGTAGAGGTTCCCTTATTAGCGAGTTAGAAATGCTCGCATTCGGATGAGCAGTGCAATAATTTATTGAAATTTTTTCTACCTCATCGATAGTAGATGGTTTACGTTCTTGCAAATAGGCAAAGAACGGTGGGCCGACAGAGGATAACACTTTATCCCTCAGTAACAAATCGACTAACTTGTCGTATGATTTGTTGACACCTGCCAGTTCCACCCATCTGTTAAATGTATTGCGTATGTTCGCAATAAAAACTGAAAAGTCTTTACTAGAATCTGGAAAAATACTCTTAAGACGTAATCTGCAACCCTCTTCGTCCAAATGGAAACGACGTAATAATAAGGCTTTAATGGCGTCATAGTCATTAGCTATTGTTGGGTCAACATTCTGAACTGCACTTAATGGTTCCCCGTCCAACAATTCACTAAGTTTTAAAGCCCATGTTTGTTTTGGTAAGTTATGTGTTAAGCATACCTGTTCGAAACGTGCCAGGTGCGATCCAAGGTCGTCGAAGTTCAATTTGAAATTTGGTAATTTAAAGTTGTAATACAGTTTGTAATGATTAGATGAAGATCCATTTTGAGCATTACTATTCTGGCTTGCAGCAGCACTTTGTGCCTGAAATTTTGCTGTTTCATATTTAAGACGTTCCAATTCCATTTCTTGTTGTCTTTTAGTTTCCTCTCGTCTGAATTTATTCTCTTCTTCTTGTCTAGCAATTTCTCTTAATCTATTTTCCTTTTCAATTTCTTTCATCTCACGGTCTGCTTCTTCCTTCTTCAATGCAGCTTTTTTCTCAGCTTCTTTTATTGCAAGTTCTTCCATTTTTGCTTCATATTTCGCTAGTTCTGCCACTGCGTATGCTTCTAGAGCTTCTCCTTTTTTTCCAAAATCTTTCCCGTTTTTAATAAAATGGTCTAAGGTAAGCATCTTGACATTAATTTTGTAAGTAATCACTGATCTATAATAATTAACAATAGAATCTATGTACTTATTTGTACTTACTCAACGTATGAATACTCAATATAAATAATTATAATATTCTTGTACTGTTATTTGTAAGTTCCACAAATATATAATATTTTGTAATAATATTATATGTACCTACTAATATATATCATAAATAGTTATGCTATTTATTTATTTAGGATGCTGAATTTATATCATACACCTAATATCAATATTTAATAATTATGGGTATTATCCCTCCATAATTATGTTATACAATCAATTATATGTGCTAAGTAAAAACTGTAGTACTAGGAAAGTGTACTAATTACTATCTGATATGTCTGTCCTACTTAAGGTAGACCATAAGTTTTATAGTTATTAATAAATATATATTATGCTATTATGTCCTAGTCATAATATATAAAATGCCTCATTAGTCCCTTGGACCACTACTGCAACTTGATGCAATCCCCTAAGTCATCATCAAATTTCATAAAAAATTAATCAAATTAATTTACTATATTATTAAAATCAATTTATAGAAATATCATTATGTTATGAGATTAATGAAAACAATACAAATGATTAACCAAAGCTTTACAATACAGTAGTACGATACAAAAGTGACATTTTCACAAATAAAATGATTTTACAAAACTAAGCATAAAAATCGGAAGTACTGAAAGGTCAAGGATGGAACCAAATCGAGATCGAACTAAATCTAGGTCAAAAGACAGAAAAAAAATACGAATGCAAAAAGTAATGACGTCACAGGACTCATCTGACGGTTATTACCATACATATATGAACTAAATGAAAGATAGGTCAGAAAGGACAAGATAGATTACTAACAATAATACGGAACTGAATAAAATGAAACTGAATACGGTAAAATACACCAGTTATTCACAGAACTGGACACCTAACACGCAATGTCAAATACTAGCAAATGCGAACAAACAACCCATCGGCATAATCATCAATGGGGTTTTTCGCCAAATGCGATTATTTAACGTCCTACAGAACAATCAAAACTGACTTTGACGTTCGAAAAGCCATAAAAATCAGTTTTGATTCCCTCCTACCGCCCACGAAAACAATACAAAACATACGGTGGAAAACAAATATAACATATATACATGATAATAAATAGACATGCCTGTGTAAAGGTGAAATGGACTCAGCACTGTATTTTCTAACCGACAAAGGTCAAAACTAGACTTATCTTTTAGTGCTCAGTTAGTACTCCCGTCGATGCCAGTATACACTAACGGTTTAGACCCATGTCTCGAACTGCTTGCTCTTCATTGGTAGATTAGGTTTATTCGTCCTTTGGTTTTCTTAGATACCGCTTTTTCATCAATAGGAACTACGCTCCCAGTTGTCATCTTGGTTTTCGGCTTGTACGCAAACTTTGGTGACGTAAGGTTGACCTCTAGTAGTAACTATGTGTAATAGGTCATAATTCAGCACATCACGTGATAGTCTTTCGATAGTAAACAGTTGTTAGTAATTTGTGAAAAAAATTTTCGATCCCCAAACAATGCGGGAGGTTTTTACTGTTGTGGGTCATTACTTGTTGAACAACGTTCCGTATAATGTCGGCAAAACAATTATAAATTCTGGCCATTTAGTTGTGTTCTTATATGATTTCTTTCATTCAGTAATCTGAATCGTGCCCTTGGTGGTAATTAAGCGAATGCGGGGTAGAAATTGTGAAAACGCTTGAACATTGCAATTCGATCGACTTGATAAATCATTTCATTGAGTCCACACATTTAATTTAGTTTTACACATCAAAACAATCCACGCATGTTGATCATAAAAAGTACATATTAAACTTGATCATGTATTGAATAGATATATATATATAACTACCAGTCCTTGTCCAATAAACGAATTACTGTAGGCAGAACGTCATAGCTATATGTACGAGCGGTTGGGGATTCCAACGGCCGACAGTGAGTCTATGAGTCTGGCAATATAAAATATTATGGACTGTTAATTCATCCTTCCCTACGTTCAGTTACGTACTAACCTTAATCATTTCATCTCTTCATAATAACAATGGACTGACCCTGTGTCCATACTTCGAATTAAATATATATATGTGCAGCAATACCATGCACAACACTGGAAGGGTATAGGACGCGTCTTTACAGCTTGACGGTCAACATAGAAAGGGTCTCGTATCTAAGTCACGGTGCGTGACCTAACAACGCTAACACGTCATAATTCGATCGTGTACATAGCATTCAGTAGACCGCGAATTCTTAACCTCAAATTATATTAAACGCTGTGACCCTACAAATAGCACACTGCCAACCATAGCAGACGGCTTCAATAGAACTACCGTAACAAGGTGGACGGAATATTTTGAGGACCTTCTCAATAGACCAGCTCCACAAAACCCCCCAGACATCCAGCCAGCAGAAGAAGAGCTACAAATTAACTGTGAAAGATCAACAAAGGAAGAAATAAAGAAAGCGATAAAGCTTCTAAGAGATGGAAAAGCGGCTGCACCAGATGGCATTCCAGCAGAGGCCATCAAAGCAGATATCGACACTGCTACAGAGATGTTATACGGTATAAATTACTTCCTAAAGTCTGGGAAAGGGAAGAGATACCAGCAGAATGGAAGGAAGGATATCTGGTTAAGTTGCCTACGAATGGAAATTTACAAGAGTGCAAAAATTATAGAGGAATAATGTTACTATCTGTGCCAGGAAAAGTATTAAACAGGATTATCCTCGAGAGATTAAGAGTCCATAGATAAGAAACTGAGAGATGAACAAGCAGGTTTTCGACAAAACAGATCCTGTACAGACCATATAGCCACTTTGAGAATAATAGATAAGCAAAGTCTGGAATGGAATTCACCACTATACATTAGATTTGTGGACTCGAAAAGGCATTTGACAGTGTAGACAGAGAATCACTTTGGAAATTGATGAAGCATTATGGAGTTCCCCTGAAGATCATTAATTTAATAAAGAAAACATATGAAGGCATGACATGCCGAGTTCTTCATGAAGGACAGCTTACAGAACCGTATGGGATAAGAACGGGAATGCGACAGTTATGCCTCTTGTCTCCATTTCTTTTCTTACTAGCAATAAACTGGGTTATGAGAACATCGACGACAAACAGAAATGGAATCCAGTGGACTCTGACTAAGCAGTTGGATGATCTGGATTTTGCTGATAACTTGGCTCTTCTGTCCCATAACCATAATCAAATGCAGGACAAATCGAAAACACTCGATGAGAGGTCACAGCAATTGGGTCTTCTTCTTCTTCCTCGTTCGCCTTCAGACTTCCACATTTATGACTCTAATAAAGGCAGCAGTCAACTCAAGGTTCCCGACATCTCCAAACAGTTTTTCGTTGACAGAAGTGGGTTGTTGCCATATGCTACCCCGTTCATTACTGTAGGTTGGGCAGTACTGCAGCAGGTGTTCGACTGTCATCGGGCTGGTACCGCAGGTGCAGAGATCTGTTGCACCAATTTTGTATTTGTGGTACAGATGGTATCTCAATCTGTTGTGCCCAGTGCGCAGTCGAAAAATGATGACCTGTTCTTTTCTGGATAGTTGATGATATGCGTCATTTTTTCAAATGTCCCGGGTGCTCTCTTTCCCATTTGGACTTGAATGTAGCCTTTATAGTGGTCTTTGCCGTTGCGTAAGTTGTCTCTATATCATTTTGCTGTAAGGCACCTCCTTCTTTAGCAAGTCTATCTGCCTCTTCATTTCCTGGTATGTTGCAATGGGCTGGTATCCACTGGATAGTGCACTTCTTGAAGCCTTCGGCCAGTCTTTCAAGGGAGATTATCAGATCTTTCAATCCTTTAGTTTGGTGGCTCTTCAGCGCTGATATTATTGAGAGGGCATCTGAAAAGATTACTATCTGTTTTTCTGCCTGTGCTTTGCATTCAATAAGAGTTTCAGCTGCCTGTTTCAGGGCTTCTGCTTCAGCACAGAAGTTGTTGCAGTATTTTCCAGTGGCAATTGCCATAGAGTGAATTCTATTCTTTAATTTTATGAGGATGCCGGCACCCCCATTTTCAACTGCATTTGTTGCCGAACCATCAGTATATGCATGTGTCCAAAGCTTCGCTGGAAATCTTTGGTCAATATACTTGGTTGCTATACACTTTCTTTGTGTTTCTGTCTGTGTTCCCTTACCTTCAATGCCTGGAATATCAGATTTTAACTCAGGAAAGCATCTTATTTTCCACAGTGGGATAGTTGGGTCTGAAAATACACAGGGAAAAGACAAAAATATGAAGAATAAATGCAGGGTTGAACTTGAAGAAGCACCAATACAAGATGTAGAATCGTAAACATATCTTGGCAGCAATATAGACAATGTTGGAGGGACAGACAATGATATCAAAATAAGAATACAAAAAGCACGAGGAGCTTTCATTGCACTGAGAAATATATGGAGATCAAGAGAAATCAGATCCAACACAAAAATAAGAATCTTCAACTCAAATGTCAAATCAGTACTATTATATGGCTGTGGAACATGGAGAACAACAACCAAAAAGCTACAGACCTTCATAAATTGGTGCTTGCGAAGAATAAAAGGATTAAAATGGTATGACAAGGTTACCAATGTGGAACTGAGGACTAGAACCAGACAAGTGCCAGTGGAACAAGAAATGAGAAGATGATGATGGTGATAGACAGGACACACACTGAAGAAACCTGTTGATAGCATTACAAGGCAGTCCTTATTCTGGAACCCCCATGGCAAGAAAGGCAGAGGTAGACCAAGAAGCACATGGAGAAGAGAACTGGAAACAGAGGTGAAAATCTTCTGCGTTCGTCCTGAAAAGGACGTTGGTTGCGCTGTGTCGCCGTTTACAGCAAAGCTGCGATATCTGCGCCTTTCGGCCCGGCACATCCGACTTCGGCACGGCATTTTTTAGGACCGGTTTTGCCTTCCCACTTCGATCCCTACTCACTCAGCCAGACTGCAATGATGCAGCCTATTTCCAGGACCACCACTTGGAGGTGGAGTAGGGTCTTGGTCAGCTCTGGTTCGCTGACGCAAGCAGTCAGCTATGGGTCGCTGACTGCATTCCTCACTTTTGACACGTCTTAGGTCCCAGAGGTGAAAATGATGAGGAGAACGTGGAAAGAACTTGAGATGATGGTACATGACAGGTGGACTTGGCATATGTTTGTTGAAGGCCTATGCTCCTTTGGGAGCGGAGGGGAATGAATGAATGAGAAACGATAATAAACATATAACAGCAGCATAAGCTAAAGAAGACATTTAAGGATTAAAAGAAGAAAAAAATACATTCATGAAACTCATTCAGTGCTAAAGATAGTAATCATAACATATCACAAAACCAATTTGATACAAATAATGTTAATAACAGTAAATGAAATAGAAAAAAAGTTGTTAAACAAATTAAAGTCCATAGTCCCACAAAAGCCATAAAGTGAGATATAGTAAAAACCATGGAAAAGGAATCGGTAATAGGTACTATAGACATGAAACGCCATAATAAAATGCATCAGAAATTGCAGCCAGGAAAAAAGCAAAAAAAAAGAACAACGAATATGTTGTCCTAATAAGAATGAAGAACACTATATATCCAAATTATAACCCACATGTAGTTGAATAGGGTATTCCATGCATGAGAAACACCTATTTCTTGTGCATGGATCACAACGTCAGTGCATGTGACCCAGCATTAAGCACTTGCCCTGCTAAGGCAGACTATTGACACACATGCAAAACACATGATATCCTCTAAGCAGCTATAGAGGCAAGTGAATCACCCGCGATGCACACTGTATATAAACATGCATTTCTGCCATGTACGCCTTGAATCCCTTTTTTTGCATTCATACCACACTTTGGGAAACACTGACTTAGAGGAATGATTTATCAATATTTAATTCTAAGAAAAATGTCTTTTTCAACATTGTATAGTAGGATTTTGAGCATTATTCAAGAAAGGGTTATACTTCAGTAAATTGCACACCTTTTTCCCTTTACTGACACATTTTATGGGGGGGTTAGGGGTTAAGAAAATGTAAAATTGATTTTGGACTTCTTTTAAGCAACATATTTTCACAAGGAAAGATATTAATTATTCATCACTTGCCTAAGAATGTTCCCGATAGGATAGCAGAAACACTACGCAAGATTTCTAATTTAATATAATGTAATCACATAATATTTAATGTTAATGAATGGGTGATAAGTACATAGATGCTGGTGATGAATGTGGCAGACATTCATGAGTTTTGCTTATCCTCCTTTTCTATTTTTCAAAAATTGGACAGTCATCATTCTGCATCGCGATACAGTATTTGTAATGTCAATTCACAGACTATTTTGTACTATGTATGTTTTAATTTACTGTTTTTTTTTCGCAGAAAAATGAGCCACCAGATCAGAGCATTTTCAAGGATGGCATAGGTGAGTGGAATAATGATATGGCAGCGGGTATGATGCCATTGGACCAAGAGGTCGCAGCCTTTGGTGATATTATGCCTACAAACCAAGATAACCACAGTGGAAATAACCACAGACATTAATTTAAGAAAGAAAAATAATTTAGAAGAAGGGGTGAAGAGTGTTTACAGATGTTAATTATTGTATTTGATAATGGGAATTTAGTTGTGTTTGATGCCTAGGTCTATGCTTGTGGATTAAATCAAAGAAATACGTAATCCTTTTTGTACTTTTTTGCACCCAAAAAAAAAAAAAAAAGAAAGTTTTTTGAAAGACAATAATCGGGTGTTTGTCCTGCTCTGCTAACAATATAATTGCTGTACATATGGATTGTAAGGTGTTACCTAGCATACCTGTTACATTCTATGGAGTTTCAATATCAAAGCCATTGATATTTGTGTATGATTTTAGTTACATGAGTAAATCTTTAGAACCTTTTTGTGCTGAGCCCATAGATCGCTTTCCTCATTATTAGTTTTAAGCTTTATTCTTTGCAGTTATTAGTTTCTATATGCTTCATTATTATTCTAAAGTTTGCTGTCAAATGTGTATTTGTTGACAGTCTGGCACTTTTTTAACTTTATCATTGACTAAATTATTGTCAGGAAGTTTAATAGATTAGCATGCTCTAGATAGATGTGCTAAATTTATAGTATTATCTTATGATACTCTTATGTGCATGACTTAGTTTATTTCTTAAATCGTGAATTCCTTATTTTGTCTTTTTCTGTTTTGTGGAAATGAATACCATCTTCTGTGCACTCACTGCTATGGGTTGTGTAAACTTTGTATGTTCAGCAGCTCTTGCCACGTTAAATTCAGGTTACAAAATACATTTCTCCATTGATCAAGCTACTGGAGTAAATTAAATTGTCCATATTCTGCATTAAGTGAGGAATAATGCTGTTTGAAGTTTGCATTTCAGCACATTTTTATGCGTTTTCAGCATTTTGTGGTATTTCGTATAGTTAACTTTATTTAAACATGGGCAGTACATTTTATATGCTAAATTTTAAAAATTAGTTTTTATAACAGTTAAATTCACATGGCTCCATACCTCTCTGACTGTTAAGGTACACACAGTAAGCCATGTAATTATCCAGAATGCAGAGTTTATAGTTCATTGTTAGTGAATATTGCTGTAATGTGTCCAAAATAGTACTAAATGAAAAAAAAGGAATTAATAAAATATAAGCAATAACAAAAACAACCGCCAAAAAAAAAATGTACTCCAAAATTGATTATTGTAGAACTAAGTTTGATTTCACTGATAAATGTTACCCATTGTGAAACCAAAATAAAGTGATTCCTTAATTAATAATGGAATATGTATTTACTAGCAATAACCCATCAATACTGACGGAAGTAAATCAAAAACTGTAATATATTTTTTACTATGTTTTAATTCAATATAAAAGTTCTTTGATGACAACATTTTTGTGAAAGTGCGTGGATTTGTTTCAAAGACTGTTCCCTGATAAAAAGTGTTTTTAACAAAAACTTTAAAGTTTTCATGATTTGTTCCTCGGGTGAGGGCGACATAGAGCTAGCTGTGTCACTCTGAACACATATGCTCCACATCCAACGAAGCGATCGATTTGGACACCCATGGATGCAAAGCCCAAGACTGAATTATAGGATTAGGAACGGATATTTTCCTTAAAATGTTGATGTTGTGGATGCACTGGGTTGCTTAAAAGATCCTTGAGATGCGGAGGAAAAGGACGTCTCTGCTCTCCTTCTTGCTCCAGCAGCTTTGTACCTTTATGGCAGCAATGTTTGAGTGTACCATCGGTTGATCTTTCCACTTGAAAATTGAGAGAGTGACAGAACTGACATTCCTGATCCATCTGGCCGCAGTTGTGTACAGCAACTGCATTGTCATCAAAGGCATCATGATTTGGATTGTTGGACTACGTGCAGCTCTTGATCGTCTCACTTGTTATGCAGCTGCTGCTCTACGTTCGGTTGCTTCTTCTGAAGTCTCCTTTGCTCGTTGTGATGCTCTCAACTGACGAATGCAAAAAGCTTCTGCAGCGCGTTGAGATTCATGCTCTTCTGCAGACTGATTTGCTCGCTGTGACTGACTGCTTGTCTTTGTGCCGCTTCATGTTGTCGTCGTATTGCTGCTTCTTCTAGAGTCTCGCTTGCTCGTTGGGATTGACGCCATCTTATCATTTTGATCCATAATAATGTCTGCAATACTTTAAATTAAAATTTTGTCTTGAAGAAACAATCAAAAACTTACATTTTACGGTTATTTTTAACAAAATGATAAGTTAAATCCGTTTCCGAAATGAAACTGGGTTCTACACCGACTTTTCTTTGTTGAGTGTTACTATTTTCGGGAGAGTACATATAAGGGAAACAATACAATTAATGTCTAACTTTCAACCACAGTTGCATCCCTTAGATGTGACTGACGTACAAATGGCGAGAATTATGGATTTTGATTTGATGATAGGATCTCTTACCTGGTCGTAGAACAATTTCTTGTGTATCCTTGTTTAGGTTTTTTTTTTAAAGGGTTAAGAGGTAAAGGTAGTCCGATAGTAAATACTGCCATAGGGGAGTGAAGTGTTATAGACCACTATATTAGGTTTGGCATTGATAGGTGTAGTGACCAGTTCCTTTCCTCATTTTTCCTTCTCTAAGTTAATAGCAAAGTCAGATACTCATTTACATCTGCAAGAGACCTGCGCCCTAACCATTATGTCAGTTGGGTACACGATACGGGTATCGCTGGAAAAAGGACCTTAGATACAAATATGTGCTACTGTATTTGTAGCTAATTTTGAAAGTCGCGATTGGGTCCTTTTTCCAGCGATACGGGTTTGGCCGCCATTTTTTGGCTAACCTTAGTTGTCGTCACTCTCTATATACAGGGCACTAGTTTTAATCAGTAGAACACCATCTCTGAGTGCATTGCCTCAATAGAATTGATCTTTTTCTCATTTATTCTAGGCGTGCATTATTTGAATGTGCACAATTTTTAATTGTGGTAGCACTGTATATGGATCGGCATCCATGCTATTTTTGTCATAGACATGCTATCGTTGAAAAATATATAAATGTTTGCTGTCAAGCTAGTTTGTCATTTTTCCACACAAGTAGCATTAAGGATAGTTTTGAAAATGTGTACCTCCCATTCTCCTAATGTTTAAGAATGCTTATGAATTGCCAAGTACATTTTGTTGTTCACATGCTTTTATCTTTCACATTTAAAATGTCTGTCTACATTTTCATTTAAATAAAGCAAAAGAAAAATGTTTCAGATTTTGTGTGTGTTAAAGGCTACATCAGTACCCTTTGTGTATTTGATAGTGAAATATAGGTGTCTTTAGTTTGGAATATCAGGTATTGGTAGTACCTCTGGTGAAGGAGCTGTCATGCCCTTTTCAGGGCAGCTCAGCCACCTTTGATCCAAATCTGGTATCCAGCTCTTATCTGTGGCTCCTCATAGCTGTCAGCATGCGACAGTGGCCACCCCCCGGGCAACGGCTTTGACAGGCTGGCTAAACCAGGTGAGAGTAGCCGATTGGTTATAAACCTTCAGTGAGTTAGGGTCTGCCTACCCATGCATGCAAAGACTGGATTCGATAGAATGCGTGGAAGAAACCTGTTGGTTCAACGGGCATGACAGCGATTACCAACAACGCGCTGTGGAGCGTAAGGAGCACGCTGAGGCACGAAGAAAGCCCTGGTCATCCACTGCACCTGACTCCATCTCCAGTCGTCTTGACTTGTCTTGCCACTGGATTCTGATGGACCCAGGCGAGAGAGTCAGTCAATCAATCAATACCCTTTAGCTCCCCAAGGAGCATAGGCCTTCAACAAACACATGCCACACCTTCCTGTCCTGTGCCATCCGCTCAAGTTCTTTCCATGTTTTCCTCATCATTTTCACCTCTGTTTCCAGTTCTCTTCTCCATGTGTTTTTTGGTCTACCTCTGCCTCTCTTTCCCTGTGGATTCCAGGACTGCCTTGTAATGCTATCAACAGGTTTCCTCAATGTGTGTCCTATCCATCGCCAGCGTCTTCTTCTCAACTCTTGTTCCACTGGCACTTGTCTGGTTCTTGTCATCAATTCCACATTTGTGACTTTGTCATACCATTTCAGTCCTTCTATTCTACGCAAGCACCCGTTTATAAAAGTCTGTAGCTTTTTGGTTGTTGTTTTTGTTCTCCGTGTCTCAGAGCCATACAATAGGACTGACTTCACATTTGAGTTGAAGATAGGCGAGAGAGTAAGGTTGGCAAATTGCACAACTCTTCCTCACTTTAAACCAAATCACCGTGCAAGTCACTGTTTCATCCACTCATCTATCCACTCACAACAAGTCCTGTGGCGATGGTCGAGCGGCAGGCGTGAGTACGCTGGCAGTCGTAGTCGCAGACCTACACACAGGCCATATGGTCATCTTCCACTGATCGGAGCAGCAGTGGGATTCGGCAGCCCCCTGAGTGACTGAGCAGCCCTCTTCAGGAAAGCACTGCTCACCTCCATGGCATGAGGAAGGGGCTAGAAAAGGTGCCCTAAACATTGCCTGCTCCATCATTACCTAACCAGCTTACTGCGGTTGGTGGGTGCCCTACTTCAGCGGGCTACACATAGGAAAATAAAAGGAAAGATTTTTCCCACTCATCCTAGGTGCATGGAATGTGTGCACTCTCCTCTACAAAGACTCTAACACAAATAGACCTGAGAGACGAACTGCCCTGATTGGGAGAGAACTGGCCAGATACAACATTGACATAGCAGCACTGAGCGAAACCCGACTTGCAGGTGAGGGCCAACTTTGCGAAAAGGGTGCTGGTTATACATTCTATTGGAGCGGAAGAGGAACTGAAGAAAGACGAGAAGCAGGGGTTGGCTTTGCTATCAAAACAGCAATTGTTGGCAAGTTAGCGGGGCCCCTAAAGGGAATAAATGACCGACTCATGACGGTCAAGATCCCCCTGCTTTATGGAAGGAAACATGCCACCATCATTAGCGCGTAGGCACCAACTATGACAAACCAGGATGACGTCATGGATAAGTTTTACGAAGAACTGCATGCAGTCATTGCATCAGTTCCTAAAGCAGATAGCTCATCATTCTTGGTGACTTTAATGCAAGAGTAGGTTCAGATAACATCTCCTGGAATAGCACTATCGGAAAGTATGGCGTGGGTCATTGTAACAACAATGGACTTCTTCTCCTCCAGACTTGCGCAGAACATGACCTCCTTGTCACTAACACCATTTTTCGACTTCCTACCCGCAACAGGACCTCTTGAATGCACCCTCGCTCAAAGCATTGGCACCTAATTGACTATGTTGTGACAAAATGTCTGAACATGCTCTTTTGTGTGATCTCTCACACCATCAGCCCTCCGGCAGTATCCGTTCTTTTTCTTCAGTTTTCTCACTCATCGCTTTTATTTGGCATAAATCATGCCTTTTCATTTGTATTTTCACTATTCTGCTCTATGCTGGACATAGCATGGTGAAGTCTCTAACACGCCACTCCCCTATGGCGGGAGTAATTCTTATCTTATTGTGTCGCATTCACGAAGACGTGTTAAGTTACGCCAGGTTATTAGACGGTCAGCGACAGTTTTTTATCGCAATATCAGTCTGACCATCTTTTCAAGCGACAAGTAGTGTTGAATAGAACCAGATTTGTTTGTCTGGCGAAACACATGATAACCCGTGCACGAGGCGGAACTTATGACATAAGCGCTTCCGGGTCGTCCTTGCTACACCAACATTACCGTCTGTGTGACACCTGTGGCCAGACAAGAGTGATATAATCGCTTCCGGTCACTTGTTAAAAAGTAATCATGGATTTATTACATTTTAGACAATATGAGTCTACAAATGGGTTAGTGAGAGTGTATGCACGACATCATTTTACCATATATGGGAGACGTGACCTTTTGAAAAAATTTTCAGTGTAGGAAATATTTGGAAAGTGCCACACCCGACCTGTTTGAAATAATTGGATCTTTCTGATTAGATTCCTAACATCATTCGGGTGAATATAGGCTGACAATTTCAGTTTTATTTCTGTGATTTGCACGCTTGCCAAGACAACATCAGACCTTCGCCAGAGTGAAGAACTAGATTCATAATTCCTATTTGTTAACCGGACATTTTATTGGAGAACCAGATAAGACTTACAAAAGCACAGGAAATCTCTACATTTTAATAAGGAACACCAGGACTAGGAAACTGAAGAAACGGAGTCAGAAGGGGCAATCTATTGTAAAATTAAAAGAAATCCCAGACACGTGTAAGAGAAAGATTCCTCTTTTATTCATCTGTGCGACAAGTCTGTAGCCAGGATTGGCGTAAGTTGTGATTTACATTTCATATTTTATTACTAACATGTGAACTAACATATATATGTATATATTACCATGTGAATTTTATTGTGTGAAACTCGCTATTGGATGTCAGTCGTTTGAGGCTGGCAACCTCAGCGTATAGAATGATGATTCATGAACCACTACTGCACGGGCTGGTGATTGCTTTTTTGATAGTTTCGTAAAGAGAACTAAAAGCAAAAAGTAGTTCCAGGTTCCCTATGGAGCAGGGAGGGAAAGATGAAAGAAATGATGTACATTCTAAGCATAAGACTTACATTTTCAAAGCAGTGTAAATGTCCCTATAAACATATTCACTTTAAAATTAATGTGAGTTTTCACGCTTTAAACCAACGTAAATGTTTATGTGAAAATATTCATTTTAAATTGATAGAAGTTTCAACTTTTCCACAAGTGTAAATGTAAATGAAACAAATGAATTTATATTGTGAACACTTTTCAAACAGTGGAGATGTAAATGTAAAACATATTATATCTGTGTGTTTAACCTTTTTCATTTAATTGTAAAGCTAAAGCTATTCAGTTTAAATGTAAAGGAAAGTTTATCCCGAGGGATTAAATTTAATTCTCATCGAGGGTAATTCTAACATGGGAGGGTAGAATAGAAGAGGGGGGCACATAAATGTGTCGGAAAAACGCCATACTCAGAAGAGCGTTTCGTTTCTATTTCTATTACCAGTTATTGGTGGTACCAGCAGAAAGGACCATTTCTGGCACAAGCAGGGACAAGCGGTTTACACATTAAGACGGCAGACCAGCTTTGAAGACTCCTAGACTTTCCTGGGAAACGAGGTTCACCCTACAAACCTTGACCAGAGAGGAGTGACAGCAGTGTACAGAAAACCTACCCATCAGGAGGAGGATTAGAATCATCATTGGCAGCTAAGTTAACCTATATGCTGCCACTTGAACTTTTTTTAACCCCACACTTGTGATGAGTAACTTTTCTTGATTCATTACTATTCAAATTATTTTCCAACTGTTAAAACCTAAAGTGATTATTAAATTTTGTTATTTGTAATGTTACAAATTTAACTTCGATTTAATCTTTTAAATGTACTACATGTTTGTCTCAGTCAAAATTACTTAAACCCACACTCTAAAGAGAGCTATATACAAATATATATATTATAATAATAATTCCATTGATTAACTCGGTGGTGGTGGCTTAACGAGATATAATAAACCATTGCTAAATTCTTCATAAAAGTGTCGGCAGATTATAGAATTAACGTGCTTAGCGACAGCCAGCATTGTTTTTTGCTTATGTGAATATCTTATGATAGAAGCTTTTACAAGTACTTCTATCGACATTTCTGCCAAGAGTAATCTTGTGTAAAGATAGACTCCATTGAAGCCTATAATAGATACTCTTGAGTTTTGGCCACTGTTGGACCACTACTGCAAAGCAGGGGAGGCAATACCATCACATATGTAATTGTCAGGAAGAAGGACAGGCAAGATGTCCGCGTGACCAAGTCCATGTGTGGTGCCGAATGCTGGACCGACCATCGCCTCATTGTGTCTAAACTCAAAATTCGTATCCAACCAGCCAGGCTTCCTCAGGGGAAGAGAACTCAAAAAAGGCTAGATGTTACCAAACTAAAGAAAATAAAAATCAAACAGTCATTTGCTGACACCCTAGAAGACCGTCTCCAATCTATCTTGTTAGACGGCCAAAGTGTGGAAAAAAATTTGGCAGCCCTAAGTGAGCAGATCTACAATACTGCTACAGAGATCCAGGGTCCCGCCATCAAGAAACAAAATGACTGGTTTGATGAGAACTCAGATGATATAAAGAAGATGTTGGCTGACAAACACCATATCCATAAAGCCTACTTAAATGATCCAAAATCTACATCAAAGAAAGACACTTTCAACAACATGCGTAGAATCTTCCGACATAAACTACGCCAGATGCGGGACTCAAGCAGATGAGCGCCAAGGCTTTGCTGACAGCCATGACATGAAAAACTTTTACCATGCACTCAAAGCGGTCTATGGTCCAACATCTTCAGGATCATTCCCCCTCCTTAACGGAGTCGACAGGAGTTTTCCATTGTTCAGCCCCAGGACTTTCTTGAAAAATATAGCAGCCTCAGGTCCTTCATTAAATTCAGCAACTGCACTTAGAAGGCAGAATTCCACACTTTCGTGAATGGAAGATATGCTTTGGCACTTTACTCCAAATAACTGAATGAAGGCTCTCATTGGAGTTTTGGGTAGCCTTTTTTTTCACAGGGACTCAACAGTTTCAGATTTGTCAACCTGTCATATGCTGGTGTTAAATGTCGGTTCAACAGCTTTAAGTCCAGGGGCGTATGTATACGTCTATGATGCCCAAAAGCATACTCATTCCTAGATACGGTTGCTTTATAGAAACACCAAGAGTCTTGGCCAGTAGGACAAAACTGATGCTGGGGATAATCATCAGTCGAATAGCAGTGATGTAGGCTAGCCATAACAGCATTCTTCATATCAGCTGCAGTAGCATGTTGCCTGATAGCCCTGGAATAATAAATGCCAAGTTTTCAGATGGCTGATCGGTCAGACGGCCACAGCCACGTCCTCCAAGCTTGCGGCAGTCAGTAACTAAATTGCAAAGAGCTGTATGCATTCTTTTTCCTACATGATTTATACACTCTTCTTTGGTGATTTCAACATTAGGGCCATATGGTTTAATTGCCATGATCTGATTGAATGCTTTGCTATCACCATCACTTAACATGGTGGAGTAGCGAAATTGTTGTCGTGTCACAGACCGGCTCCATAAAACACTAGCTGCCTCGGCCTCCATCACACCTGAACTTCCTAGAAAGAAGAAAGGTATGAATTAGTAACACTTAAAATAATGATGTAAGCAAGCATTGAACACTTTTCTATACAATGTAGAAGCAAATGTAGTACAATGGAAGCAAAGCAAACACATGTAAGTAATGAAATATGTTACTAAAAATGATACTTATGGAGAACAAAAAAGTTACATCAGTTTACATTTTTAGACAAGGAGAAACCAAAAATAAGATTCAAAAGTAAATACCTTCAAAATTTATATCACATCTTTGCTTCATATGCAGCAAAACAGAGGTCCTGCGAAGAATTTGGAGAAAAGCTAGAAAAAGATGCGCAAGAAAACCAGAAATTGTTCTATAAGACCCTAAAGAACATGAGGAAGGAAAAACAATGCCCTCTCAAATTTATAAAGGACAAGCAAGGCAAATTGCTTACTGCCCCGAAGCAAGTAATGGAAAGAATATTTCTCAGAACTCCTGCATGGTGAAGCATCAGAAATGATAACCACTAGCACAGAAGAGAAAACCAATGATGGTGAAGATGACATAAAGATGGGAGAACTGAAGGCAGCACTGGAGAAAATCAAGATGGGCAAAGCAGCAGGGCATGATGGTATAACACCAGAAATGGTTAAGTACATGGGAGCATCAGGCGACCTATTACTCTTAAGGGTCCTACAGGCAGCATGGTGCAACAAGACCATACTAAAGGATTGGGAGATTGCCATCATAACACCAGTTTTCAAAAAGGGTGACAATCGACAGTGTGGAAACCATAGAGGCATATCCCTTCTCAGTGTCCCTGGTAAAATAGAATCCTAGAGCGGAGACTGATTCATGATATACAGAGCTTCTACAAGTCTTGCAGAAATTATGTGAGGACAGCAAACCATAAGTCAGAAGAGTTCAGGACCACCACTGGTGTAAGACGAGGTGATATCCTGTCACCTTATCTTTTCATACTCCTCATGGATAATGTCATCAAGGCATGTAAGGAGAGAACAAGAAAGTATTCAGTGGGGTACTGGAAGATGAGACAGATCTATTTCAGAGATGGCATTTGCTGATGATGTTGCCTTGATTGCTAAATCAGAGGCAAATCTCCAATCCAACCTGCAAGTCTGGAAGGAAGAGCTGGAGAAGAGAGGGATGGTCATAAGCAGCTCTAAAACAAAATCCATGGTGATATCACGAGAAGAAAGAAGACTTCAGATTATGCTGGGAGAACAGGTCCTGGAGCAGGTCAATCACTTTAAATACCTTGGAGCTATTATAGACCAAAAGGGAGGCATCAAAGAAGAGTTGGCCACTCGAAAAGCAGCAGCTGGGAGACTTTTTCAGGCCATAAATCGAAGATGGCTGTATACCGCTCTACCTATGTCCCAGTCTTGACATATGGATGCGAGTCATGGGCAATGACTACAACCCACAAAAGCCAGATTCAAACCTCAGAAATGAGGTATCTGAGGAAGGTGGTTGAAGTAACAAGAAGAGACATGGTCCACAACCAGACGATACGTCAAGGCCTAAAATCCCACCCCCTGCAGACCCAAGTAGAACAGTCCCAACTAAGATGATTTGGCCATGTCTGCAGAATGGGAGAAGATCGGCTACCACGACAAGCATGGGAACCAAAGAGCCAGGGATTCAGACCCCCAGGACAACCCAGAGTCCGCTGGGAGGACAACAATAGACAATCTTTGAAGGACCGAGGACTAGAATGGAACCAGGCCAGGAGGAAGACAACTGATAGGATAGTCTGGCGCTCTCTCTCCTAAATCTCTACACCTCAGGGTAGAAGGGGAACGACTAAGTAAGTAAGCTTCATATGCTCCTCTTTCCATTTGCTGAAGCATAACCTCAGGCAGACTAGGCTCATTAGGGGGACCATATGGTTGTGAAAAAAGTACATGAGAAATAATCACAGCTCAAGAAACATGTCACATGCTTATAAATACCATGATAATTTATTGTATGATGTGCAATCATGTTATTTTGTAAAATCAGAAAAATGTGATCACTCTTTACTGCTATTTCGTTTACCAATACTAGATTATTAATAGATTATTCACGTGACTTTTTTTATATTTGAAGTATATCGTTGAACCCTTTATGGGTTTTACTTAGGACTTATGGTGTATTAATTCAAGAAAATTAAATCAGATTTGCAATATCAAATTAGTACCTTCTTTCCCCACCCCACCCACCCCCCCCCCCCCCCCCCCCCCAAAGTCCTAACAGAGTAAATCAAAAGCAAATCTGTGTAAATGTTTTTGTGACTGCCTGGCTTTCTAACAAGTGATTAATTTTGTACCATTACCTTAACAAAATTAGCGACTTTTACCTGCACTGTTGGGCGAGTCTTGCTTAAATCGCTTCGCTCTGGCCTGTTCCAGTTGGAGATGACGAGAGCTATTCTTTTTTCGAGGCATTTTCACACAAAAAGTTCCAAAAAATTAGTAACTAAATGTGTATACAGAATTTATCGTCCGACGCCATAATGTGTAAACACCTTGGTTGCATGTCACGTTGATTCACACAGCCAATGAAAAGTTTAGAATAGCTTGCTCTACCTACACGGAGAAAGCGGATGTCGACGAACGCCCGACGATATATGGAAATAATTGGTAAAAATAACGCGACCTATAAATTCTCGATTTTGGCGGGTATAATTTAGTTACCGAAATAAATGAACTACACCACAGGAAAGCCTATATCTAGGCGAATCCAAAGATGTATATAATACGTAGGGGTGTAAGCTTGGTTGCAATGGAAGAAACGAGGTCTAATTAGACATATTTTCTCGAGTTTGAGAAAATCTGTCCGTACTATATAGTCATCAAAATACATAGTGTTAGAATGCATTTTGACATTTAATTCTGTTATATTTAGATTTAGGAGATGCTAAAGTATCAGAAAATGGACTCATCCTAAATTCCTCATTTTTTTCGATTTCGGCCGAAATGTGTTTCCTGCTCCTCCTCTTAAGCATTGAACATGAGGTTGTGATGGCTCTGATGTTGAGAATTAATTTAACAGAAAAATGAGGGGGGGGGGGGGGCCAGAGGCGTCACACGCGGGGTGCGGACCGCACCAGGTGACACCAAAATGACTGTCTATAAAATTTTTGTGCAGTGTTTCAGCAGAATTTTTTTTTTTTTAATAACAATACCCATGTAGTTAGTTATAACCACAAAAACATTTTCCGTAAGCCTAGCTTGCATGTCAGATTAAGCTGGGAGAACAGGTCCTGGAGCAGGTCGATCACTTTAAATACCTCGGAGCTATTATAGACAGAAAGGGAAGCATCAAAGAAGAGTTGGCCACTCGAAAAGTAAGGAGATGTAGATGTAAACAGACTCTATCTGTATTATTAACCTTTTCATTTAAATGTCATGTCAAGTTAAAGCTATTCTATTTAAATGTAAAGGAAGTTTTATCCCGAGGGATTAAATTTAATTCTCATCGAGGGTAAAGTCTGAGTTAAGTGGGATGGTGGTATGGGAAGATAGGAACCCATAACTATGGGGTGGAAAACGCCATACTCAGAAGAGCGTTTCGTTCTATTCTTTTACCATAGTTATTGGTGGTACCAGCAGAAAGTACTATCTCTGGAACAAGATGGGAACTGTGGCCTAAGCTTTAAGACGAAGGACCCACGTGGTAGACTCTCCTTGACATTTCTGGTAAACGAGCTACACCCGACAACCTTGACCAGAGACGAGCGTGAGCAGTGTGAAAAGAACAAACCCATAAGAAGGAGCAGAACCGTAAATGGCAGCTAAATTCAAATCTATGCTGCCACTTTAACTTCTTGTAACATTTCACAATCCATAATGACCGTGATGATAACTTTTCTTGATCCATAACTATTCAAATTATTTTTCAACTGTTAAAACTTAAGTGATTATTACATTTTGTTATTTGTAATTATACAAATTTAACTTCGATTTAATCATTTTAAAGTTACTGCATGTTTGTCTCAGTCAATTTACTACACACACTCTAAACAGAGCTATACTAGAATAATATAATTCCACTGAGTAAATCAGGGGTGGGGGCTTGAACGAGCTGAAATTAATAAGTGCTTAAATCCTTCACAAAAGTGTTGGCAGAATTACAGAGTTAACATACTCAGCCAAAGCAGTATTGTTCTTGCTTATTCTGAATATCTTGTGAAGACTCCCGTGTGATAGAAGCGATACTACCCTTCTATCTACATCTCTGCCAAGAGTAATCTTGTATAAAGATAGACTCCTTTGAAGCCCATATTAGATACTCTTGAGTTTTGGCCACTGTTGGACCACTACTGCAAAGCAGGGGAGGCAATACCGTCACAACATAGAAGCAAACAAAGAGGAAACCTCAAAAGAGACAAGAGGAAATATACTGAGGAACCGGCAAGAGAGGCAGAGGAAGCTGCTGCCGGCAATGGAAATATGAGAGACCTTAAGATCACCTAATCTCAGACCTAAGGGTCTGTTATATTCGGACATGCGCCCTAATATAACCGACTGGGTTGAACGGAACGCGCCTCGCCAAAACGAGGCAAAACTTTTTTTTTTTTTTAATGAGAGACCTGTACAACACCCAAAGGGAAATATAAGCAAACAAATGGTCTATCAAAGACAAGATTGGAAAATTGCTTAGAGCAGATTAAAAGGCAGACGTAACATTTTGAGGAATTTCACTACTTACTATTAGTCACCAGGAAAAACATTTAAACAGGATCATCCTTGAGAGTCCATTGATAGACAACTGAGCAATGAACCAGCAGGTTTTTGACGAAACAGATCCTGTACAGACCAGATAGCCACACTGAGAATAGTTTAACAAAGTCTGGAATGGAATTCACCTCTCTGCACTGGACTTGTGCACTATGAAAAGGCACTTGACAGTGTAGACACAGAATTACTTCGGAAATTGATGAGGAATTATAGAGTTCCCATGAAAATAATTAATTTTAAAAGAAAACTTAGGAAGACATGATAATTGATATAGATTAGGTTATGAAAACATTAACTTCACCCAACAGAAATGAAATCGAGTGGAATCTGACTAAACAGGTGCATGATCTAGATCAGTGGTTCCCATAGTGGGCTGTACCGGGGGCGTCCAGTAGTAAGAGAGTGGTTGAGGACGTGTCAAGCTAAATTAAATAATCTTACTGATTATAACGCTTAATTGTAAAAGCAGTGTGATTATACAAGGTGAGCGCTTATAAGGAGAATGTAGCTGAACAAACCCTAACACACTCCTACTCCCTAATGTCGCTCGTCTAAGTTTCTTATACACCCTATAGCAGAGGTTCCTTAACTGGGGTACATGTGCCTAGAGTTACGAGAAGCTTTTCAAGAGGTACTGGTAGTATTTGGTAATGAAATGCATTATCCTATTCAAATACTGCGTAGTATTGTTAGCAAAAAAGAATGTTGTGGATTTGAGAGACAACATCAATTAATAATTATGTGTGGACAAGATCTGAAAGATGGGATATGGAGGGGGCACTGGGGATGTTCTCTGACAGCCAAGGGGTCGGTGACCCGAAAAAGTTTGGGAAACACTTATCTAGATACTGCCGATGTCTTGGCTCTTTTGTCGCATCACCGTAACCCATTCAAAATGTAGAATTACCCAGTAATACAGACAAAGATTGAGGGAACGACAAAGATATCGAAATAAGAATACAAATTGTAAGAGGTGCTTTCAATGACTTGGGAAATATATGGAGATCAAGAGAAAGTAAGGGAACCCAATATTCTTTTCTTCTTTCATCTTTCAACTCTATGGCGGGTTGTCTCCTCTGCTCTGCAGTTGTGGTCCAACAATGGGCAAAGTTCAAGTAAAGGAATAGATTTTTACTAATGTAGCAACCTTCGCTCAAGATTACTCTTGGTAGAGACATAAATAAAAGAACGGTGCTTCTAGTTTATGGACTCACATGGATTTTAGAATGGCGAATATAACAACAGAGCCATCTAAGTTTGTTATAAACTCTGTATTCTCCACCCACTTCTTGTGAGAAATGTCAGTGTTCACTCGTATTTTATGAGCCCCCAGCCGAATCTGATTCAGCAAAATATAAGATGTGTGTTTAGCTCTGTATATTGTATTTTAAAAATGATTCATACAGGTGCAGACATAAAATGCACTCAACTCTTGATTTATATCTACATAAAAAATGAAAAAATACTTATTAATATTATGGATTATATTATCAACAGCGTTAAAAGAATGAAAATTGATTTTGTCCAAAAAAATTTTTAAAAAGCAGTGACATTTATCTTCACAGGAGGATCTTATTGAAGGTGGATAAGAAATAAAAGTGTCCATATCCTGGGCCAGTATTTTGCTTAACTGGCGGTGTGGGGTCAGTTGGATTCTGGTTCAGTCACTGCCGGTTCCCCGTAGAAATTTTGACTGTTCCTTCTCTTCAGGAGTCGAATATTTTGGCAGCAGCTCGTCCATTGCAGCACGGCCGGGGTCTTCTTTTTTGATCCTTAGCCGCCGACCGTCAAAGCAGTCAGTGGCCATTACGCCTGGTGGCGTCTTGTAGGGCAACAACAAATTGATTCCACTTTGCTCGGTCGGCGGCCATCCTTCGTACAGTGCCCCAACTCTGGTTCATTCTTTGCATCTCAGCCTCCACAGTCCTCCGCCAAGTTGTTTTTGATCGGCCTCTCTTTCGTTTTACTTCAGGGGTCCATAGCATAGCTGTTCTTGTGATGGCATCGGGGTCTCTTCTGAGGACATGGCCAACCCAGCTCCAGCGTCTGCCAGCTATGATGGTGTATTAATATGAAACAAATATAAAGGTATGTTATCAGGCACTCGCAGGAAATAAAGAAGTAGAACACCAGACAACAGAAAAACAACAGACATGAGTGGCTTACCCAGGATTTGAACACTGGACCTTCCGTGCGACAACCCCGCCTAGCCATGCAAGCGAATCACACTATCCGCCCTGCCATCTACGCATCATCTATGATGGTGTGCATGTCCTCTTGCTTGCTCCGAGTAAGCAGATCTTGGTTGGTGATGATATTCGGCCAAAAGATTCGGAGAATTTTTCTTAGGCATGTTGTGTGAAAAGAGGACAATTTCGACATTTCCTTCTCTGTAACTCTCCAGCTCTCCGCGCCATAGAGAAGCACAGAAAGCACACAGCTCTGATGTAATCCTAATTTTGTGCTTGTGCTGTACTGAGAGGACTTCCAGATGTTGTTTAGACTAAAAAAGGCTGTTCTTGCTTTGTTCATTCTGTTGTTGATGTCTTTGCTTGCTCCGCCGTCTGGTGTTACTATGCATCCTAGGTATGTGAAGGCATCTGTCTGTTCCAGTTGCTGATTCCTTACTGATATGGGCTCAGGGTTGCTCACATTGAGCGTCATGACCTCTATCTTCTTTAGGTTGATTTTCAAGCCCACCTGCTGGCTATACTTATTAAGTCTATCCGTTTTTTCCTGGATGTGTTGATGTGAATGTGCTAGCAGTGCAATGTCATCTGCATATTCCAGATCTTCCAATGTAAAAAATGTAGTCCATCTTATTCCTCTTGGATTGCCCTCTCTTGTCTGGCGCATCACCCAGTCTATGACTGTTAAAAATAGAGTGGTTGATAAGGGGCATCCCTGTCGTACTCCTGTCTTCACTTCAAAGGTTAGGTTGCTATGCCCAATGCTGCACGTAAAGTTAGCATAAAGGCTTTTTATGATTGACACTATGCAGCTTGGAATTCCATAAGCCCTCAGTATTTTCCATAAACTGTCCCTATGTATACTGTCAAAAGCCTTTTCAAAATCAACGAAATTAATGTACAACTGTCTTTGCCATTCTGAGCACTGCTCTATAATGTTCCTGAGGGTAAATATATGATCTACACATCTTCTGTTCTTTCTAAATCCTGCTTGTTCTTTCCTCAGTTTGTGGTCTACTGCTTTTGAGATTCTCTGTATAATTATCCTGCCTAGTATTTTGCTGGGAACTGAGAGAAGAGTTATTCCTCTCCAAATATTGCAGTCTGCAAGATCTCCCTTCTTGGGCAATTTGACAATTATTCCTTTTCTCCACTCTGTTGGTGTTGTCCCTGTTTTCCAGACTTGTGCAAATAGTGGTTCTAATAGTTCTGCTGCTAGCTCTGGGTCTGTCTTAAATAGCTCTGCATTTAAGTTATCATGACCAGGAGCTTTTCCATTCTTTAACCCTTTGATTGCTGTGATGATTTCTTCTTTTCGTGGGATGTCTGTATTAACATCTAGATCATTTTCAGCCTCAGGAACATTCAATTGTGTCTCTGGTGTTTCCTTATTCAGAGTTTCTCTGAAATGCTCTGCCCATCTTGTTTCCTGTCCCTCTACTGTCGTGATGAGATTTCCTTGCTTATCTCTTACTAATGTAATATTGTTTGCACCTCGTTTTCCACTGATGATTTTAGTTATTTTGTATACTGTGCTTTGTTCATTTCTCAGTGCTGCCTCTTCTGCCTGTCTTGCAAGGTCATCCAGAAATGTCCTTTTGTTAGCACGGGTTTGACGTTTAACTTCCTTTGTCCAGCTGACTGTACTGTTCACTATATATTGCCTTTAATTTGGGAGACTTCACTTCTGTTTTCTTTCTTTTCATTTCCTTTCTCTTCGCTATGGTGTTTAGCGTATCTGGTGTTATCCAGTCTTGGCCGGGGTAACTGCTCAGTTTGCCTCGTCAAGTGTCCTCAAGATCCGTCTGTTGTTGATGTCTAGCGTCAACCTCTGGCAACTGGTACCAACAACTGACAGGAAACAAAAACCTCTTTTATGTTTCATGTCTCCTGATGGAAACCTCAGGCAGCCTCCTCTTCCTTCCACCATTTCATCTTCCTCATAATTTTGCCCAATACACCTAAGCACTAAATCTCAACCCATGGAGTCAGGTGGAAGTGCTTTAGGAGAGCAGAAGAGTGCACATTAATTCTATACACATATAAATATACATGTAAAACATAATTTAAAAGGTGGGCATAATAAATATATACACCATAATGATATGATCAGCCACTCCCTGCTCCCTATGGAGCCTGGGGTGAACTCTGCTATTGGTTCCTTGTGAAGGAACCCGCACGAAGCCGTCACCAGCTCTTGCAGTGGTGGTTCATGTAGCAGTTCTTTAATATGATGAGGCTGCCAGCCTCATATGCAACTGTACATCAATATGTAATTCATACATGTCAAAATGCAAATAAAATGAATAAAATATATAAATGTTACAACTTACTCCAATAGTTGGTGTTTTAATGTTGATGCAGAAAAAGGTCATAATACGAGTATGTCGGCCATCTGTTTTAAGATGCTTTCGTCCCTCAAGTGAGTTAGGTTCTTTTTTTTTCCTTAACCAGCAACACTTGGGCTTTCAGCCCTTCGGCCCAATGACATGTCATTGCGAGGCTGGGGAACCTGAGGACTTTCCTTCCAACCCGGTCAGGAGCTTCGCTCCTTCCCATCCACAGAGGGTTTATGACAGCAGCCGTTCAGGTTATTCAGTCAAAATCCCGGTCGATGACACTCCTACAAATGACCGCGCCCGGGCTTGAACCTTGAAAACCTGGTCGCTAGCGCAACGTTGTAACCATTACACCAGCGCGGCTCCCAGTTAGGTTCTTAACTGGGTACACTTGAGGAAGGTTCCTCGGACTTGTGGCGCTAAGTATTATACTGGTAGTTTTTCCCCTTTTTAATTGTAAAAGCTACTTCTTGTCCCATTGGCCTGTCCTTTAATGGAATTCTTAGTATTATTCCTTATTCTGGCTGTCTATGATCCCTCCTTGACGAAGATATAATGCAGTCGGAAAGTCTTAAACCATGCTAGATTTTAAGGTTGAGTTTTTGCCAACGCACAAATGATGTCTTGTGGGTTCTGTTGGAGGAGACTCAATCATAAGTAAGTACACATGTCACCCTGTGAGATTCCGTTGGGTGCGACCCACAAGGAAAGGTGTCTGTTTTTAGTAGAGGTTACCCCTCCCCACTTATCAAAATTACTTCCTGACCATGTAAGGTATTGCCCCTCTACGTGTCATTTTATCAAAATCATTATATCACCGGCCTGTCCTTGATAGTTACTTCTGATAAATCTCTTCCAAGGTTGTTATAATCCCATACTTGTTTATTCGTACAACCAGCCAAATGCTGGAAGCGGTTATATAATTTCCTCGTGTCCCAAGACTCAAGATTGTTAAAACACGACAACTTTAGGATGGGTCGTGCTTTGCACGTTGCTTCCGCATTATCTCTTTAATGACAATCTGTTTTAACACTATCAGACACATCTACCGTCTGATTGGAAGTAGTTATGTAATTTAATGGGGATTGTTACCGATGTATTTTTCTTTTCTGAATTGACAATGGTGTTTTCAGGGCTGTTGGGCTTACAACATGTGGCCGACGTATTCCTTGATAACGCGAATATGAAGTGGGCCGTTACTTTGGCTTATGGTGATGACAATGGAGCTCAGTAACAATGTTTAATGGGTCAAGACAGTATGACCAAACTGGCGATAAATAGATGCTGGACTCATAGTGAACAGTTGGCGACAAAACAAGATTTATTGTAGATATACTTTGACATCAGTAATGTAGACGATCATCATTATATTCATGGCAGAAAAAGTACATAGTCAATAATAATCAACATCGACGTTGACTGACTGCACTAACGTTACCACATCAAGGTTAACGGATTAGTAGTATACATGGTTCTGATGAAGTGGCCATGTTAATATTCTTTACGTAGTTATCTATATTCCTTTACGCTTCAATCAGCTCCTAGCGTTAGTGGGACGCACTAACAACTTGACATATCTGGTCAAGTTGAAGCTCTGCCATAACGTTTACAGGAGACTAAGTATCGGAGGCGAGATACTTAAAACGAGCCGTTTCTGGATATATATTTGGAACAAAAAACGATTCTTGGTATTGCTTATCAAGAATATCATCTTCATTTTCAGATGATTACAATTTCTTTATAACCATGTCTTTCCTAGTCTAAGGACAAGCACGCGAAAAATTCTCCTCTAAACAAGACGGAGGATATCTGGATCTGCCTCAAAGTACGTTGCCCGTATAGCAACAAAACACACGCGACATACCGCGCCATACCCGTTTAATAATGGTGCACGGTCGTACGCAAATAATATAACATACAATTAACCTAGATGCGCTCAAATGTGCGTCTACAAAATATTAGACGTGCATGTGAGGATCTCAAACATTTAACTCCCCCTCTATGAATATAAAATAACTTAACAGGGATATACAAATTAATACGCGCATATTGCTGGCGATTAATCAAACACGTCAAAGTAGCTTTGGTCCATCTGGCTAGGGGTGTCTGATCACGCGAACATGCATGTCATAAGGAGTCGAGCCAAACCGTGTGGGGTGTGACGGACGAGGTCAACCGGGAATAAGAGAATATCGCTAGATTAAGGCGAAGAGTAAGATAATGAACAGATGGAAGAAAAAAGGATGGTACAGTACAAGGAAGCAGAGATTCACAACACTCCACTCCCAAAGGAGCATAGGCCTTCAACAAACACTTGCCAAGTTCTCCTGTCACGTGCCATCATCTCAAGTTCTTTCCACGTTCTCCTTATCATTTTCACCTCTGTTTCCAGCTCTCTTCTCCATGTGCTTCTTGGTCTACCTCTGCTTCTCTTGCCCTGGGGGTTCCAGAACAAGGACTGCCTTGTAATGCTATCAACAGGTTTCCTCAGTGTGTGTCCTATCCATCGCCATCGTCATCTTCTCATCTCTTGTTCTACTGGCACTTGTCTAGTTCTTGTCATCAGTTCCACGTTGGTAACTTTGTCATACCATTTTAATCCCTCTATTCTACGCAAGCACCCATTTATGAAAGTCTGTAGCTTTTTGGTTGTTGTTCTCCATGTTTCAGAGGTATTCTAAAACAGACAACCACTGCCAGCCTCCTGCGACATTTAAAAACATCAATGCATAGAATACATGTAACACAAAGGAAGAGCTTTACGACAAAAAATATAGGAAGAACTTATGCCACAAAACAACAGACCAATTAACTTATTTATGTCCTCCACACGAGCCGACGCATCAAGGTGGGAATCTATCGCAGTCCTTCCTCTCGTCGATAAATAGTGGTGGCAAATGTGGTAGAATACTCCCCTGTCAACAGCCTTCCCGTTGATTACAACGCCATTTTGATCGCTCCTTGTAACACATTGTGAGAGACGAACATCTGAATTCTTGACCGAATCTTGGGTAATCTTGTCTGGACTAAAATTTGCACTTCACTTGCAAATAGGACAGTGTTTCTTGATATTATACAACGTGAAATAATCTTCCAGCGACGCCTTGAAAATGAGCAATTCATGCTAGTTTATAAGTAAAACGTTAGTGTTCATTCTAGCAGACTTTGAAGAGAACAGCCTTGAACTTCTATTATGACGAAATATGCAGATTAGTCACAGCTGACGATAATAACGTTCGTGCTTTAGTTCATTCGCTCACATAAATGAAGTAGCATTAAAACTTGACATGGGATAATAAATTCCGACGGCTTGGCGTCTCATTTAGGCCGTTAAGGATCAGTTTTTTGAAGGATGCAGCAAAATCAACTGCAGTAAACTCAACAGCTTATCCAAATACCGTTCAAAGACAGGCAAAAAAATAATCAACGACTGGAGCACTCAATTGCTGGTTCAAAGGCAAGCAAAAACTACGGGTTTGGCCTACCAATTATACTGTTCAAAAAAAGAAACACAACTTTTTTGGTGTTACTTTTATAAAAGATATTCGCTGATTGGACATCAGTCAACCTATCGACTGTGTACACATGGTCATTAACTTCTTGTGGTTACCTGAATTGTACTCACCTCATGATTCATGAGGTCATGAAAGAGGTCAAGGTCAAAACAACTTTTTTGACAATAACTCGTGACAGGTTCATGAGAATCCCGTGAAACTTACTGAACACAAAACTCTCTGACCATATTATTGAATGCCTATAAAAGATTGACGCTCCTCGAATAAATTCAGTTGAAAATTCAATGCGCAAGTATGGCTCATCTCACTACAGAACAACGACTCATTATCATTGGACGTTTACAGACTGGAGAGTCACAAAGTGTCGGGGCCAGACAATTTAATGTGGTTAGAAGCACCATTAGTCGCCTTTGGAGGCGATTTCAAGAAACTGGCTCAGTGGCAGACCGGCCGTGCAGTGGAAGACCCAGAGTCAAAACTCCTGCCGAAGACCGCTTCATACGGCTTCGTCACCTCAGGAATCGACTTGCATCTGCGTCCTCCACAGTCCAGTCAATGTCAGCAGCTCGTCGAAAGTCAGATCAAACGGTCAGGAACCGGCTGCACGACTCTGGTCTTTGGGCTAGAAGACCCTACAGAGGTCCTGTTCTTGCGGACCGGCATCGCCAGAACCGACTGCAGTGGGCGAACCAGCATCGTCAATGGACCGTTGGGAATGACTGGAGACGGGTTTGGTTTAGTGATGAATCATTTTTTGTGCTCCAGCGACATGATAGACGGAGAAGAGTTTACAGCAGAGTCCATGAGTGCTACGCCCAGAACATCGTTGATGAGGCTCCTCCACATGGTGGTGGAGGTGTACTGATGTGGGGGGCGATCAACTTCATGGGAAGAAGTGACCTGGTGCAAATTGAAGGACGCCTGAATGCCCAACGATTCGTCGCTGAAATTCTTCGCCCTCACGTCCTTCCACTTCTGGCTGCACGAGGATCGATTTTTCAGCAGGATAACGTTCGACCTCATGTGGCACAACTCACCACCTAGATCCTCGCTGACAACAACGTCCAGACCATTCCGTGGCCAGCCATGTTATCAGACATGAACCCCATAGAACACTTATGGGATGAACTCGGCAGATGACTCCGCCAGCGAGACGTGGCTCCAGCCAATCTCCGACAGTTGTCTCTTGCACTGCGGGAAGAGTAGGCAGCCATCCCACAACAACAGATCCAACGGCTAATCGAATCCATGTCAAGGAGATGTCGTTCTCTTATAGAGGCCAGAGGAGGCCATACACCTTACTGAAACGGAGGCCTCAGTCGCAAAGAATAAAAGTCCAAACCAAATTTAATGAACATCATTTCATTTTTAAAGTCTGAAAGTTTCTTCATGCCAAGATTGAAACATTAATTCCGTAAAATAAAATTTTGGTACAAGTTTGAAATTTGGTGTCCATTACCACTGCAATAATGTTGCGTTTCTTTTTTTGAACAGTATATAAATGTTAGGATGCAAATAAAGTGCTGCCGTTGTAGTTGTTCAAATCCACCGGCTTAGCCTACCAATTATAACTGTTTAGGCCGTTATATTCAAGAAAATCTCCGGCTTGGCATCCAAATTATAGCGGTTGTGTTCCATTTATGCATGTGTTTGAAGCTGATACATTACAATGGAAAACGGAAAAAAGTGCACATTCATTCATTCCTAACCCTCCACGCCCAAAGGAGCATAGGCCTTCAACAAACACATGCCAAGTCCTCCTGTCACGTGCCATCATCTCATGTTCTTTCCACGTTCTCCTCATCATTTTCACCTCTGTTTCCAGCTCTCTTCTCCGTGTGCTTCTTGGTCTACTTATGCCTCTCTTGCCCTGGGGGTTACAGAACAAGGACTGCCTTGTAATGCTATCAACAGGTTTCCTCAGTGTGTGTCCTCGCCATCGTCTTCTTCTCATCTCTAGTTCCACTGGCACTTGTCTGGTTCTTGTCATCAGTTCCACGTTGGTAACCTTGTCATACCATTTTAATCCTTCTATTCTACGCAAGCACCCATTTATGAAAGTCTGTAGCTTTTTGGTTGTTGTCTTTGTTGTTCTCCATGTTTCAGAGCCATATAATAGTACTGACTTCACATTTGAGTTGAAGATTCTTATTTTCGTGTTGGATCCGATTTCTCTTGATCTCCATATATTTCCCAATGCAATGAAAGCTCCTCTTGCTTTTTGTATTCTTATTTTGATATCACTGTCTGTCCCTCAAATTTTGTCTATATTGCTGACAAGATATGTGTACGATTCTACATCTTGTAGTGGTGTTTCTTCAAGTTCAACCCTGTTATCATTACCTGCATTTATTCTCTTTATTTTTGTCTTTTCCCTGTGTATTTTCAGACCCAATTGCTGTGACCTCTCATCAAGTGTTTTCAATATATCCTGCACCTGATTATGGTTATGGGACAGAAGAGCCAAGTCATCAGCAAAATCCAGATCATCCAACTGCTTAGTCAGAGTCCACTGGATTCCATTTCTGTTGTGTGTTGTCGATATTCTCATAACCCAGTCTATTGCTAGTAAGAAAAGAAATGGAGACAAGAGGCATCCCTGTCGCACTCCCGTTCTTATCCCAAACTGTTCTGAAAGCTGTCCTTCATAAAGAACTCTGCATGCCATGTCTTCATATGTTTTCTTTATTAAATTAATTATTTTCAGGGGAACTCCATAATGCCTCATCAATTTCCAAAGTGATTCTCTGTCTACACTGTCAAATTCCTTTTCGTAGTCCACAAATCCAGTGTACAGTGGTGAATTCCATTCCAGACTTTGTTCAACTATTATTCTTAAAGTGGCTATCTGGTCTGTACAGGACCTGTTTTGTCGAAAACCTGCCTGTTCATCTCTCAGTTTCTTGTCTATGGACTCTTTTAATCTTTCGAGGATAATCCTGTTTGATATTTTTACTGGCACTGATAGTAACATTATTCCTCTATAATTTTTGCACTCTTGTAAATTTCCATTCTTAGGCAACTTAACCAGATATCCTTCCTTCCATTCTGCTGGTATCTCTTCCTTTTCCCAGACTTTACCAATTAATTTATATAACATTTCTGTAGCCGTGTCGATATCTGCTTTGATGGCCTCTGTTGGAATGCTATCTGTTCCAGCCGCTTTTCCATCTCTTAGAAGCTTTATGGCTTTCGTTATTTCTTCCTTCGTTGGTCTTTCACAGTTAATTTGTAGCTCTTCTTCTGCTGGCTGGATGTCTGGGGGGTTTTGTGGAGCTGGTCTATTGAGAAGGTCCTCAAAATATTCAGTCCACCTCTGCATTTGCTCTTGTATAATGCTGATCATTTTTCCATTCTTGTCTTTTATGAGGCAACTTGTTTGCTTGTATTTCCCCGTTAGCTTCTTGGTGCTGTTATACAGTTCTCTCATATTTCCTTTGGCTGCAGCATCTTATGCCTCTCTTGCCAACTCCTCAATATACTTCCTCTTGTCTCTTTTGATACTTCTTTTTACTTCTTTGTTTGCTTCATATAATCTAAAATGAGAAAGGAAACAGGAGTAGGTCGAAACACAGAGAAACAGGGAAAAAGAAAAAAACTATACTACGTACACAAGACGGCAGGAAAATAAGAGGGAGAAAGTAGATATGCCAACACATACAGAAGCTGACAAGTCGGAATCACGTCGAAGAAGGAACCAATAAGGACACAGAGTGTCAGAGACACGGAGAGGAAACAGATAAAATGTTTACAGTTGCCGGAAAAGAAAATTAAACATCAACAGACAGTCAATAATTTTGAACACTATCAGGTACTTAGAAGTAAAATGGAGATAACATCATAGCATAAGGATAACATCAGGAGAAAGAATAAGAGTAAAGATCCGTTATAGATACTACGGCAAGACAAACATAGACCAGTGAAGGTTCACAGTAGAAAAGATACAAAAGGAGGAAAGGAAAGATCAGTAACACACGACACAGTACACACGAACGGGCAGTTACACATAAGATATAGACTTACCAAAAGACAGTGATTGGAATGTCAACAGGAGAGGAGACAACTATGTAGTAGTCCCGGAGTACACTGATGAAAGTTTTACGGACACCAGTTCAGATGAAGAAACATACAGACCGGGAGCAGCATGACACCGAATAACAACTAGGACAGAAATACATGCGGAACTTAGGGTAACATCCAGTTGGTTAACCCCACCCCCACAAAACATGCACTACGAACAAGAGGAGACAAGAAGAGATATGCCGGAGGAAGATAGGATAGAGATAATGCATGATGCACAGGAAAATATGCAGGACAATGGTATATCAGACGAGATAAAAAGACTAAGAACATGAGAGGGATAAATTGGGGAGCAAATATGACATTCCGTTGATGGAATACGTACAAAGGCTGCAGGATAGAGAAGATAGATTAAGACAGAAGGAGCAAGAAAGAAACATGGAGCAAGATAATGCACAGGGAGACTCTCATGAATTTGAGGAAACAACAGGGGAAAGATACAGATGCACAGGAGGAGATGGAGCAAAGGATTAGACGGGGGACACAGAGATATTGGACATCATCGGATGATTCCTCCGGCTATAACATGCCCCTCGCAAAGCAGAGGAATACGGCACAGCAGGAGGTGCTGCCAAAGAGGAAGAATAGGACAATAGAAGTAGACGAAAGGGAAGTTAGACATAAGGCGAAAAAAACTAGGCATAGAGAATTAGAGGAGGAGGAAGGCAGATCGACCAAGGGAAATAGTCGGCAGAGAATAAACAGTGTAGACTATAGTAGTGAACGGAGAAGGACTCCGAGAGAGGTATCGGTGTCGAGTGACTCAGACAGTGCGTTGTCAGAGGACAGTGACGATGGTCTTAGAGACAAGAAATGGAGGTCCCATAAGAAAGAAAATATTAGTGGAAGAGATGGAGAAGAGGGAAGAGAGATCGTTGCACTGTGCAGATGTATAGATAAGAGATATAGAGAATTCAGGAAAAATGGAAGTGGGAGAAAAAACACAGATCGAATAATTTACCGATCTAAGAGTCGAGATGGAGAAAGAAATAAAAGAAGTAACAGTAGAAGAAGAGACAGTATGAATCGACGGAGAGAACGATCCGGGAGTCACGAGGAAGAGAATAAGAGAAGTCAGAAGAGAAATGAGAGTAAAGATCGAAGGCGGTACAGTGATAGAAACAGATCTGTCCGTAGGAGCAGACAGAAGAAACCCGAGGATACGAGAAGAAGCACCGAAAGATACAGATGTTGAGAAAGGGAAATTGAGAGAAATTCAAGGAATTTGAGGTATGAGGTAATAGACGAGAGCAGAGATGAGAGAATAAATAAATCGAGGCAAACGGTGGAAGAAGTAAGGAGTAGGGAAGTGAAAGATACTCGAGAGATATGAGAGATATAGAGGTAGAGAGGAAGCAAAGAGTTGACGAAGTCAGAAGAGTAGAGGAAAGTAAAAATATTAATATACAGGTAGCGTTGGAAACGCTTAGGGCCAAAGAGGCCATGAAGATTTTTTGGAGATGAAGTAAGGACTGAGATAGGGAGAGATGGGGGAGGCTATGAAAGGGACACTCATAGTATACAATGTCGGCGGTAGCTAAGTCTTGAGGAGACTAATGAGTAATCGTTCTACACTGAGCATACGAAAAGAGAGCTGAGTACACCTGAACGATAGGGTACTGCAGTGGAGGAGAAGATGAAGAGCTTAAGGAAGAAGTAGAAGGAGTAAGTCGGACAGGCAGCCATAGGAAAATGGCAAGTATAATAGAGGAGTGCGGCCATAGAAAGTAAGGCCATAGAAAATGGTGGATATAACAACGAGAGAACCGTAAATAAATTATGGAGATTTAATATGGATTGGAGAGTCCCAGAGGGAACAAGTAGAGAAGCCATGGAGAGGATGGCAGAGATGAGACAGATGAGGGCCATGGAGAAACGGCGAATTAATTAAGAAATTAGAGTTAATGACAACGGAGAATATAGAAGTGAAAGTTTCAGAGGTAACGAATGGGATAACGGAGTCGAACAGTACAGATTTCGCGGCGGTTGCCAGACTCTTCGGAAGACTTTGTGAGAAGTTAGTCTTCTCCGAACATATCATTGTCGACCTTATACATGAGTCAACACGTTTTCATATTACCTCATAATGTCGACAATGACATTTTTGAGGAAAATGTAACATGTGAAATACAGATATGTAAGGCATGAGAAGATCGATACATAGAGAGGGCCATTTTTGAGAGGATTGAGAGAAAAGTAAGTCGGGTAAATCTGAGGGAAGATTAGTAGAGAGAGGATAGGTTTTTAGTAGAAAAAGGAAAAAAAAATTCTCCCTTGACAAAAGCTTTTTTTTAACAGGTGGGGTTGATAATGTAACCAGGAAGACTCTTGAGGGCAAACGGGTAATGATAGAGGTCCTATTTCAATAATGGTCTAAGGGAAGTAATAAATAGAAATATAGATGAGGTGTTAAGATGATTCTTACATCCCTTGTTTAAATGACAGCGTTTGTATCTTGTTTGTCTGTTGAAGCGGGGTGAACGAATTGAGTTTCGCGTGGGTTTAGTGTTTGGGTGAGTTGTTTGTAAGCGAAGGTTCGGTTTTGGATGGTTCGAAAATAGTTGTAGTAGTAAATCGTCGTTTTAGATAAAATCAGTTGGTTCTGAATCTTGACGGAGTTTTACATTTGTCCGCAGAGAGTTCGCGCATCGTATAATATAGCCCAAGGTATCTGGGTTGACCCACGGTTTGCAGAAGATAAACTATCATCACGAACTTCACTCTCCATGCCACTCTGGTCGAATGACAGCGTTATATTTCTGTGACAAAATGTCAGTGTATATTTCATAAGGAAGGACTGTGTTGTGTTCGTAAGACCAGGTACGTTGAAAGTTATGAACTTTTTAAGTTGTAGTGAAGTACAGTAGACAGGCAGACAGCCGAGTAAGCATAATGAGCTTGGTAAACGTACATCCCTGGCGGTAGGCCATATTTCTTAACAGAGGTACATCAAGATAGCTGCAGTTGACTATAACTGAACATTGAGATAAACAGTTTCAAGTAGGTAGATATTGACGGCATAGCAACAGCAACACTGGTTCTCAACTTGTGAACCCAATAGCTACTACAGACAGTTTATATAGAGAGTGAGGCAGAATGTTATATACTGAATTTCGTTGTACAAGTCGCCAGCCACACGATGAAGGCTGGGCATGTTATTGAATTTATTCAAGAGCCAGCACCTGGCATATTTTACATGTTTCTATGTTAATAAACTTATACCTGTTGAGTTACGAAGCCTGCTGTCATCATAGTTCATTTTGTCAACTGTTGTTCAGAACGAAGTCGTCTTATGTGAAGATTACTTACCAACTAATACAAGCAGTCTACTGATCTGGCTGTGATACGAAACCTAAAATACGATCAACACAAAGTAGAAGTATAAAACAATAGACAAGTCTGTCAACGGCCAAAAACTCATGGGATTTTGGAGCATGAAAATGATATAATCGTTTCCAGGCAGATTTGTTGTAGGCAATAGTGACCATAAGTTGTCAATTTGGAAAGACGTTATCAATGATAGAAGTGGTGGGTTGTAAACATGATCAATATAAATGGAACAAAAAATATTTTATATAGAGGGGACTTGTGAAAAAATCCCATTTTATGTGTCACGCAGGAATTTTTTATGAGAGGGTAGCGGGATAGCCCCAACCACAATACACAAGTTGATTGCTATTGGTTTAGCATTTGAGATGTTAAAGTACAACATTTCTGATTGGAGCCTTGTCATATAGTAGCAACGTGGATGCGTGGGCCAAATGTTGCTTATAATCTAGCACATTCTGAGTCTAAGGTACTGCTAATTCAACTCGGCAAGAAGACAGTCAAACAAACCAGAATAAGAAATATAATAAGGATTCTAATTTAAAAGAACGGGCAATGTATTTGAGCAATATTAATACGGAAAACCCGGAAACCTAGAAACCTAAACGCGAAGTCATAGTGTGATTTTATTGTAAAGTAATACCCCAGACGACGTATAAGAGGCATCTTAACCAAGTTGTCGAAACTATTTCTCTAAGCCAGAAGCTATATTGCCCAAGTTTTTGGGTCGGGTGTACCAATTGGTGGCACTAATCTGTGGAACAAGTGTGTGGTATAAGTGGTCTTCAGTCAAAGCTAGACACCAACATCAGACGAGTCTTGAAGACGCTGCACCCTCTTCGTAATTACCCCCACGATACTACGAGGGACGTGTCACAACCACCAGACTTGACCAGTGACGAGGGTGAACCAGTCTACAATCTGCAAGGAATCAAAATCGGCTGGAGCAGAAGCCAACGGACACCATACTGGCAGTCCAAGTACCCACTGCCAAGTGAACTCTTAAACCAAACATTTTAGAGCATAAGACCATCACCTATGATGAACCCTTTAGGCTAAAATTTCCTTTATTTATTTTCCAATGTTAACTATAACTGATTATTAAATTTTTAGCTGTATATATGCACATTTATAGTTTATTCATCTTTTTTGTTTGTTTTTTGAGTAAACTGCCCCAGTATGTCTCAGTCATTTGAAATACACATAAACAAAGCTATGGAAGAAATATTTTTCTGATTTAAATCAGTTTGGGCTCATCAAAACAAGCAAAAGTCTTTCTCCTCATAGAATGTCTGGGAAGATAGAAAGTTTACACGGCCTGGATCCTTTCAGTCGTAGTACCTGATTTCTTAAATTCCTATGAGGCTCCCTAGAATTAAAGAACAATTCTTCAATTCACATCTCTGCCAACAGTAATCTTCAGCTAAAGGTAGATACCTTTGAATACCATCAGAAGATACTCTGAAGTTTAGCCACTGTTAGACCATCACTGTAGAGCAAGGGGGAAATCCCGTGACAATTGCGGATCTCGTCCTGGATAAAAGAACCTGTGAAGCTATTTCTCTAGAATTGGCTGACATAAATTTCATATTTACTGAAAGAATATTGTCAGTGTGTATATTTTTCTTTTTATAAATCTGAGCATATTGTGCATTCATAAGCAACAGTAAAATATTTTTAGAGAATAATTGAATAATTGGGAGCAACAAAATTTTCTGTTAAAAAGTTTAAGGTGCAATACGAGTTTATTTGCTGTGGCTTATTTGTTGTTGTGAGCTAAAGGTAGATACTTTAAGACCCTCAGTAAATAATCTAAAGTTTGGGCACTGCTGGACCATCACAGCAGAGCAAGGGGAGAAATCCCGTGACATACAGTCCCTACTCATGTAACGCACCTTTTTGAATCCACCACTCAGGCTAGATTACCTATTGCACGACCGACGTACCCCTATAATTGTACAATCGGTGTCCCTAACATAAATTGGTTTCTTACCTACAAAACTGGGATGAAACGATAACGTACCGTTTTTATGTACCACAGACAAACATGGCAGCTCATGACCACATTGTAAAATGGGTCTGCCATTAGGATCAAGCATCGGACGACATCAGTCGCATTTCTCACCAGGGAACGCATTAGAAGTGAATGCAGAGTTTGCTTGCTCAGCTCCCTTTGAACCATGTTCATCATTATGAGTGTTAAACACAGTCGTTAGCGTTTCTATGAGTGTGAACACGGGGGAGTCTTTTTTCTCACTATTGCCAATATTATTTTAATTAATCACACACGCATGTGCATGTTGATTATGTGTCCTATGTGGACAGTCCTTACATAGATGATTATCAGCATTACACGTGTAACATTGCATAGTTAAAGATTTAGCCCTCGTAGAATTCCTCTGGAGTATAGTCATAAAACTGAGTGGCATGTAACCACGAACCACAGATATGACAACGCTGTCTGGAGAAATTGTACCTACCCCTCTGAGAACGCCTGAAACTTTTATGTCCATGTCTGTCCGCACTATTCGCGCGAGATTTATGGACGCCGTCTATGTCCGTGCGTTTAGCCACAAATACAGCAAAGCTCAATGAAAGACTAATTACTTACTACCTTCTCAGGATGTGTTATCATGAAATGAAGTCCGAGTACTTGCAAGCTATCCAAATCCCGTGGTTGACGTTCTTGCATAAACGCCACCAGATCTGGACTGCATGAAGATAAAACCTTGTCCCGTAACATCAGGTCCATTAAACCCTCGAACGGGCGTGCAATTCCCAACAGATCTATCCATCTGTCAAAGTATGTTTTTACGGATGAGATAAACTCCGCAAATCCTTACCTTGCCCAGGCAAAATCTGATGGGACCTGGTTCGATAACCCTCTTCAATGAGGTTAAATGTTTGTAAAAGAGTCTTTTTAACTATATCGTAATTATTACGACTTTGTTCATCTAAATTGAAAAAAAGTTTGTAAGCGTTTTCCATTGAGCAAATCTGACAGTAGCATGCTCCATCTTTCTTTAGGTATATTAAAGGCTGATGCCTTTGTCAGATATTAACATTTGGAAAATGTAGTTTTGTTATCGAGGACGATGCTTTTGCCTCAGAGGTAGATCCATTTCCTTCCTAGTTCACTTTCTTCTGAGATGCACTGTTCAGTTGTCCAACTGGAATATTCGTCAGCGTCTTCGTTTTCCTTCTGCAACTTTAATCGTAATTCCTCTTGTTTTAATTTACCCAATTCTTGTTTTTCTTGAATTTTTAGTTTCTCAATTTCAAGCAATCTGTATGCGTCTTCTTTCTCCTTCTGCATTTGTAATTTTAGGAAAAGTATTAAACAGGATTATCCTCGAGAGATTAAAAGAGTCCATAGACAAGAAACTGAGAGAGGAACAAGCAGGTTTTCGACAAAACAGATTCTGTACTGACCAGATAGCCACGTTGAGAATAATAGTTGAACAAAGTCTGGAATAAAATTCACCACTATACATTGGATTTGTGGACTACGAAAAGGCACTTGACAGTGTAGACAGAGAATCACTTTGGAAATTGATGAGGCATTATGGAGTTTCCCTGAAGATTATTAATGTTATAAAGAAAACACGTGAAGACATGACATGCAGCGTTCTTCATGAAGGACAGCTTACAGAACCGTTTGGGATAAGAACGGGAGTGCGACAGTGATGCCTCTTGTATATATTTCTTTTCTTACTAGCAATAGACTGGGTTATGAGAACATCGACAACAAACAACAGAAATGGTGTCGCAAAAGTGGTTCCAATACATTGCAAAACGCGGCTTCGCGCAGTTCTAACCAATCGGCTATCGCGAATCCCGGCACAAGCCGGCACAAACGGAATGCCTTAGGCAAGATGGAGAATGTAAACAAATAGCTTGTTTGTCGATGTCAGGTCCTCAACTGAAAGGAATATAAGTCCGGAGAATGGAATTATTGTGAAATGGATTTTATCTTTCATTCAAAGAGAGGTTGATGAATAAACTGATATAAGGGACAAACGGTAGGAGTGTATCAGTTACTTGATAAATGCGTATTTCTGGTTTCTTCAGTTGAAGTTCAAAGCATGTAAACCCACATCTAATGACAATAAAAAATTCAAGAAATAACAGTTTGTGGAATTACATGGATAGGAAGGTAGAGATATATCGGCTGTATAAAACAAGATATTGTGGAACGGGATGGATAGTATATAAGCCGAGGATGAGTAAGCGAAAGTTTCTAGGAACACACAAATCTTAAAGAATCGCTCGTCGGGAAGGAAATTTCAGCTCGAGTTTTAGACTGTGACGTCAGTACCCCTCTCCCGATCGCCAGAGCCTTATAAAAGAGCGGAGCGCTAAATTGAAAGGACACACTGAAAGTAAGTTTGAGACAGACTGGAGGCAGAGTTCGCCACTACATCTTTACCATCTGAATTGTGAGCGGATCTCCAGAAATTTCAAGTCCAGTGTCTGAAGTCTGAGGGTAAGCTGAAATTATGATAACTATCATGTATATAATTTCTTTGTTGCAGGTTAATATATAATGTGTATTAATTTTGTGTAGATGCTTAGAATGGCATCATTATTTAAATTTGTACCTGATGCGGTTTGGAAAGATCAAGCTATAAAAAATTAAAGGATGTACAGGAGAGGAACAAACCAGACGATGGTTAATACTAATAATGTAAATACTAATCCTGTATCATTGAAATGATGTCACTTACTATGACTGTATAACTTTGACATCTGATGACTGACTAGTCTGACATATGTGCTAGTCAGTTACAATTAATTGAAATGTTAATACTACTGTATCACTGAAATGATGTCACTTACTATGACTACAACTTTGACATCTGATGACTGACTAGTCTGACATCTGTGCTAGTCAGTTACAATTAATTGAAATATTAATGCTTCTACTGTATCACTGAAATGATGTCCTTACTTACTATGATTGTATAACTGTGACATCTGATGACTGACTGGTCTGACATCTGTGCTAGTCAGTTACAAGTCTAGCCAGATACTAGCCAAGGCTGATATGATGTTTCAGGTTCCATGTAATAACTCAAACCAGACTGTCAAGTATCAGAAGCCTGTGTTGTTCATCAGAGGCAATCCCACAAAAGTGCAGGACCCCAAAGAGTGAACTACAGCTGGTCATTGGTATCCCTATAGCTGGGTCTGCCAATGCTGATAATACACGTGACAGTTCAGTGTCAGCAGTATCAAGTTTCAAAGATAAGTGTCATTTAAGACACTGACAAACTATATATGAACCAACAGCAAATATTTGTGAAAAGAAACAACCTTCTGCAAAAGTATTCAAATTATTGTAGAATTCAGTCAAATGATGACAGTAATGTGTAAAGTCACAGGACTAAGAGACCAGTGATATAATAATAGTGATTCCAGTATTCATTAACATTATTATACAAGAGGATATTGTTCACGATCCTGAAGTCTAAAAGACAATACTATTTATTAACATTGCTGAATGACTGTTTTCAAGTAAATAAAGTTTCCACAAGGACAGACAATCCTACCAAAAGATTCGTTAAGAAATAATATTAATTGTGTGAATATTATGTGTATATTTTAATGCTCATTTCCAAATAGCAGAAATAGAAGATTAATGTAAATATTAAAAGATTATAATTGTACCTGAGGACTTATTCACTTTTTACACTTGTGTTTAAAGTATATGTTCATTTTATTTATCCCGTAGAAATTAATTAATCATAAGATAGTCACAGGGAGGAGACACCTTGAATTCTGGTACTACTTCTTACCATCTGGTCCAGGATTTTCACAGTCTGACTATTTCTATGATATCCATACACCAGTGCTTATCTCTAAGACTGGGGTATTACTTGTAAGACCAGAACTCTTTACTGGCATACTATCCTGGTATCATATGATACACCTGGATATCCATCTGCTATCAATATACTTACATAATAACATAACTTAATAAAACCTCCCGCGACATTGGGGGCTCGTCCGGGATATCTTTGATATTCCAGAGCCAACTTTCTATTTCTGCTGTGTAGAAAAATTTTTTGTATAAATTTTTTGGAAAGAGTTAACAAAGTAGGAAATCAAATTTTTTAGGAGTACCATTGAGTACAGATCCAAAAAGCTGTTTCATATATGGTGATGTCAGTTTAATTAACTTTAATTTTAATTAAGTTAATTATATTGTAGTAATTTAGTTTGAGTAAGACAGCTTACCCTACTAGGCTACAGATACATCATGGCTGACTTGGTCAAGTTTAGGTCTGCTACACTGCAGGTGGGAAAGGAGTTTGGCATGAGTGGTGATGCTCTGATCCAGTATGTCACGACTGAGTGTGATAAGTATATGGACAGAGAAGAAAAGAAATTTGAAGCAGAGAGAGAAGCCAAGAAATTTGAAGCAGAGAGAGAGAGCCCAGAATGTTGAAGCAGAGAGAGAAGCCAAGAAATTTGAAGCAGAGAGGGAAGAAAAGAGGTTAATGTTGGAAGCTGAAGTTCAAGCAAAAAAGATAGAAGCTGAGAGAGATGAAAGGAGGCTATAAGCAGAGAGAGACCATGAGCTGAAAATGAGACAACTTGAACTTGAACTTCAGGCTGGTACTAGTACCCATGGTAATAGCTCACCTCACTCTGAGAATAGCTCTAATCAGAACATGGCAAAAGGAGTCATGAGTTTCCACCTGGATCCATTTATTGAAAAGGAGGACGACATTGAGTCTTATCTGGATAGATATGAAAGGCTGGCCTCTACATATGGACTGGAAAAGGAAAAATGGAGTTTAAAGTTATCTCAGGGATTGAGAGGTATTTCATATGATGTGTTTCTGAAACTCCCCAAAGAAGATCAGGAAAATTATGAAATCCTAAAGCAAGCATTACTTATTCGTTATGAAAAAAACTCAGAAGCTTATAGGAAGAAATTTAGAACTTCTAAACTTCTACCTGGAGAAACCTATAACCAGTTCTCAGCTAGACTAGAAACGTATTTGGTGAAATGGAGTAGTTTAGGTAAGTATCAGAAAACCTATGAGGATCTGAAGGAAATGGTTATGTTAGAGCAAGTGAAAGATTCCATGCCTCAAGAAATGGGGAAATTCCTTATTGAACAAGGAGCAGAGAAGATGGAAGACATTTTGCAATGTGCAGAGAGATACCAAGCAGCTCAAGCTGAACTGGTAGGAAAAAAAAGAAAGCAAGTAGAAGGATATAAGCCACCCCACAAAATACCAAGTTTGACCAAAGGGACCAACCGTACAAAAATAAGCAAAGATTTGATAATAAGGACAAGAACCCTCAGACTCAGGAAAAGAAACCCTACAAACAGGGAGATAAGTGGTGCAAAATATGTAAAATGAGCAACCACAACACTGTAGACTGTAAAAGGAAAACTCCTCCTCATCACGCTGCATGTTTAGCAACAGGGAATAGGACAGATATGATGGAACTGACAGGGAGTCAGAATAGCCTCCGTCATCCCCCTATGAGTGAGCTCGTAACCGTGAACGGCACTCGAGTCATGTGCTTATATGATACAGGTCTGGATTTTGACTCAGTTGTGAGTTCAATCCTAGTGCACCCTGATCAACTTACCACAGAGACAGTGGAAATACAAGGGGCAACTAAGGGAACAGCAACCATGACACTTCCAATAGCTAGGATCAATGTGAAATCTCGCTACGTGGAAGGAGTGATAACAGCAGCAGTGATAGATGACCCTATATACTCGCTGATATTGGGGTGTAGGTATGTATTTTTGGGTGACCCAATAAAACCTGTTGTCATGGCAGCAGTCCAGACCAGGTCGAGCACCAAAAAAGGAGGAGGAAAATCCTTTCAATACTCATCCAGAGCAGATGAAAAAGGCTGAAACAGGAGATGACACATTGAAGCCTTGTTTTGGCAAATTGCCAAAGGCCCATAACCCTCCAGAGAAAGGAGACTTGTATAGAAAAAATGGACTACTGTATAGAAAAGCTGGTACAGAACCTCAAGGGCATGGACAGCTGGTAGTGCCAAAATCATACAGGGAGAAAGTTATGGAGCTGGCACATGCTATTCCATTTAGTGGACACACGGGAATTGGTGCCACAAGTCAACGGATAGCTTGTCACTATTACTGGCCAGGGATCACGGAAGATATCAAAAGATATGTGAAATCTTGTCCAGAGTGTCAACGTGTAGCCCCCAAGCATAGGACTGCACCAGCAACTCTAGGAGAGATGTCAATCATGGGTACTCCATTAGAGAGAGTTGCAGTGGATATTGTTGGACCCCTCACTAGGACTAAGAGAAGGAATAGTTATATCCTAACTCTGGTTGATACATGCTGTATGTAGGGAGAGGCCGTAGCCATGGCATCTATAGATTCTAAGCATGTGGCAGAGGCACTGTTGACAATATTCACCAGGTTAGGATTCCCACATCAAATATTGACTGACAATGATTCTCAGTTCAAGGGAAAGCTAACCCAAGAAGTGTTCAGGATATTTCAAGCCAGACATTATCATTGCTCTCCTTATCACGCACAAGGGAACGGTCAAGTCGAGCGGTTCAATGGTACGCTCATTTCTATTCTCAGAAAGAAGGCAGAGGAAAGTGTCACCTCATCAATTCAGTATGTAAATGAGTTGACATCTCGACTGAAAACTGGCTGAAAATTGGCTAATGACAATCTTCGCAGAGCCAGAAGGAAGCATGCTGAATGCTATAACAAGAAAGCAAAGGATAGGGAACTTGCTGTTGGAGAAAAAGTGCTTCTTCTTTTGCCCAGCAGTAACAACAAACTGCAGATTGGTTGGCAGGGTCCATATAAAGTGCTAGAGAAATTATCTAGGACTAATTACAAAATTGACAAGAAGGGCAAAGAAAAGGTGTACCATGTCAATCTGTTAAAGAAATATTATGACAGGACATCAACTGAGGTAGCCCATATGATGACTCTGGCCATCGCAAATGAAATGAAGCATTAACCACTAACCTCAATAGAGTATCCATTGAGACCGACTGAGACTTATGAACAAGTCAAAATTAGTACTCAGTTAACTCAGGAACAGAGGGAGCAAGTTAAAAAGGTACTAAAAACACATGCAAATGTGTTAACAGATAAACCGGGGTGCACCAACTTATTGAAATATGACATGAAGGTCATCGATTCAACACCGATCTGCATGAAGACCTTCCCTATACCATATGCTAAGGCACAGGCAATGAAGGAAGAAATTGATTATTTGTTGCAAGAACAAATCATCTCTAAGTCAGAATCGCCTTACAGTTCAAGTGTTGTACTGTTGAGAAAACCAAGCGGAGAACACCGACTCTGTATCGATTACCGGAAATTGAATGCGATCACTGAAACCCAAGCTGATCCACTACCGGATACCAATCAGCTGTTCTCGACGCTAAGTACAGCGAAATATTTCTCTAAGGTCGACTTAAGTAAGGGATATTACCAGATTCCTGTCAAACCCGAGATCCGACACATGCTGGCTTTTAGCACTTCGGATGGCCACTACGAATTTAATGTGCTACCATTCGGGTTTAAAAACGCACCAAGCGTATTTTCAAGGATGATGAGGAAATTGCTGGAGCCCTTGAAAAACTCAGCCATCACCAACTTTATGGATGACATTCTCATTGTAGCTGAAACATTTGAGGATCATCTACATTCCTTATCTCGGTTACTGGATAGACTCAGAGAGGCAGGTTTGACTGCTCGTCCAACAAAGTGTATTATTGGATGTCAGGAATTAGAATTTTTGGGACATACAATTTGTCAGGGAAACATGTCTCCTGATCCCTAAAATATAGAAAAGTTACGAAATGCACCTAGACCACAGACAAAAAAGGATGTGAGGTCGTTTGTATCATTAGGTGGATTCTATCAAAAATACATCAAAGACTTCAACACCTTATGTGCACCTTTCACTGATCTGACAAAGAAAGGAAAACCTGACACAATAAAGTGGACAGCAGAGTGTGAGCATCCATATTCAGAATTGAAGCATAAACTCACTAGTATGCCTATTCTGAAGTTACCAGATATGACGCATGAGTTTATAGTACGGACTAATGCAAGCAATCTAGGAATTGGTGCAGCTCTTTTGAAAAAGTCTCAGACCCAGCCTGAGGAACGTTTTTCCTGTTGCGTATGCCAGCCGCAAGTTGAACTCTGCAGAAAGGAATTACTCTACTATAGAGAGGGAATGTTTATCATTGGTTTGGGCCATCAATAAGCTTAAAATATGGGGGAGCAATGTCGCAAAACGCGTGATGGGAAACAGTGGCAAAGAAAACCTATCTGCTGTTGCCCTAAGACGCCACTAGGCGTAATGGCCACTGACTGCTTTGACGGTCGGTGGCTAAGGACGAAAGAAGAAGAAGAAGAATGTCGCAAAAGTGGTTCCAATACATTGCAAACGCGGCTTTGCGCAGTTCTAACCAATCGGCTGTCGCGAATCCCGGCACAAGCCGGCACAAACGGAATGCCTTAGGCAAGATGGAGAATGTAAACAAATAGCTTGTTTGTCGATGTCAGGTCCTCAACTGAAAATAATATAAGTCCGGAGAATGGAATTATTGTGAAATGGATTTTATCTTTCATTCAAAGAGAGGTTGATGAATAAACTGATATAAGGGACAAACGGTAGGAGTGTATCAGTTACTTGATAAATGCGTATTTCTGGTGTCTTCAGTTGAAGTTCAAAGCATGTAAACCCCCATCTAATGACAATAAACAATTCAAGAAGTAACAGTTTGTGGAATTACATGGATAGGAAGGTAGAGATATATCGGCTGTATAAAACAAGATGTTGTGGAACGGTATGGATAGTATATAAGCCGAGGATGAGTAAGCGAAAGTTTCTAGGAACACACAAATCTTATGGAATCGCTCGTCGGGAAGGAAATTTCAGCTCGAGTTTTAGACTGTGACGTCAATACCCCTCTGCCGATCGCCAGAGCCTTATAAAAGAGCGGAGCGCTAAATTGAAAGGACACACTGAAAGTAAGTTTGAGACAGACTGGAGGCAGAGTTCGCCACTACATCTTTACCATCTGAATTGTGAGCGGATCTCCAGAAATTTCAAGTCCAGTGTCTGAAGTCTGAGGGTAAGCTGAAATTATGATAACTATCATGTGTATAATTTCTTTATTGCAGGTTAATATATAATGTGTATTAATTTTGTGTAGATGCTAGGAATGGCATCAGTATTTAAATTTGTACCTGATGTGGTTTGGAAAGATCAAGCTATAAAAAATTAAAGGATGTACAGGAGAGGAACAAACCAGACGATGGTTAATACTAATAATGTAAATACTAATCCTGTATCATTGAAATGATGTCACTTACTATGACTGTATAACTTTGACATCTGATGACTGACTAGTCTAACATATGTGCTAGTCAGTTACAATTAATTGAAGTGTTAATACTACTGTATCACTGAAATGATGTCACTTACTATGACTACAACTTTGACATCTGATGACTGACTAGTCTGACATCTGTGCTAGTCAGTTACAATTAATTGAAGTATTAATGCTTCTACTGTATCACTGAAATGATGTCCTTACTTACTATGATTGTATAACTGTGACATCTGATGACTGACTGATCTGACATCTGTGCTAGTCAGTTACAAGTCTAGCCAGATACTAGCCAAGGCTGATATGATGTTTCAGGTTCCATGTAATAACTCAAACCAGACTGTCCAGTATCAGAAGCCTGTGTTGTTCATCAGAGGCAATCCCACAAAAGTGCAGGACCCCAAAGAGTGAACTACAGCTGGTCATTGGTATCCCTTTTTTTATTCCACCATCACATCTACCTCAGAACGTTACCCTCTCTGAGCATTAATATTAATCCCAGTGGGTGGGAAACATTCATTATATTTATATTGAATATCTTTACATTTGCACTGGTTGAAAAGGTGAATAATAAAATAAATATGTACATCAGATCCATCATCATTCACTCCCTGCTAAATATGGATCTTGGGACTACCTCTGCTTTTGGTTCTCTATGAGAAATCCGCATAAAACAGTCACTAGCTCTTGCAGGGGTGGTTCATGAAACCATCATTCTATATGCTGAGGTTGCCAGCCTCATATGACTTGAACAACCATTAGCAATTTTCACATGTTAATAAATGCAAAATATAGAATTTTAAAATGTACAACTCACCCTAAAATCTTTTTAGGAATACTGACTCCTGGCTCAGAGAAATGGTTAAGGCAACTTGTTTAAGATGTCTTTTACACGCAGTCTGATGTATTACTTTACACTGGGCTTCCACTCTGACTTTGCGTTTCAGTTTCCTAGGATTCCGCTTTCCATGTTAATGTAGGTAAAGTTTTCTTGGGAAATAAGTCAGTGGATGCTCAAACAATGTCCGGTCCGATAAATGGAATTCTGATCCTATTCCTTACTCTGGCTAGCTGGTTGTCTTTTTGACGAGGTGAATTTCACAGTGCTCTAAACCGGCGAAAGTGTCCGATTATTTTGCATCTTTCCTCCAACGCAGGTGGTTGTTACTATCTGACCAAGCTCCAATCGTAATTGTTGTTTATAACATTCAGAATAGCCCAGCCAATTGTATTCAAACATGCGTGTTATGATAACTTTCCTCATGGAATTTTCCGTGTGACTCATACGTTTGTGAAATTCAAACGGTCACTCTCCATATAAGGTAGTGTGATTTTCCGTCTAGGATTATAACATTTGCACTTTACAACTTCCTGAAATTATTACTGATTATATCTTCCCGGAAGATATTACAACATTTCTTTCGTCTCAGGTGCGTGTCTGTAATAGGTCACCACCTGGAAAATTTACTGCCCTGTACCTGTGCAAACAAGCATTCACCGCGTGACCAGCTGGATTGTGTTTTCTCCACGAGAGAAATTAGGAGGTTACAATAGCCATATCAGCGCCAACCAAGCTCGCGGGCGATCTTCGTGTTAATCCAGCGCCCAATGTCGGGTACACGAGAATTTCACCAACATGACTGTCGGTCAATATTACATCACTTGTCTACTATCTCATCAGGGATGATCACATAAACAGACATGACGAATTATTACAGGAAGAAGTGCAAACAATGACTCGAAAATATCAAATATTGTCCGATGTAGGAAAATAGAACGCGAAGAGCACAAAATGAATTATGGGATGGCACAATAAATGACAAGTTTCGAGGTCATTCTGTGACAAACTGGAGAGGAATTACTGGAGTTGGGTTGGCCACGTCCTTAGAAGAGACCCCGATGCCATTAAGCAGCTCATGGACCCCTGAAGGAAAGTGAAAGAGAGGCCGACCAAAAACAACTTCGCGGAGAATTGTGGAGGCCGAGATGCAAAGAATGAACCTGAGCTGGGGCACTGCACGAACGATGGCCGCTGACCGAGCAAAGTGAAAGCAGTTTGTTGCTGCCCTGCAAAATGCCACCAGTGGTGATGGCCATTGACTTTGACAGTCGGCGCTAAGGATCAAAGAAGAAACAAAAGAAGTTTTGCACGAAGGGGATGACGGTAGGCTGGTAATGTCACCCACTAACTCCCGAATTGTCAATACACTTTCATGTTGTGAATAGCATTAATTAAAATCAATTTACAACCTTTATTTAAATTTAATCTATCGAGCCTACCTTCTTCTTCAAGTACCATGCCTGGTGACGTAAGTGATCTCCACAACTTCCTGTTGACTTCTTTCAGAGCCATGATGTCAAACTGTCCAGTATCTGCTCTCTTTGTCTCCCTCTTTGTCTTTTCCCATCAGTCTTTCCTGTTGTTAGATATGTTCTAGCTTTCCTCTCCCTATAAAATGCACAACGAGCATACCTTAGAAAAATTAAATCCTATTTTGACTTAAAGCAGTTTGTGACGGAATTATTGGGTCGCTCTATTTTCCTCTCCGGCCGTATTCAGTTACATTTGTTGTGCGTACAGATTACGTGAAATTTCAGTGATCAGCACCATTTCTTTCTGTGCTATCAAGCAGCTATTAGCTATTTTCATATCATCGTGATAATTCGTCATGTTTGCTTTAAACGTCTCGGCTTTGCTAAGATTAAGCACAGGTAAAACCCCAGATTAGGCCGGTCAGTTTTCATAGCGACTGAGCGTTGTGTTTACTTAAGACGGGCCAGGAGATAAATTACCCGTCTGCGGACATATTACAGACACGCACTTGACAGACGGAATGTCGTAATAAGCTTGCAAAGGTCATGTCTTTCAAATATGGAATGAAAACATCCGATCACTCTCATTTTGAATTATTACGAAGATATTACTTGAGATTAAAGTAAGAAGTTATTTGTAAACATTGCCGAGAGAGTGATCGGATGTTTTCATTCCATATTTTGAAGACATGACCTTTGCATTAACGCACAAAAATTTCATAGTAGAAATATTTTGAATTATCCCACCAAAACACACAGGTTTTGAAACTATTGGCCGTCATTTGAGATGTAGGAATAACCACAATTCTGATCGGGGCCTGGTCTAATTGTAAACAACACGTGCCAGGAACGAAAGGTGCAATATAACCTGAGACTTTAGTCAGTTTAGAACACTGTGAAAATTCAACTCGTGCCAAGAAGACAACCAGACCTTGCCAGAGTTAAGATTAGTAGCAGACCGGACCTTGCTGGAGCAGATTGAGGACTTATAGCCCAGTTAAACGCTACCATTTTAACACGGAAAACCGGAATCTGAGGAATCTGTAACACAAAGTCAAAAGAAAATACTTATTGCTAAAATAACAACACCTCAGACCAAGCATAAGAGGTATTGCCGAGCTGCCTTAAACTATTTCTCTGGGCCAGCAGTCTGTGTGCCTAAAGATTAGCGTAAGTTGTACATTTTAAATTCTATATTTTGCATGATTAACATGTGAACTAATATGTATATAGTGACATGTGAATTGTCGCATAGAGATTTATGATCAATAAATTTTTTTTATATTCTTTTCTTTTCTACCCGTGTCCTCTACTTTATTATCGCTCTTTTATCCTTTTCCTGTTTTTCGCATTCGTTCGTTTGCGACAAAATATAACTTTTCCATTCTGACTTTTGCCGTTTCTTTTCTCATACTAGTAACGCATTTTATTGCGTAAGATATCAGTCCCTGGAGGTGAACGAAATAGTGTGAGAATTCGTCTCGACAGACATAGAGAGCAGACATTTGTTTACATTTTCATCTGACACGAGTTTTCTTCGGCTAGTTTCTCGGCGTGAGGTGTGGAAGGCGCCAATCTGCATCGCGCAGAAATGAGACATGTCGTAGTAGGTGTGAAGACGCGTTTTTGCAGTTATGGCCAGCGTCTAAGTTAATGTGAAGTGTTAAGAGAGAGAGGGGTGAGAGAGAGAGACCGGCGCTATTTTGGGTTTTCGTAATAGCGTGGGATCCTTTGTCCGTTTTTCATATATCTACACGAGTAGCTTAGACTATTCATTCAGTTCTCCAAATTTTGCAGTAGACAGGTTGCTTGTGCTAAGGAAATAAGCTTGCATAGCGAAGTTCTCAGTTTGACTCGACATTTTGCCGAGCTTCTAGACTAACTATATGAGTGAATAAATTCTAAGTTTGTGCGATCGCCTGTAGTTCTGTCTGGAGGTAAATATTATATATATCTAGTAGTATTGAGTGATTCAGTGATAACCGCTTATTTCATTTTACTAGTTAGATTTCTGTGCAGAAGTAATTAAATTGTAAGTCTGTTATATTTTCTAGCTGACGTGTTTCAGTGGATAGCAAAATAAATTATAATTTCTAGCTTAAACTCATGCAGCTATAAATAAATTTTATTAAATTGCTAGTAATCTTCTTCTTCTTCTTCTTCCGTCCTTAGCCAAAGACCGACAAGCAGTCAGAGGCCATCACGCCCTGTGGCGTCTTAAGGGCAACAGCAGATTGATTTTCTCTGTTGTAGTTTCCCATCACGCCTAGCGGCGTCTTTAAGCTAGTAATCAGTCGAGAATATTTTAAACTAACTTATAACTGCACTGATTCATCATTGAGTATTGACGAAATACTTATGTATTTCTAATTCATGATGATTGATTTTATGAATATAACTTATTTCACGGGAGTTTTAAACGATAAGTCAAGCTCTCCGCTTGCAGTTTATAATGTAAGTTATAACCGAAGTAAATAGTATGTGTAAGTATTTTATATGTTGTTTTTTTCTTTATTCAGTGAAACTGGGGTAGCCCAACTTTACCAACGGTTTTAGTACTGAGAAACATCTGTGAAGAACAAAAACATCTTTTTCTTAAAGACTTGGGTGTATAAAGTAAAACCTGTCTGGAATTGCGCTGGCATCCAGAACGACATAGTACCCATTACATGAACTTTAAGATTAAATGAAGTAACGGGCCCATCGAGCCAGATTTAATTCTTCCTGAGAAAAATCTCAATTACATTTCAGCCCTTGTGGCAAGTAAAATATTACTATCAGTACCATTCCGACGGAGTTCTGACTAGTTGTGGTGTGACCAAATAAAGTCCCATACTGAGAGAAGGCACCGACCTGACATTCCTCGTTACTAGAAACCTAAGCTATTGACACTGTGCTCGCTGTTAACGTTCGTGGCTGGACAATTTTAATGTGACATAAACAGATTAAAAAAAATAATAACCAAGGAAACGTTCCCTGAAGAAGTGAACTCAACCTGACTTTGCGGAACTGGGGTTCCCTTGGCCAAGACTACCACTGGAGATTCTGTATGTGCATGTCCTAAAAATTATTGTTCCAGAAGTTGCTACCAAAGCTGTAAGTACGAATGCAATCTAGTGATTACGGCTGACTGAATAGAGTGAATGCAGGACTGAGTGATTCCTTTATTGTTGTATTTTTGGCACCCATTTTGCTGTCTTAAATTTCTTTATGCAAGTTTTTTTGTTGCTAACAATATTTTCCTTAGGATAGATTAGAGTAGCAAAGTCTGTTCCTACTTTTTTTAAAAGGGAAATCTTAGACTATAGCGTATGCATCCGTGACTCTTTTGGGCTATCACTTTTCTTCTAACAGGACTGTGGGCTATACATCGAGGGAAAAGTTTACACCTATGGGTCTATCATTCTTGTAGCAATTCATTGACTTATGATTATTTGTATATGTTTGATGTAATTTTATGTATGGTGATGGAATTTTATTATGATAATTAAAATTCACTTGAACTTATTCCAGTGTGTCGGTCAGTTCGTTCCCAATTATCTATATTTCCATTGTCATAGTTTCATGTGTGTGCGTCTATTGTCGTCGCTTATGTGTGTGTGTATGTGAGGGATATATATATATATTAATATATATTATATTAGACTGTCTGACAAATCTAAATCTGTTGTAGATGATAGGCTGACTGAGAGAAATCATCTCGAGGGTCAGAGACCGATTCTAATATATTTCCTCAATCTCACTCGTGAAATCTATTTCTATTTTATCATCTCCCACTGAGCTGTCACTTGTTTCTATTCCTATTCAGAAGGGACCAAACCAAGTCTTAATTCACCTATCACAAATCTACGACATGAATATTAATATGTGAAAATTGCTAGGGGATGTCCAAGTCATTTGAGGCTGGCAACCTCAGCAAATAGAATTATGATTTCATGAACCACCACTACCAGTGCCGGTGACTGCTTTATTGTGAGTTTTTTTAACAGAGAACCAAAAGCAGAGGTAGTCCCAAGCTCCATAGGGAGCAGGGAGTGAACGGTGAAAGAAAGGATGTACATAATCTAAATTAGTAACATTTTCAACCAGTGTAGATGTAAATGTAGACATATTCAATCTGTACGGTTTGTCACATAAATATTGGGTCGATCTCTTTTCCTCTCAGGCAGTCTTTAGTTACATTTTTTATGTACTAAATTACTTGCAATTTCCGTGGTCGCCCATTTCTTTCTCTGCTATCAAGCAGATATTAGCTATTTTATTATCAGTTTTACACTGCCTTCAGTGCGTTGCGCTTCTCGGCTTTGCTAAGATTAAGACGCAGATAAAACCAAGATGGGCTCGGTTAATTTTCGTATAGTGACCGCGTGTCATGTTTACCTAGGAGTGCCCCGCGATAAATTATCGACCTGTCGGCATGCACTCGGCGGAAACGAATGACATAATCATTTCCTGTACACCTTGTTACAGAGACATTGCTTTAGATGAAAGTAAGATGTTGTATTAGAGAAAACATTGCCGAGAGAGTGATCGGATGTTTTCATTACATATTTGGAGAACATGACCTTTGCATTAATGCACAGAAATTTCCTAGTGGAAATATTTTGAATTACCCCACCTAAACACACATGTTTGAAATTATTAGCCGGCACTCGAGATGATATATCCACGTCTCTGATTAGGGCCTGGTCTAATGGAAAACAACACGTGCAAGGAACGAAAGGGGCAATATAACCTGACACTTTGATCGGTTGAAAGCACTGTGAAACTTCACCTCGTGCCAAGAAGACAACCAAACCTTGCCAGAGTTAAGAATACCAGACCGGACCTTCATTTGAGCGTCTTGAGGACTTACAGCCCAGGAAAACTCTGCTATTTTAACACGGAAAACCGGAATCTGAGGGAATTGAAACACAAGTCAAAGTGGGAACTTATTGCTAAAGTAACAACACCCCAGACCAAGTGTAAGAGGCCTCTACAATTGCCTTTATTTCTCTGAGCCAGCAGTCTGTGAGCTTAAAGATTGCCGTAAGTTGTACATTTTGAATTCTATATTTTGTCATTATTAACATGTGAACTAATACGGACATATTGACATGTGAATATGAATATGTGAAAATTGCTAGTGGATGTCCAAGTCATTTGAGGCTGGCAACCTCAGCATATAGAATGATGATTTTATGAACCACCACTGCCAGGGCTGGTGACTGCTTTATTGCGAGTTTCATATAAATAATCAAAAGCAGAGGTAGTCCCGTTCCATATGGAGCATGGAGGAAATGATAAAAGAAATGATGTACATACTTGTTATATTATTAACCTTTTCAATCAATGTAAATGTAAAATATATTCACTCTAACTGTAATGAAAGTTTACAACAACCTTTTCAACCGATGTAAATGTAAGCATATTCAAACTACATTGTTAACATTTTCAATTAAAGTTAAATATGAAACTATTCATTTTAAATGTAAAGATAGTTTTTCGCCCACCGGGATTAAGATTAATTCTCAGAGAGGGTAAAAGTTCTGAGATAGATGGAAATGAGGGTACTATTTCTGGAAAAAGAAACGGTATAAGCGGCCTAAAGTCAACGATAGACACCATCATCAGACGCGGGACCAGCTTTGCAGTTAGTCCCTGAGTCTACTTGTAAAGTACTGCAACTCTTAATCTTGACCAGGGACGCGAGCGACCCAGTCACCTATTTGCGAAGAACCAAAACACCAGCGGGAGCAGAAACCCCAGCAGCTAAGTGTACAAATAAAAGCTGCCAAGTGAAACTTCCCCTTTTATTAATCCCCATTAACATCATATGATGATGACCAATTTTTGTTAAAGAATTATTCAATTTTTAATAACTGTTAAAACCTAATTGATTTGTTACCTATATCTATCCAAATTTAAAGTTGATTTAATCATTTTGAATATGTTGTATCCGTATGTCTCAGACAATTTCTTAAATACACTTACACAGAGTTATACAATAATAATAAGAGGACATTTGCTGAATTAACTCAGCTGGGGGCTTGAACGAGCTAACGAATTATAAGATAACCCAATCCTTCACAAAAGTTGACGGCAGATACTAGAGTTAACGTGCTCAGCCAATGCAGCATTGTTCTGGCTTTCTTTTCTGAATATCTTGTGAATATTCCATGGAGGAATTATCCTTATCCTTCATTATCCTTCTACCTACAACTCTGCCAAGAGTAATCTTGTGCGAAGGCAGTGTTACGGGTGATATTACTCTTGTAGTATATAGTTGAATATATTGCAAAGTTCAGTGACAAATTAGGCATCGTACTGACAAACACAAATGGAGACGGGCAAAAACATACATGACATCAGTTCTGACGAATCCAAGCCGTGAGGTGGATGGGTCCACATAATATGGTTGACGTTTATTAATAATAGTAGATAACGACATGATGGAAAAATGGCATGGCAAATACATAGATACTTCGTCCTGTCCTTCAATAGTCACGTCTCATCAAAACATTTCTGGCCGCTCAACTAGGGGTACATACGAACGATGATCACCCAAGTAATGTGGGTCAGACAAATGTAGACGCTGAATTAGATAACGAATACTTCTTAGGTTGTCACTAACCTCTCACTAGGTTCTGGATCATCTTATACAATAGCATAATAACATTGGCGGCCTTCGAATAATAAAATATGCCACTGATAGCTCAACTTCCACAGTATCTCAGGAGCTTACATATAATACACCCTTCCTCGAAGACTACAAATCACGAAAGGCCAATAATATTAACCGTTGGCATAAATTAGTGCAGAACGCATTACGTCATTAACTACCGATGACGTATTAAATATCTCGCGTTCAGTATAAGTGAAAACCCGTGCAAACACATGATTAACCACAGAGATACATATTACCGCGCGTGTATTAACTGGTAATAGCCTAAGTGTGGTCAAGATACGCATTACTTTAATATTCTGCCTTAACAATACCTCCGTCGGTCGGGTTGAAAAAAATGAAAGAATTTGATGTTTTTCACAAAAAAATGAAATATAATTATCTCAATTAAATAAAATACGGGAACGGAAAAAATGAATGGCCAGAAGTGATTGCATAAAACCGTTAATAATATGGTCATCGTCAAACTGTATAAACCGTGAGGCAACATCTGTATGCACATGTACTAATAGACGTAAAGATGCAAAACAGAAAGAAGTCTGTTAAAAGTCAAGAAAAGAAAAGAAAAGTAGAACATTTCAATGATATCATATGAAGGAAGGAAAATGGAAAGAAACACAAAAGTGCATGCATGTGATATGAGAGAACATAAATATTGTCCATAGGGCAGTCATATTCATCGTACGTAATTAATGTAAATCAAAGTTGTGTGAATATATACATATAATGTAAGTCATGGTGGACAATAGAAGGATGTGTATCAGGATTTTAGAAAAGAAAAGTATTGTAATCAATAACGATAACGAACATAATAGTAAGTAATCATAACTAGTATGTCTGTGATATTGAAAAAAAAAAAATCAGTAGAAAAGAGAAGTAACTGATAATCGGATAGCATAAAAACAATTAATAATGTGTTATCCCCCCTCATGTATAATGATCGAAGGAGCCAATATGTGCATGAAAAGACAAAGGAAATAAAACAAACGTGTGAAACGGAAATTAAATTGACACATATCATATACAATAGTACGCTTGAGAGAACAAATATAAGATTAATGTCAAACGTATGAAGATAGGAAGCATGAAAAATGTCTCCAACATAGCATTAGTTATATGAGAAATATCACTGCGAATTAAGTACACAGGAAAATATAATCACCATTTGTGTGCTTGAGAAAGCCACCACAAAAAACTAGTTTTTATTGTTTTTAATATAGTCAATATATATATCGAAATAAAGAGTGCATAGAGACATAGTCCAAATAAGCGCAATCTGGGCGTGCAGTTAGAATATATACATATCAGGATCATCATGAACTATGGCAGTCAAACCAACGCTGGACCAGAAAATGCCGGTAGATCGCATCGGAAAAGTCAACAACTTTGTCATCGAAAAATCCTCTGGACTGTCAAAGCATGGATCATGTATCATGGTAAGTTGCAAATCCACATCAAAAATGAGAAAATGTCACGCAACAAAGTTCGTATGTCAGTTCATAAGCTTCAAGGACCTGTAAAAACGTGCCGTATAGCAACATCGATGTGATAGTTCTTTTTCTTCTTTCTTTGATCCTTAGCCGCCGACCGTCAAAGCAGTCAGTGGCCATCACGCCTAGTAACGTCTTGTAGGGCAACAACAAACTGATTCCACTTTGCTCGGTCGGCGGCCATCCATCGTACAGTGCCCCAACTCTGGTTCATTCTTTGCATCTCAGCCTTCACAGTCCTCCGCCAGGTTGTTTTTGGTCGGCCTCTCTTTCGTTTTCCTTCAGGGGTCCAAAGCATAGCTGTTCTTGTGATGGTATCGGGGTCTCTTCTGAGGATATGGCAAACCCAGCTCCAGCGTCTGTCAGCTATGATGGTGTGCATGTCCTCTTGCTTGCTCCGAGTAAGCAGATCTTGGTTGGTGATGGTATTCGGCCAAAAGATTCGGTGAATTTTTCTTAGGCATGTTGTGTGAAAAGAGGACAATTTCGACATTTCCTTCTCTGTAACTCTCCAGCATTCCGCACCATAGAAAAGCACAGAAAGCACACAGCTCTGACATAATCTTAATTTTGTGCTTGTGCTGTATTGAGAAGACTTCCAGATGTTGTTTAGGCTAAAAAAGGCTGTTCTTGCCTTATTCATTCTGATGTTGATGTCTTTGCCTGCCCCGCCGTCTGGTGTTACTATGCATCCTAGGTATGTGAAGGTGTCTGTCTGTACCAGTTGCTGATTCCTTATTGATATGGGCTCAGGGTTGCTCACATTGAGCGTCATGACCTCAGACTTCTTTAAATTGATGTTCAAGCCCACCTGCTGGCTAAACTTATTAAGTCTATCGTTTTTTCCTGGATGTGTTGATTTGAATGTGCTAATAGTGCAATGTCATCTGCATATTCTAGATCTTCCAATGTAGAAAATGTAGTCCATCTTATTACTCTTGGACTGCCCTCTGTTGTCTGTCGCATCACCCAATCTATGACTGTTAAAAATAGAGTGGTTGATAGGGGCATCCCTGTCGTACTCCTATCTTCACCTAAAAGGTTAGATTGCTCTGCCCAACACTACACGTAAAGTTGGCATAGAGGCTTTTTATGATTGACACTATGCAGCTTGGAATTCCATAAGCCCTCAGTATTTTCCATAAACTGTCCCTATGTATGCTGTCAAAAGCCTTTTCAAAATCAACGAAATTAATGTACAGCTGTCTTTGCCATTCTGAGCACTGCTCTATAATGTTCCTGAGAGTGAATATATGATCTACACATCTTTTGTTCTTTCTAAATTCTGCTTGTTCTTTCCTCAGTTTGTGGTCTACTGCTCTTGAAATTCTCTGTATAATTATCCTGCCTAGTATTTTGCTGGGAACTGAGAGAATAGTGATTCCTCTCCAATTATTGCAGTCTGCAAGATCTCCCTTCTTGGGCAATTTGACAATTATTCCTTTGTTCCACTCTGATGGTGTTGTCCCCGTTTTCCAGACTTGTGCAAACAGTGGTTCTAATAGTTATGCTGCTAGCTCAGGGTCTGTCTTAAATAGCTCTGCATTTAAGTTATCATGGCCAGGAGCTTTTCAGTTCTTTAACCCTTTGGAGACCGTAGAACACCACCTACTACAGTGCCCTGCTCTTCAGGGACTGAGACAACAACTGCTACCTCACAACCCATCCATAGACAATACACTGTATGGCAGCTCAGAACAGCTTATACGAACTGCGCAGTACCATATAATGGCATCAAGGTCACCAAGAGCTGACGCTCAGTGACAGTGGATCAAAGAAGAAGAAGAAGAACCCTTTGATTGCTGTGATGATTTCTTCTTTTCGTGGAATGTCTGTATTTACACCTAGATCGTTTTCAGCCTCAAGAACATTCAATTGTGTCTCTAGTGGTTCCTTGTTCAGAGTTTATCTGAAGTGCTCTGCCCATCTTGTTTACTGTCCCTCTGCTGTCGTGATGAGATTTCTTTGCTTATTTCTTACTAATGTAATATTGTTTGCACCTCGTTTTCCGCTGATGAATTTAGTTATTTTGTATACTGTGCTTTGTTCATTTCTCAGTGCTGCCTCTTTGTCACAAAATTAACCGTGATACAACGTTAAAATATCTCCAATGATACAACGTAAGGATAAAAACTAATGCGTAAGCTGCTAGAAGACATGATCGCCCACGCCGCGGGTCATCACCCGCCATGGAAATTAAATTGTTAGACTTGAAGGCAAAACGGAACGGGATGAGAACGGAGATCAAAAGGAAAAATCTGACTGAACGCGTGCTTGAAACTAGCAAGGCTAAAAGGACGCAAATTGGTGGGGAAAGGAGGAAAAAGTCACGTTCCCCAAGTTGACATAAAGTAAAGAAATCGACAAAAGGGACCTTGGATATTATACGTCACAGTTATTTCTTGGACGCTTTTGCGATAACTTAGTCCGTTTATTTGAATGCAGTGATGAACGCATTCCAGAAGATTCTAGAAAATATTTGAAAAGTAACTTTTCTTAATAATAATGTTAGGAATATAAAACCTAGCTGGCCGGATGGCCCATCTTGAGCAGTGAAATAATATGCTCTCATTTATACAGACGGACAGATAATAAGAAAGATATTGACAAAAGACTGTGTTGTTCATATCAACGATCGACTGCATTGAAATAAAACATGTCACTAATTTTCAAAAAATTGTGGCCTTGAAGACGCAAGTGCTAAAATCTAGTTGGAATGAAGAGACGGGGTGGGATGGTGAATTGTGGCTAAAAATAACTTTAAAGGCAAAAATTGTGTAGGGGAAGGCAGGGTTGGTTCAAAAAACAAGTGTGTTTTTTTTTGTGAAACGCAAGTAGAGACGGACGGACCAACAGACAATAAGGCATACTTGACTGAGATATGACTTTTTGGTAGGATATTTGAATTTGAAAAAAGAAAAGGCAGTGATTGGCCATAGATGAATATATTATCGGCGCTCAGACGCGCATTTTGTGCCATTCAGTATAAGTTGTCCTAGTAGACACAGTGAATTATTAAGTGGTGAAATTCCCAGAAGCTATTGAAATATTTAGAGGGACGCCATCCTAAGGCCAGCAGCTCAGCTGAGTTTTGCTAGCATTTAACTGTGTTCTATATTCATAATTCTGAACTGTGAGTTTTAGTTGGCACCAATGTGGTGTCAACTGAGTTGTTGAATATTACAAGAGTGGACCCGTGCAGTAACATTTTGTCAGAGCAGCCTATTATAGCCCCCAAGCACGGAGAGGTGGGGCCACCAAACTTCTGATATTGCCCCCAAGCACGGAGAGGTGGGGCCACCAAACTTCTGATATTGCCCCCAAGCACGGAGAGGTGGGGCCACCAGATCTCAGCACCAGAGCTACACATTCAAGCTACGTGAGCGCCTGGTCTGCTGAGAATTCACCAACTCAACTTAATTGCTAACACACCCATAAAATTTCCATCAAATAACTGGACAATGTGTAGTCACCATAGACAGGGAGTGATAAGGCCACCCCAACAGCACATCCATTAAATGTTCTCCCAAATAGATTACAACTATAAACAGTAGTAATATTAACTAGTATAGTAACATACATATGTACACACCTTGCATTTATTATGTCATATTCATGCATTTCTTTTATAATTGCAAAACCTTTCATATGTTCTGGCCAAAATAAAACCTTGGTTCAGAACAAATAAATTTAAAGAAAATTACTATCCAAATTTTACACAACTTGAGTTAGTTCAGTGTGTTATAACATTTTATTAATATTATTAAACTTATTTAATATCTGTGTGTGTGTATGTAAACAACCACAACACATTACATATCATTACCCTAGACATTTAACGTAGCCACATTCATTAGTTAAAAAAAGATAGGTGTGAGGTCGTAGTGGTAGCAAGAAGGGCCTTCTGACAATTCACAGCTACATTTTATCTCAGGAGCCTTCACAGCTGACCTCATGCATTACACTTAATAATATCACCATCATACAATACCATCAATCCACTACATATATTGGGGTCTCTTTGTTCCGGGATAATTAGCCCATTAAGTATATTAGGATCTCCTGGGCGGAGAATTAGATTAGGGGAACACATTATAAAAATTAAAAGTGTCCCTTAAAATTAAAAGTGTCCCTTAAAATTAAAAGTGTCCCTGAAAATAAAAGTTGGTGAATCTTCACAGCCAGTGGTAGTTAATTAATTAATTAGAATTATTTTAGACTAGAGTAATTAGAAGTACTTTAGTGGTTGGAAATTTTATTTTGCACATTGCTAGATTTGTTTAAAAAGTATGGCTGAGCTGGCCAAATTCAGATCAGCTGCTGTGCTGACGGCAAAGGAGATGGGAATGGATGGTCAGATTTTAATTCAATATGTAACGGCTGAATGTGATAAATATACTGAAAGAGAAGAAAGAAGATTAGAAAAAGAGGCTGAAAGAAAATTAGAGTCTGAAAGGTTGGCTGAAGAGAAGAGGTTACAAATTGAGGCTGAGACTAAGAGGTTACAAATTGAGGCTGACAAAGAGGCTAAAGCATTGGAGGCAGAAGATAAAAGGTTGACTGCCGAAAGGGAGGCAGAAGATAAAAGGTTGACTGCCGAAAGGGAGGCAGAAGATAGAAGGTTGCAGAGGGAGCACGATTTACGACTCAGGGAGCTGGAGCTACAAGGCCAGGCTCCTGAAAATGGTGCCAGCCCTTTTGCCTCAGATGCTACGCCCAGTCTGGGAGCCTCAACATCAGCTATGGGGTTTCATTTAGACCATTTTGTTGAAAAAGACGATGACATAGAGGGGTACATAGGACGTTTTGAGTTATTAGCTACTACATATGGGTTAGAGAGAGAGAGGTGAAGTTTAAAGCTATCACAGGGACTGAGAGGTACTTCTTACGAAGTCTTCGCAAAAATGAACAGAGAAGACCAGGAGAATTATGACATGTTAAAGCAGGCTCTGTTATTGAGGTACGAAAAAAATGGGGAATTTTATCGTAAGAAATTTAGAAATGCCAAACTGTTGTCTGGGGAGACATACCACCAATTCTCTGCCAGACTGGAAACCTATTTGGAGAAATGGACTGCTCTGGGGAAGACCCAAGATCTTAAAGAAATGATCATGATTGAGCAATTGAGAGAGTCCATGGCTCCAGACATGAGAAAATTTCTCATGGAACAAGGTGCAGAGAAGTTGGGGGAGGTTTTAAATGTCGCTGAGAGGTATCAGGCAGCCCAGGCAGAGGTAAGTGGTGCTAAAAAGAAGCACATAGACAATTTTAAAGCTCCACAGCAATTTAATAAATTTGATAATAGAGAGCAGGGAAATAAAGGTAGGACAAACTTTGAACGGCCAAGAAATGACTACCGAGACAGAAACTCACAGTTCAATGACCAAAAATCCAATGAAAGAAAACCGTTTAACCAAGGAAAAAGATGGTGTAAATGGTGCAAGAAAGATAACCATAACACCGAATTTTGTAGAAGGAAACCTTCAAACATTGCTGCAATGAAGTCGGGGACTCAAAGATTAAAGGTTAATCCTAAGGGACAGCAGGAACCTTATCACCCCCCAGTTTGTGAGGATGTTATTTGTAATGGAGTCACCATAAGGTGCCTTTATGATACAGGTTTGGATTATGATTCAGTTGTGAAGTCTAGCCTAGTGGACCCAAGTCAGTATACCACAGAAACAGTGGAAATACAAGGGGCAACTAAGGACATACCACTCATGACACTTCCCATCGCAAGGATAACGGTGAAAACTCGCTATGTGGAAGGAGAAATCAGAGCAGCAGTGATAGATGAACCAATCTACCCTCTGATATTGGGGTGTAGATACGTCTTCTTGGGGAATCCCGAGAGACCTGTGATCATGGCGACAGTGCAGACCAGGTCACAGAAGAAGGAGGAAGAAGGTGAACCTATAAATGCTCATCCAGAGGAGATGAGGAAGGCGCAGGCTGAGGATAGGACACTCAAACCATGTTTTAAAAAATTGCCCAAATGCCACACACCTCCGAGCAAGGGGGAATATTTTATGAAGAACAAACTATTATACAGGAAGGCCGGAACTGGAACAAATGGTCACAACCAGCTGGTTCTTCCCTCTTCATATAGGGATAAAGTGATGGAACTCGGGCATGCGATTCCCTTCAGTGGTCACATGGGGATCAGCGCCACAGGACAGCGTATAGCTTGTCATTACTTCTGGCCAGGGATAACGGAGGATATAAAAAGATATGTCAAATCCTGCCCAGAATGTCAAAGGGTAGCTCCAAAGCACTGGACTGCTCCTGCAACTCTAGGGGAAATGCCCATAGTGGGAACACCTTTTGAGAGGGTTGCAGTGGATATTGTAGGACCTCTCACTCGGACCAAGAGGAGGAACAGTTACATCCTTACTCTGGTGGACACTTGTTCTATGTGGGGAGAGGCGGTAGCCCTGCCATCAATTGATTCAAAACATGTAGCAGAGGCACTACTTACAATATTTACCCGATTAGGATTCCCGCATCAAATCTTGACGGATAATGGTTCTCAGTTCAAGGGGAAACTAACGGAAGAAGTTTTTAAGCTATTTCAAGCCAGACACTTTCATTGTAGTCCGTACCATCCGCAAGGGAACGGCCAGGTAGAGAGGTTCAACGGGACTCTCATTTCTATCCTGAGAAAGCTGGCACACGAAAAACCGGATCTGTGGGATCAATTCCTGCCCGCCGCATTGTTTGTGTACCGGGAGGTACCACATAGTTCAACCGGGATGGCTCCCGCAACTCTGCTATTTGGGAGGCCAATAAAAGGTCCACTAGAAGCGCTCTTAAGGACCTGGACAGATGAGAAGGCGGAAGAGACTGTTATCTCATCTTATCAATACGTGAACGAACTGACCACTCGTTTGAAAGCTGGATGGAAACTGTCAAATGATAATTTGAAACAAGCCAGGAAGAAACATGCAGCATATTTTAATAGGAAGGCAAAGGACAGAGAACTGGCAGTGGGAGAGAAGGTGCTGCTTCTACTACCCGGAAGCCAGAATAAATTACAAATTGGATGGCAAGGTCCATATACGGTTCTAGAGAAGGTGTCTAGAACAAACTATAAAATTGACAAAAAGGGGAAGGAGAAAGTTTATCATGTAAACCTGTTAAAGAAGTATCTGGACAGACCACTCCAGGAAAGTACCCCCTTACTGACCTTAGCTATCGCAACTCAAATGCAAAAGGAACCACTCACCTCACATGAATACCCATTACATCCTTGTGAAACAGCAGCACAGGTAAAAGTCAGTAAGCACCTGACTAAAAACCAGAGGGAGAGAGTTCAACAGGTTCTGGAGGAACATACAGATGTATTAACAGATAAACCAGGCCATACAAGTTTGCTACAGTATGACATGAAACTGGTAGACTCAAACCCAATCTGTATGAGAGCCTATTCTATTCCGTTCGCGAAGGAGAAGGCATTGAAGGAAGAAATAGATTATTTGTTGAAGGAGGGGATTATTTCACACAGTGAATCATCTTTTAGTTCTAGTGTCGTTTTGTTGAGAAAACCGTCTGGGGAACACAGACTGTGCATAGATTACAGGAAACTGAATGCTGTCACAGAAGGACAAGTGGATCCATTACCAGACACAAAACAGCTATTTGCCAGACTGAACAAGGCAAAATACTTTTCAAAGGTGGATCTTAGTAAAGGCTATTACCAGATCCCAGTGAAGCCTGAAGTGAGACCTTATTTGGCTTTTAGCACTTCGGATGGACATTATGAATTCAACATGCTACCATTCGGACTGAAAAATGCTCCGAGTGTATTTTCAAGGATGATGCGAAAATTGTTGGATCCCCTGAATAACCCATGTATCACGAATTTCATGGATGATATTCTCGTCGCCACAGAGACATTTGAAGAACACATTGAAGCTCTAGAAATGTTATTTAATAGGCTTAGGGAGGCGAACTTGACTGCTAGGCCAACAAAATGTTGCATTGGATGCAAAGAGTTGGAATTCTTGGGACACACTGTATATCAGGGTAACATGACCCCTGATCCCAAGAACTTGGAAAAACTGCAGAGAGCACCTAGACCACAAACAAAAAAGGATGTGCGATCATTCGTGTCGTTATGCGGATTTTATCAAAAATATATCAAAGATTTTAACTCTATTTGTGCTCCTCTGACTGATCTGACTCGCAAGGGACTTCCAGATAAAATTAATTGGAATGCGCAAAGTGAATTAGCGTTCCATGACTTAAAGGAAAAACTCACTAGCAAGCCTATTCTCAAACTACCTGATTTGACACAGGACTTTGTCTTAAGAACCGATGCAAGTAATGTAGGACTCGGAGCGGCTTTGTTGCAAAGATCATCTTCACCTGATGGGGAACTGAAACCAGTCGCTTATGCAAGCCGCAAATTGAATAAGGCGGAACAAGGATACTCCACAAGCGAAAAAGAATGTTTAGCGTTAATCTGGGCAATAAAGAAGTTTGAAATCTATCTGTATGGTAGGACTTTTGTGGTCGAGACGGACCATCAGCCTCTCGTATTCTTATCTCAGGCTAAGCATGAAAACGCAAGATTGCTGAGGTGGTCTTTATTGCTTCAACCTTATCAGTTTAGTATCCAATATATCCCAGACAAATTGAATGTCGGTGCAGATTTCCTCAGTCGGCACCCCTGTGATCAAAATTAGAGTAATTGTAGGCGTGAGGAGAGATTTTATCTATGTGTATCACTGGTTTTAGAACTTGCCGTAGGCATGTTTTCAAGTGGGGAGATGTGTCACAAAATTAACCGTGATACAACGTTAAAATATCTCCAATGATACAACGTAAGGATAAAAACTAATGCGTAAGCTGCTAGAATACATGATCGCCCACGCCGCGGGTCATCACCCGCCATGGAAATTAAATTGTTAGACTTGAAGGCAAAACGGAACGGGATGAGAACGGAGATCAAAAGGAAAAATCTGACTGAACGCGTGCTTGAAACTAGCAAGGCTAAAAGGACGCAAATTGGTGGGGAAAGGAGGAAAAAGTCACGTTCCCCAAGTTGACATAAAGTAAAGAAATCGACAAAAGGGACCTTGGATATTATACGCCACAGTTATTTCTTGGACGCTTTTGCGATAACTTAGTCCGTTTATTTGAATGCAGTGATGAACGCATTCCAGAAGATTCTAGAAAATATTTGAAAAGTAACTTTTCTTAATAATAATGTTAGGAATATAAAACCTAGCTGGCCGGATGGCCCATCTTGAGCAGTGAAATAATATGCTTTCATTTATACAGACGGACACATGATAAGAAAGATATTGACAAAAGACTGTGTTGTTCATATCAACGATCGACTGCATTGAAATAAAACATGTCACTAATTTTCAAAAAATTGTGGCCTTGAAGACGCAAGTGCTAAAATCTAGTTGGAATGAAGAGACGGGGTGGGATGGTGAATTGTGGCTAAAAATAACTTTAAAGGCAAAAATTGTGTAGGGGAAGGCAGGGTTGGTTCAAAAAACAAGTGTGTTTTTTTGTGAAACGCAAGTAGAGACGGACGGACCAACAGACAATAAGGCATACTTGACTGAGATATGACTTTTTGGTAGGATATTTGAATTTGAAAAAAGAAAAGGCAGTGATTGGCCATAGATGAATATATTATCGGCGCTCAGACGCGCATTTTGTGCCATTCAGTATAAGTTGTCCTAGTAGACACAGTGAATTATTAAGTGGTGAAATTCCCAGAAGCTATTGAAATATTTAGAGGGACGCCATCCTAAGGCCAGCAGCTCAGCTGAGTTTTGCTAGCATTTAACTGTGTTCTATATTCATAATTCTGAACTGTGAGTTTTAGTTGGCACCAATGTGGTGTCAACTGAGTTGTTGAATATTACAAGAGTGGACCCGTGCAGTAACATTTTGTCAGAGCAGCCTATTATAGCCCCCAAGCACGGAGAGGTGGGGCCACCAAACTTCTGATATTGCCCCCAAGCACGGAGAGGTGGGGCCACCAAACTTCTGATATTGCCCCCAAGCACGGAGAGGTGGGGCCACCAGATCTCAGCACCAGAGCTACACATTCAAGCTACGTGAGCGCCTGGTCTGCTGAGAATTCACCAACTCAACTTAATTGCTAACACACCCATAAATTTCCATCAAATAACTGGACAATGTGTAGTCACCATAGACAGGGAGTGATGAGGCCACCCCAACAGCACATCCATTAAATGTTCTCCCAAATAGATTACAACTATAAACAGTAGTAATATTAACTAGTATAGTAACATACATATGTACACACCTTGCATTTATTATGTCATATTCATGCATTTCTTTTATAATTGCAAAACCTTTCATATGTTCTGGCCAAAATAAAACCTTGGTTCAGAACAAATAAATTTAAAGAAAATTACTATCCAAATTTTACACAACTTGAGTTAGTTCAGTGTGTTATAACATTTTATTAATATTATTAAACTTATTTAATATCTGTGTGTGTGTATGTAAACAACCACAACACATTACATATCATTACCCTAGACATTTAACGTAGCCACATTCATTAGTTAAAAAAAGATAGGTGTGAGGTCGTAGTGGTAGCAAGAAGGGCCTTCTGACAATTCACAGCTACATTTTATCTCAGGAGCCTTCACAGCTGACCTCATGCATCACACTTAGTAATATCACCATCATACAATACCATCAATCCACTACACTCTTCTGCCTGTCTTGCAAGATCTTCTAGGAAATTCCTTTTGTTGGCTCGGGTTTGGCGTTTAATTTCCTTGTCCAGCTGACTGTACTGTTCGCTATATAGTTGCTTTAACCTGGGGGACTTCACTTCTGTTTTCTTTCTTTTCATTTCCTTTCTCAGTGTTGTGGTGTTTAATGTTTCTGGTGTTATCCAGTCTTGCTTCTTCCTTTCCTGGAATCCCAGGCATGATTTGCTGCTTTCCTTATATATTGTTGAAATGGTGTTGAATTTCTGGTCTATATCATCAGTCAATGTCTTTTCCTGAATTTTGGCAAATTGATATTGTTTCTTTATGTCAGCCGCAAAAGCTTTTCTGGTAAGGGGGTCCTTCAATTTGCTGATGTCAAACCTTTTCTGTGTAGTTACAGTTGGTCCAGCCCTTCTTACTCTTAGTTTCACTTTCAGTTTTGCTACTACTAAATGGTGACCACTTCCCACATCTGCACCTCTTCTTACCTTCACATCTTGTAATGCATGTCTCCATTTACCGTTAATCATGATGTGGTCTATCTGGTTTCTGTCCCGACCATGTGGTGATTCACATGTTAATTTGTGAATTTCTTTATGTGGGAAAAGTGCTCCTCCAATGACCAGGTTGTTAATACTACAGAAACTTATTAATTTATCCCCATTTTCGTTTGCTGTTCCGCTGCCGCATTTCCCCATTACTCTTTCATTATATGTATTGTGTGTACCAGCTTTCGCATTGAGGTCTCCCATTACTATAATAAGATCATATCTAGGTGTGTCTTCCATTTCTTTCTGCAGTTGTTAATAGAATTCATCCTTGACCTCTTCATCGCTGTTATTCGTTGGTGCGTAGCATTGTATTATTGTAGTATTGGTGAATCTACCTCTCAATCTTAATCTTATCAGTCTGTTGTTGATGGGTTTCCATTCCAGTAATGTCCTTTCTATTCCTTTCTGTAGAATAATGGCTACGCCTTCATTGTGCTGTCCATCCTCTCTTCCAGAATAAAGTACTGTTTCTCCTGTTGCTGTTTTAACTTTTCCTGCCCCTGTCCATCTGCTCTCGCTTATCCCTAGAATGTGTAACCTATAGTTTCTCATTTCTGCCGTGACCTGTTTTAGTTTACCCGTCTCATTCATTGTCCTGACATTCCAAAATCCTATTCTTGTATCATGTTTGGCGGTCAGAACGTCCGTTCTCATGTCAGTGGCTTCCTTTCGGCTTTCACCACTGACAGTCATACGAGCCTCAGATTCAGGATGTCCGTCCCGCAGCAAAGTTTGTTTATTCGTTGTTGTTTCCGTAACTTCAATTTTTTTTTACATAGACAGGGGTGTCATCCCTATGCTAAAACCCCCAACCTGGAAGACCAAGGTGTCTGCTTTAGTCTGACCCCTGCTTGCACAAACCTGTCAAGCTTGGTAGAACCTTCCAGGAGTAAAACTCCCGCTGGCATAGCTCTGGGGTAATCAGGGTACGCAAGCCGCCATACCTCGACAAGGTATTGACACCGGTGATGGCAGATGTGATAGTTCAAGTATCCGATACTGATGAAGCAAATCTCGAGAGTGTATCGACAACAACGTTAGTAGATCCAGGAATAGACTGTATCTCAAACTGGAATGGCTGTAATAAGATTGAGAAGCGTGCAAGTTTAACGTTTTTGTGATTAGCATGCTTGAGAGCAGCTACGGATTTCTGATCCGTCTGAATAATAAATGGTGCTCCAAGCAGATAGCGTTCCAGTTTCTGGATGGCCCAAACGACGGCCAAGAGTTATTTCTCTAACACAGGGTATTTTCTCTCTGTGTCAGACAGCTTGCGTGAGATATACAGTGTAGGATGAAGGACGCTGTCAAATTCTTGCATCAAACAAGCGTCTAATCCTAGAGAGCTAGCATCTGTGCGGAGAATATAAATACGATCTATGTCTGGCAACCTCAAAATAGGTGGTGTAGAAAAAATATGTAATATACTATCAAATGTTGCCTGGCACTCTTGTGACCAGTGTACGTTATTTGGTAAACCCCCTCTCAATAGAAAGGATAGGTCAGTAGTGACATTAAAGAGAGCAACATATGTGGGATCGAACCCACGACTCGCATATTCAGCACGAAATAGTGTGCTGGGCGAAAGCAACATAGTAGTGAAAAAGAGATCATGACAATGATGGTTATGTACGCGACTAGCGACGGACAGAAAGGGTACCTCATGCTGTATTGGCTGAGCATGATGATAACAATCAAAGCACATAATGTCGATCACATGTGTAATATAAAGACTATAAGGGCATAAAGACATAACGCCTAAGTGTAAAGGACATAAGAAGTGTTCTGGACAAGATAAGCCTTAAAAAAAACAAGTCATGTAGGAGCACATGACGAGGAATGATAACAAATGATGAACGGACTTGCTGAGTCATCACAGGATGTGACATGAAATGCATAGGCATGTCATTGGTGGAATGAACCATCAATGCTGAATGACCAATGCCATTAGCACTAGACATGGTACCAAAAGCAAAAATGAATAAAATAACCCACACCATTCTATGAAGAAAATGTGGATATTTATGGAAAATCAAGTTCCCAATTACATGGGTGCATGACAGAAGAGATGACAGTAGCATCATAGTGATCAAAGGTCATAAGTCTATGAAAAAATAGTTAGGCAAAGTTAGGTTTGTACCAGAAGTGTCCTGGTGCATAAGCACATCATAGGAGGTAGGCACAACATTGTCAAACTGAGTGACAACTGCTGTAAATATAGAGTCAAGGCCTTTACTTACAGAAAAATCAGATATGATTTCACTGTGGTCATCAGCATGAGGAGTAGCCTCATCATCTTCAAAAATAGTACAGAGACCAAAACTGGAATACACAGTGTTACAGGCATGGTAATTGCTGGCAGGTAAATGAGCCCCAGCAATGCCTGCACTGAACCTGTGTCGCCGTTCCCACAGTTCAATCTCCTCTGGTGAGCAATCCATGCTCCCGTGGATACGACCAATCGTCAAATCAGCAATAGGGTTTTTTAATAGACATACTTTCACCTTTCCTGAAAAAAATGGTGTATGGATATCAACAATAGCTGTGGAATAAAATTCAATAGTACCACAGTAGTCTGTGGCCTTATGGATATGAACGCAGTTTCATAATCCAGATATACCAGGTTCGAAACATGCTGCATGCGGTTTGGTAGCAGATCGCTTTGTGTGGATTTTTAACAATGGTATAAGCGCCATATCGTTCAGAAAGCAATGGCAAACTACTGAATGAAAAAATTGCCTAAAACATCACAAAACAGCCAATAAAAGCTGGAGTTGATTGCCACGTCCTGTAAAGGATAAGCAAATAACTTTTAGTACCACCAAATGTAATACACTTTACAAAATCACCCGTGCACAAGAAGGGTGTACACGCGACTGTCTGATCCCAACAGTAGTTGGTCCTGAATCCCGGAGTACAGACACTTGGGTACCATTCAATAACCCCCTGTGAAATATGAGAGTGCCTGTACCATCATGAGCCGAGAGGACAGTAACGGCAGGTAAAGGGTGCCCGCACTTCAATACCGAAGTACTATCTGCCTGAAAAAGAGTTAGACAATCCTGGCAATGTGCAGCAACCTCAAAATCAAACGCACAACATGCAGCTGATTGATTCTGAACACATATTTCCTGATTAATTATGGGTGTATCCCCAGTTAGTGCCGAACCAGTATTATGTTCTGAACGTATTGGAGCACGAGAACGTGATCGTTGTCTCTGGAGATCAAAGGAATTGCCTTGATTCCTTTAGCCCTGTGTGTGATTTTTATATTGAAAGTTTTGATTATTAGAACAATAATTATTATACCAATTGCTATTATTAGGATTGAAATTGTTCTGTCTTCTCCAGTTTGAATTTTGTTGGGAAGCATAGGTTCTAAAATGAGGCGATCGATTTCTGAATTGTTGCCTACCTCTGTCGTAACTCCCATCACTGTTGAAGTTCCTATTCCTGTTGAAATTATTATCATTGTACCTCCTTGGCATAAAATTCCTGTCAAGGCTATTAGATCTCTGTCTGGTAGTGATTCCTTAATAAAGTTATTGCTAATACAAGCCCCAGGATGTGCCATAGAATATTGTTTCCCAATTTCTTCTAATGAAGATAGGCTAGTAGGCTTGCGTTCATGCAAGAAGGACCAAAATGGCTTACTTACAGATGATAAAACCTTATCCCTTAACAAAAGATCCATAAGGCCATCATACGTTTTCTCAATACCTGAGAGTTGAACCCATCTGTTAAAAGTAAGTCGTATGGCAGAGATGAATTCTGAGACGTCCTTCCCAGTTTCAGGAGTCATAGTTTTAAATCTTATACGATATCCCTCTGCATCAAGCTGGTAACGTTTTAATAACAGAGCTCTTGCAGCTTCATAATTATTTCTAATAGTTTCATCCATGGTACATAAAGCAGTTAATGGCTCCCCACTTAAGAACTCCTTAAGTTTAGCACACCATTGAGATTTGTCTAATTTATGTGCTTCACAGACACTTTCATAGCGGCTTAGGAAGCATGAAATGTCATCAAGACCTAGGTTAAATATAGGTAAGCGAAATTTAGCATTTCCATTATTTTTACCCGAAGAACTAGGAACATCCAAATTACCATTGTGACCATTTGGACCCCTAAATTTCAATTCTTCTAAATGAAGAAGCATCATTTCCTTTTCATGTGCTAAGGTCAGATTCCTTTCCTCTATCTCCTGGAGACGTCTCTTCTCCTCCAATTCAATCATTTTCCTCTTCTCCTCCACCTCTCCAGGACGCCTTTTTCAGCTTTTTTCTCCTCTAATTCACGTCTCTTCTCCTCTTTCTTTTCTTCTAATGCTTTCTGTTCTTCTAATTTTATTTCTGCCTTTGCCAACTCAGACATGGCAAATTCCTTCAAAACTTCACCTTTATAACCAAAAGCTTTGCCCTGCTCGACAAAGTAATCCAACATAGCCATGTTAACTACTCATGTGACCCACTTAGTCAAAATATAATACAATGGCTTGTTGCTTTACAGTTTGATGTAAGCAAAGAATGTGGCAATAGTTTATAGCAATAATAGCAATGCAAATTTAATATCAATGTAGTAAAGCAGAGAAAAAAAAATTATGGTGCTAGAAAAAATTATATATATAAAGTAATATCATAAGCAAAGAATATGAACAAAAAGTGAAACACTAGCAGTAAGGAAAGAAAATTCTAATGGAGAACAAAAAGAAAAACAGCAATTAGGTCAATCTCGTTGCTAAAAATAGACGAGACAGGACCCAGAAATGGTATAAACAGATACCTTGTATAAACTGAGCGATAGGCAGGTGAGAAAAACAGCACGAACAAAACTATCACAAAAATAAGGAAAATGGAACTAGACAACAATGCATTTTCGCACGAATAAACGACACTTCACAACTAACATGAATTATCATAAAAAGCAAACAGTAGTCTGCACATCGGTGAGATTGCTCGAACCGGGAACACTACTGAATCAGATTTACAAGAATAGTCCAACAGAACGTCTGACATGAGCCCGGATAACTCCGAAATGGATCTCATCGTCAGAACACCAACAAACATGAATAGTACAAGACAAAAAAATGATAGAAAGGGTCTATCAAACGTAACTGCTCACTATGCAACAAAAAACAGGCCACTTATCTGAAAAACTGCGATCCTCCAGATGCTAGTTCGTAGATGAATCCAGCGCTGCCATGGAATCGTGGTCCAACACAGACGTGTAGGATATAATGGTACAGTAAACAATGGCCACGAACATCACTTGACAACGACAGCAACCTTGAAAAACGACATCTGGAAGTGGACCTGAGGTGAAGCATTCATTGCTTGGAACATGGTGGAAATTGACGGTTAACAGCTGAGCCGGCAGTCATGCGCAATAGATACCAGAATATGTAGATCAGGGTCGACGGTGACAAGGTCATGTAACGTACTTGAAAATTTTTTCATTCACAGTCTTTTTATGGTATATAATGAAAACGTTCTTGATTACGATTTCCATACTGGAGGCCACCATATATCCGTTGTTACGGGTGATATTACTCTTGTAGTATATAGTTGAATATATTGCAAAGTTCAGCGATCTATTACTCTTAAGGGTTCTAACGGCAGCGTGGTACAACAAGACCGTACCAAAGGATTGGGAGATTGCCATCATAACACCAATTTTCAAAAAGGGTGACAATCGACAGTGTGGAAACCATAGAGGCATATCCCTTCTCAGTGTCCCTGATAAAATCTACTCTAGAATCCTAGAGCAGAGACTCCGACGCCTAGCTGAGCCACCACTGGATGAGGTCCAGTGCGGATTCCGAGCGAACCGAAGTACTCAAGACCTAATCTTCACACTCAGACAGCTGAGTGAAAAGGCCCTTGAGTATAAGAGTGAGATCCATCTTTGTTTCATAGATCTGGAAAAGGCGTTTGACAGGGTCCCCTGGAGCAAACTTTGGGATTGTTTGGCAAGGAAGAACATTCCAGCACCTTTGATTCATGCTATACAGAGCTTCTACAAGTCTTGCATAAATTATGTGAGGACAGCAAACCATAAGTCAGAAGAGTTCAGGACCACCACTGGTGTAAGACAAGGTGATATCCTGTCACCTTATCTTTTCATACTCCTCATGGAAAATGTCATTAAGGCATGTAAGGAGAGAACAAGAAAGTATTCAGTGGGGTACTGGAAGATCAGACAGGTCTGTATTTCGAAGCTGGCATTTGCTGATGATGTTGCCCTGATTGGTAAATCAGAGGCACATCTCCAATTCAACCTGCAAGTCTGGAAGGAAGAGCTGGAGAAGAGAGGGATGGTCATAAGCAGCTCTAAAACAAAATCCATGGTGATATCACGAGAAGAAAGAAGACATCAGTTTAAGCTGGGAGAACAGGTCCTGGAGCAGGTCGACCACTTTAAATACTTCGGAGATATTATTGACCGAAAGGGGGGCATCAAAGAAGAGTTGGCCACTCGAAAAGCAGCGGCTGGGAGACTTTTTCAGGCCATAAATCGAGGATTCCTCAGCAAGAGAGAGGTTGGTAAGAAAACGAAGATGGCTGTACACCGCTCCACCTATGTCCCAGTCTTGACATATGAATGCGAGTCATGGGCAATGACTACAACCCACAAAAGCCAGATCCAAACCTCAGAAATGAGGTATCTGAGGAAGGTGGTTGAAGTAACAAGAAGAGACATTTTCCGCAAACAGACGATACGCCAAGGCCTTAAATCCCACCCCCTGCAAACCCAAGTAGAACAGACCCATGGTTTGGACATGTCTGCAGAATGGGAGAAGAACGGCTACCACGACAAGTATGGGAAACAAAGAGCCAGGGATCCAGACCCCCAGGACGACCCAGAGTCTGCTAGGAGGACCACATTAGACAATCTTTGAAGGACCGAGGACTAGAATGGAACCAGGCCAGGATGAAGACAGCCGATAGGATAATCTGGCGCTCTCTCTTCCAAACCTCTACACCTCACGGTAGAAGGGGAACGACTAAGTAAGTAAGATATTACTCTTGTAGTATATAGTTGAATATATTGCAAAGTTCAGTGACAAATTAGGCATCGTACTGACAAACACGAATGGAGACGGGCAAAAAACATACATGACATCAGTTCTGACAAATCCAAACCGTGAGGTAGATGGGTCCACATAATATGGTTGACGTTTATTAATAATAGTAGATAACGACATGATGGAAAAATGGCATGGCAAATACATAGATACTTCGTCCTGTCCTTCAATAGTCACGTCTCATCAAAACATTTCTGGCCGCTGTACTAGGGGTGCATACGAACGATGATCACCCAAGTAATGTGGGTCAGACAAATGTAGACGTTGAATTAGATAACGAATTCTTCTTAGGTTGTCACAAACCTCTCACTAGGTTCTGGATCATCTTATACAATATCATAATAATATTGGCGGCCTTCGAATAATAAAATATGCCACTGATAGCTCAACTTCCACAGTATCTCAGGAGCTTACATATAATACGTCCTTCCTCGAAGACTACAAATCACGAAAGGCCAATAATATTAACCGTTGGCATAAATTAGTGCAGAACGCATTACATCATTAACTACCGATGACGTATTAAATATCTCGCGTTCAATATAAGTGAAAACCCGTGCAAACACATGATTAACCACAGAGAGACATATTACCGCGCGTGTATTAACTGGTAATAGCCTAAGTGTGGTCAAGATATGCATTACATTAATATTCTGCCTTAACAGGTAGACACCTTTGAAGACCCACATCAGTTACTCTTGAGTTTTGGCCACTGTTGGACCACTACTGCAGAGCTAAGGGGTGGCAAACCGTGACACGGTTAACATTTTCAAACATGGTAGATGTGAAGGAAAACATAGTCAATTTATATTATTAACCTTTTCAACCAATGTACAATGTAAAATTAAATATATATAAATTCAATTTAAATTTAATGAATGTTTTTTTCGCTCAATGGGATTAATATTAATTCTCAGCGAGGGTAAAAGTTCTGATGTAGATAGGATGGTTAAGTGAAAAGAGGGGGGCACATAATATGTGTCGGGAAACTCAATACTCAGAGGGTATTTGTTTCTCTTCTTTTGTGACACTAGTTGGTGGTACCAGTTGAGGATACTATCTCTTAGAACAAATGAGGGTATAAGAGGCCTGAAGGTAGAAGCATCATTAACCTTCAATCTACAACTCTGCCAAGAGTAATCTTGTGTAAAGATAGACACCTTTGAAGACCCACATCAGTCACTCTTGAGTTTCAGCCATTGATGGACCACTACTGCAGAGCTAAGGGGAGGAAACCAGTGACACTAGTTATTTAACAGAAATTTATTATGTTTGCCTTATGAGTTGTTTTATAATTTATGAAAAGGGAAGAGAGAGATTAATTTCAAGAAAGGTAAGCTAAGCTTAACTACCTGATTTATTATTTTTTTCCAAGAAAGGTTGGCTAAAAAGTCATTTTTAGTTTTTAAATAGTATGCTATTCATTAGCATCTTGGGAGCCGCGCTAGCGTAGTGGTTACAACACCGCTCTGGCGACCGGGTGATACAGGATCAAACCCGGGCGACGGCATTTGAGGATTTTTCGTCGACCGGGATTTGGACTGGATTAACTCGAGACCTGGCGAGGACATTTGAAGGAGTGTCGTCGACCAGGGACTGGCGGCTCCTGAGCCGACCCAGCTGCAATGGGTACCTCCGAAATCGGCGAGTATTTGCCTGAATGGCGAGGGACACCTGTCTCTGTACAAGAAATAAAAGGGATACTCACGTAAAATCAATGTCAGGTTAGACATAAAATAATAACCTGAGATTTCGCCTCGAGTACTAGCGGGCGAACGCAAAAAAAAAAAAAAAAAAAAATTAGCATCTTGTATAGTAGACATTTGTGACAAGACTTTTAGGCCTACTTGGATAAAGTAAATAAATCAAGCAGGAAATTAAAAAAAACACACAAAAAACTGAAGTATCTTCTACACTTCTGACTTGCAGTAGAAATGATTTCATTTGTGGGAAGGGGGAATCACACACAAAGAGTAGGCTAATAAGTTGGCCAAAGTAAACAAATCCTCAGAAAAAAATCACTCTTTACTTTAAAAAGAGCATTGAAGATTATTATGGACCAGTGTAAAAGCCCGTCATAAGACGGGAATTAAATTCAAAAGCACCAATACCTAACGGCAATTTTACTTATTCAAAAGTATTTAAAAAAACCACTGTGCATCACCACAGTTCTATAAATATTTTTGTGCACACTGTCATTTGCGCACTTTTCTTTGTCGAGTATTACTATTTTCGGGAGAGTACATATAAGGGACACAATACAATTAATGTCTAACTTTCAACCAAAGTTGATCCCTTAGCGTTAGTGACAGAAAAATCTGGGATTTTATATATATATATATATATATATATATATATATATATATATATATATATATATATATATATATATATATATATATATATATATATATATATATATATATATATATATATATATATATATATATATCATAAGACGGGAATTAAATTTAAAAGCACCAATATCTAACGGCAATTTTACTTATTCAAAAGTATTTTAAAAAACCACTGTGCATCACCACAGTACACGAACTATGTAGTGGCAGCGAGGACCCCAGTGTGATCACACATTCTATAAATATATTTTTGTGCACACCGTCATTTGCGCATTGTTCTTTGGTAAGTGTTACTATTTTCGGGAGAGTACATATAAGGGAAACAATACAATTAATGTCTAACTTTCAACCAAAGTTGCATCCCTTAGCGTTACTGTCAGAAAAAGCTGGGGTACTTGTGTCTTTATTCACCCACAGATTAAAATTGTTGAAATTTCGAAGCCAAACGGAGTACCGTACTTTTTCTTACATTTTTTTTCTTACATTAGCGCGAAAAATGTCATCGCGCGACAAATCTCTCACAGTTCGCCAGTGTTCCTCGTGGGGCTACGTTTTTCCTTAGGCTTAGGAGACTGTGTACTCCGATAGGCTTCTATAATGATCGTGTTCGATATTTGCGGGCGTTCTGATAATATTCTGTGCCATCCGTGTATACCATTTCTCTTTTCGGTGCTTCCAGGTATCTTCCGGGCAATTGTTTAGCTTGTTTTGAACTCTCCGTCTTTCTCCATGGGGGTATTATGATGTGTCGAAGCACTTGCACTGAACCTTGGGGGCGTCAGGGGGGGGGGTATTGTGTTGTCTGACCCGGGGACGGATGGGTATGGTTCTGCGAAGTGATGTTTTGTTTATGAAACCTCCTATCTCGATCAGTCTTACCTCTAGACCTAACGGGCCATGCAGCAGAGTCAATGGGATGGCGGGGGGTGTATTGTGTGGTCTGATGCGGGGGCGGGGATTGATGGGTATGACTCTCGCCTGCATTATGTCGGTCAGTGTTACCTTGTTTAGTTTTGTAGGTGTCTCGTATGAAGGATGATTGTACTTGAGCTATGATAGCACCTCTAGCAATGGTTGTCGTTTTACCAGATGTGTTGACTATCATAACCGGGAAGTCTCTGTTTGTTGTGACTTCTGCTATTCCTTCCGTAATAAATAGCATTAGGTCTTCATTTATATCTTCTCCCGGTGAATCTTCTCCACGTGAATAATTTGTCCAGGTTTTATATATTGTGACGCTTTGATCCTACCCTTGGCTATGACTAATGAATTTGGTAAGAGGGTAACCGGGGCTGTTAAACGAATCAATGATGCAATATGGATGTCATCTTGGAGTTCTACATATTCTTCATTTATTCTTTTTTTCCGTAGATCAAAATATATCCGGGCTTGGTGTTTTGACAGAAAATCTCTTCCTAGGATAAAATTTCTACTCATGCCTCTAGTGATAACGAATGCACGTGTGATTGTCTGCCTGCCAATCTTAAATGTGACATGGGCAATGCCTAAGGATTTCAATTCTTCCCCAGTTACAGAGGCCATATATGTTCTGGAATGCTGGAACTGTGCGTATTTCTTTATTTGCTTATAAAGTTGTTTCCCTATGAGGCTTACAGATGCTCCTGTATGTATGAGCGCTCTGTAATTCCTGTTCTCAATGGTGATTAGACAGGAACTTGGGTCGGGATGTATGGTGACTTCATTTTGAGTGCTATTATTGTGAACTAATGGTGATTCTTTTGTTATTGTGTGGAGTTCATTCAGTTTTCCTCGCTTTTCATGTTGTATATTAGACCTATGGTTGGAGCTTTTGTTGTTGCTACCCCTGCTTCGGACACGGCTAGAGATCCCTCCTAACGCGTGCCAAATCCGTTTCCCTGCATTGGACGACCTCTGGAGAAACTGTGATGGGTATTGTGTCTTTGTTGGGCCCAGAAAACTCACAAAACTGCACCATGGTCCTTTTTAGGGCCCACAAAACCCACAAAACTGCACCCTGGCAAGAAATCCTTTATTTGTTTTCGCCGCTGGGTGGAGAGGGCTGGGTGGGGAGGGGGGTCCCCTCGCTACGCACTGATCCTTGTCAAATATTGACACAATCAGAGCCGGATTAACGTAGTAGCAAAAGTAGCATACGCTACGAGCCCCGCGCTTTTTGGGGCCCCGCGCCAATAAATATGTACATAATTTTTTGGTCATCTTCTAATACGAGCGTTAAACCAATGATCTTGTGATTTATGCCATCTTTAGCGCCTTTTCATTATATTGTATTATACAGCTGGTCTTACTGTAGTGAAGTCTGTAACACTTCACTCCAATGCATCATAAAGCTGGTCTGTAAAACTTCACTCCAATGCATCATAAAGCTGGTCTTACTGTAGTGAAGTCTGTAACACTTCACTCCAATGCATAAAGCTATGCTTAATACATTCTTGTGCCATGCTGCCAACCATACCTGCTAAATGCATAATAGACTAACCCCACGCTCGTCCTGCCAACCCTACCTGCGAATTGCAATTAGACTAACTGTTCGCAGGCAAATGTACGGAATACGGTGTGGTCATTTAATTTCAGAATGGGTGAACAAAGCCACAAGAATCAAAGCTGGGATTTTATATATATTACTAGTGTAAAAGCCCGTCATAAGGCGGTAATTAAATTCAATAGCACCAATACCTAACTGCAATTTTAATTATTCAGATACTGTTGGAAGAACAATGTTAGTTGTGAACATTCGATTTTCCATCAAAAGAGCATCTTGATGTTCTGTTGTTTTAATTTGTACTTTTACATTGTTAGGATTTCTCTATCGAGACAGTGCGACGCACAGCTGTCCTTGAGAGAAGACTGGCTCGTTCAAAAAGATTCCAACATGATCAAATGTTTGCCCCTGAGATTTGTTGATGGCTATCGCAAATGATGGAATGAATGGAAATTGGCGACGCTTCAGGACGAATGGCAAATTCACATCGCTAGGGGCCATGTCGATTCGCGGAATGTTGATAATATCTCCTTTATGTGATTCTGACAAAACTTCAGCAGTTAGGAAATTGCAATGACATTTTCGAATGATCAATCGCGTTCCATGCACAATCCTTTTTTCGGATTCAAATTGCGGAGAAGCATTACGATGGCACCATTTTTTAAAGCCAATACCTGATGGTGTTTGCGAATGAAGAAACTCCATCGGATAGTTCATAACATCACCATGAACTTTAGATATTATTTCATCAGAACTGTAATAGATTTTTTAGCTCACCCGGAAGTTTTGTTATTTCTCTATTTAGATCTACTTACTTACTTACTTAGTCGTTCCCCTTCTACCGTGAGGTGTAGAGGTTTGGAAGAGAGAGCGCCAGACTATCCTATCGGCTGTCTTCCTCCTGACCTGGTTCCATTCTAGTCCTCGGTCCTTCAAAGATTGTCTAATGTTGTCCTCCCAGCGGACTCTGGGTCGTCCTGGGGGTCTGGATCTCCGGCTCTTAGTTTCCCATGCTTGTCGTGGTAGCCGATCTTCTCCCATTCTGCAGACATGTCCAAACCATCTTAGTTGGGACTGTTCTACTTGGGTCTGCAGGGGGTGGCATTTTAGGCCTTGACGTATCGTCTGGTTGCGGACCATGTCTCTTCTTGTTACTTCAACCACCTTCCTCAGATACCTCATTTCTGAGGTTTGGATCTGGCTTTTGTGGGTTGTAGTCATTGCCCATGTCTCGCATCCATATGTCAAGACTGGGGCATAGGTGGAGCGGTATAAAGTCATCTTCGTTTTCTTACCAACCTCCCTCTTGCTGAGGAATCCTCGATTTATGGCCCGAAAAAGTCTCCCAGCTGCTGCTTTTCGAGTGGCCAACTCTTCTTTGATGCATCCCTTTCGGTCTATAATAGCTCCGGGATATTTAAAGTGGTCGACCTGCTCCAGGACCTGTTCTCCCAGCTTAATCTGATGTCTTCCTTCTTCTCGTGATATCACCATGGATTTTGTTTTAGAGCTACTTATGACCATCCCTCTCTTCTCCAGCTCTTCCTTCCAGACTTGCAGGTTGGAATGGAGATGTGCCTCTGATTTAGCAATCAGGACAACATCATCAGCAAATGCCAGCTCTGAAATACATACCTGTCTCATCTTCCAGTACCCCACTGAATACTTTCTTGTTCTCTCCTTACATGACTTGATAACATCGTCCATGAGGAGTATGAAAAGATAAGGTGACAGGATATCACCTTGTCTGACACCAGTGGTGGTCCTGAACTCTTCTGACTTATGGTGTTTAGATCTAAAGCCTTGTTATTCTTGGTTCCCAAAATGATTCGTTGTGATAGTTCTTCCATCGAAAGTGCTGATAAATTTTTACCATAGATAATGTCAATAATGTTTTCATCGCGAATGATCATATCATCTGGAATCTCAATGACATTGTGCCACAAATCTTTGATTTGTGGAAGAGCGCCGGCACCGACGTCAAGCAACCACTTATTGAAAGCGTCTCGTCCTTCACTTCGCATGTTTGAGACTAATGAGATCTTTGCGAAGTGTAGCCACAGCTCACTTGATTTGATGCATGCTTCGATTATGTCTGTCTGCTTTCCTCGCGGGACAACTGGAAGCGTTTGGCGAAAATCACCACCAAATGACAACTACTTTACCGCCAAACGGATTGTCATTTTGCATAAGCTCGCGTAGCAGCAAATCAATGCATCTCAGTCCATTCTTTGGTAACATTGTTACTTCGTCAATAATAATGAGCTTCGTTTGGTGAATTTCATCAGCTACCTCAGATGTTTGCTTCATATTAGAGACGGAAGTCTCTAAAATTGGAACTGGCAGCTTGAATCCACTGTGAGCAGTGCGACCTCCTTTCATCAGTGTTGCAGCAATCCCAGTTGTGGCAAATGGAAGAACTATTTCTCGTTTACCTCTAATAAAGCACATCAACGTGTTGTATAGGTTTGTTTTCCCAGAACCACAAAGACCATCCAGGAAAAAACAACGATTAGGACTGTTCTTACAATTGATCGCTTGCAATATTCTTTCAAAAGCAGCCATCTGTTGAGCATTGAGACTCATGATGCGACGCTCAGCTTCTTGTTGCTCTTCAACAGCGTTGAATTTAATCGAATCGTTGTACTTTCCAGTAGGTTGGGGTAAATGGAATGAACTGCAATGGAATCCGTGCTGCTGAAATACATAATTGATGTCGTGTAAAGCCAAGTTGAAAGCTGCTTCATTTTGATGATCCTTCATGTTATGATTAAAATTCATAACGATTGTGTCGGTATAATAGTTAGCTCGACAGGGCTCCTTGTTTGTTTATTTTATACGGAGTCATTTATTAATATAGGAAGTGACGTCATGCCGATATGGTTGTTTGGCAGACGTGAAACTAAATATGAAAATGTGAGGAGATAGTCTGCGGGGTCGGCTACCATTGTGTATCATGGCGAGTGGACTCATGTGTTTGAGCTCTTGAATATATATTGTACATCACTATGTTATTCCATCAAGATCTTCTGTGAGATGTATCTAGTTATCTGCATTTACAGGGAGTATAGCTTCTCAGTGTCGAGTGTGAATATATATTAAAAATGTTAAAAATGAAGACAACATCGTCCTTCGACAATGACGGACTGTCTAGGACGATATAAGAAGTATAGACAGATGTGTTTCTAACAATTGTACACTATAGAAGTATGATCATTTATGGAGCTGTATCGTTTCGTCATAAATAAAGTCTCTGTCTCAAACGTAACCTGGAGTGGCGGAGTTATTTGAGAAATTGGAACATTCCTTGCTGTTAGCTAGTAACCCTAGATGCTAGATTGGCCAGGTCTACTAAAGACATAATAATCTGAACAGTTTGAAGGGCAACAGGAGGAAGTTCGCAACAGATGGGGTGCCAAGCCCGTGGATATGAATAATCTTAGAGCTGTTTTTATATTGATACAAGTTGTTTAACGAATTATTTAATGATGGAGGTGTCAGCGCACGTTTTCTTGAGTACTACGGCTGCGCATTTGAATATGCAAATTAACTAGGTCACGTCTGCTCAGAACGACCCGACATTTTTTGTGGACAGAAAGAAAATATAAAATATCACTATTTTTCAAGACAACACTTGAAATAATAACATTGCTTAGTCAAGGCAATTACATTATTCTATGGTTTTTCAAGAAGGTGGACGTTTTTGCAGTTCTTTCAAGTATTTGTGCCTATTTTTATGATGTCCTGCTCATGTTGGAAGCCAGTACATAAAATTTTCAAGATGGCGGTGTCGGTCGGCTGCAGGCTGGAATTCTAGGACTAACCCTATTCACTGCATTGTATTTGAATCGTCATTTCCTGAGGCAGAGGCTGATGCCAGGAGGATGTTTTGTATGAAAAAGCAGATAAGTAAATGTAGTGGTTCTTGTGTCTTTGTTCACCCATTCTGAAATTCAATGACCACACCGGCTCCCGTACATTTGCCTGCGCGGGGTTAGTCTATTTCGCAGGTAGGGGTGGCGGGTTAGTACATTATGCATTTTCGCATGTAGGGGTGGCAGCATGGCTCATGAATGTATTAAACATAGAAAGACAGCATGGCAAATTTTTCAGCATGGCACATTTTTTTTTTTTTTTTTTTTTTTAATGTAAAATTTTTGCCTCGTCTTGGCGAGGCGCGTCCCGTTCAACCTAGTCGGTTATATTAGGGCGCATGTCCAAATATAAAAGACCCTTAGGTCTAAGGAACGTCGTTAAGCCGTAGCAAAACATGCTATGTTTTATACAGTGATAGCATGGCACATTAATGTATTAAGCATAGAAAGACATGTAAAGAGCGGTACAGGTGGACTTTTGCATGCGTATTTGAAGGTCTATGCTCCTTTGCAATCTGTAGGGCAGTGATGATAAAGATATACGACCTCTTTTCATGTCTCTTTTTGAATACTTTCAACGATTTAACGTGTAGTTCTCGAAATTGTCTTGTTAAGATGATTGTCAATACATTTTTTTGTGTGGTGGGGGGGGGGGGGGGGGGGGGGGGGGACAACAAGACTATTCATCATCATCAGACATATCAATATCTTAGTTCGGCTGCAATGGATCTCAGGCGTCTTCTGCCTTTTCTCTTGATATTGTGATAGACTCTTTCTTGTCCATCTCTTGATGTTACATTTGCACGTTTGCCTTTAACTCCGCCTTCTATTATGGTCGTTAGTAAGGCGCTGTGTCTTTTTACAAGGCCAACATATTTTTTACCGTCTAATGTTAACCTCCGTCATTAATTATCTTTTCATTCCTAGGTTGTCTGTGACCTCTTTATTTGTTTTCCTCTCTATCCATGAGACGCACCCCACTCTTCTATATATCCCATCTCAAAGGCCTCAATTCTTTCCTCTAACTGCTTGTTCATTCTCCATGTTTCTAAATTACACAATGATAAAGAATATATGTAGCACTTTATGATTTTCGAGGGTATTACCAGGCTACAACGTCTTGTATACTTTGACATGCATCCTAATATTAGCGGGTCTGAATGCACACAGGGAAACTTTTGTCAAAGTTTAATGGTGAGCGCCTTTTCAAAGCTAGGCAAACTTTACTTAACATGGATAATTAAAAAATTAGTAAAATTGAGAAAGAATGAAACTAATAAAAAAACAAACTCAAAGAAAAGTAAAACGAGACAGGAGAGATAGAGTCAACACATTAAAAAAAAAAGCGATGTATGACAAATTTCAAAATGTTGAACGGGTGACTAGAGCCGTGGTTCCCAAACCGTGGTCAGCGGACAACTTACGGTCCGCGGCAAATTTTCAGGTGGTTCGCAGCTGCGTTATCGATTTGGTATTAAGTGCTTTGATTTTGCTCTGATCCTCCCTACGTTTTTAGTGCTATAAAAACAAAATACAGAAACCGTTTGCAAGCTGGGCCGGATTAAGCTAGTACGGGGCCTGTAGCATGTCAAGAAAGGGGCCCTATATTAAAAAAAAACCAATAAAACAACACAAATATATTTGAACACATACATTTTTAATTTGCATAGTAATTATCATTATCAAAAGTAACAACACAGTCAACATTATTGTTTAAATATTAATGTTTCTACATTTAGAATGAGCAAATTTGTTGATGATATAGGATGTATCAATTTCACGCAGAAGTTTATGTTCAGTGCTCATTAGTGTGAGATTGTTCAATCTCTTTTGACCCATGGTGCTCCTTAGTTCATTTTTAATAAGTTTCAGTTTTGAAAATGATCGTTCTCCACTGCAGTTGGTTACCATTCGTGACAAATAGATGCGCAAGGCGATTTCTACATTTGGAAAACAAGACTCCAAAGAATTGTCAATTATCCAACGGTAAAACTGTAACTCTACAAGGTCTAGATAAGTGTCAATATGAGAAGCCACATCAGTTTTCAACAGTTCTGTAAACTGCACAAGTTCTTCACAAAGTCTTTCTTCCAGATCTTCCGGATATGATTTAATAAGATTCGATGATCTCGTTACCACCTCTTCAGGTGTAAAAGACTGTAACTGACGAAGGAATCCAAATACATCATTCAACTTTTGATAAGCTTTCTGGCGTTTTGACAAGGTAGAGAGCAAGTTATCAATAAGGACAAGAAATGTTCGGCTTTTAAACTGCTGAGAAGGCGTTAGAGATTCATCAAGTGTGCTGGAACCACTGAAATCATCATACTCTCGATTTCGTTTGTGTTTTCTTCGAGTTTGTTCTTGATAATGTTCACACTCAGTCACATCCTTGGCCTTTTGCTCTATGTCTGCAAAAGTAGACCGCATAGCTTGAATATACCCCCGCAGGGATTCATAGAGTGCACAAGCTGTATTCAAATCTTGGTCAGAAGATTGCAAAGAAGCACTGGTCATTTGAAAACGCTGTAATACTTGATCCCACAGTATGATCATTATTCCTGTTTCTAACTTCATCATGGTTGAAAGTAGACCACGAGCCTGTTGACGACACTCTGCCTTCTGATCATTGTTATCTGAAATATCATCCAAGACTTGTTTTATTGCAGAAAAGCTGTGTAAAAGTGCTTTTGTTGCATCTGCCCGAGCGGATCACCTGGTATCTGACAGTCTTTTCACAAAGGGCAAATGGGACTTATTATGAGTACCACCAGCACATAATGCAGTAGAAAGGAGACCCCACCGGTAGGTAGAAGCAGAAAAGAAGGTGTACAGGCTTTCAACAAATCCAAAGAAAATGACTGCTTCCGTCCGCAAACAGTTAAGATAAAAATAATGAAGAGTCACACTAAGTCACCCTCTTATGCTCTTTCTCTCACAATTTCGTGACACCAAATGAAAAGGCGCTAAAGATGGCATAAATCACAAGATCATTGGTTTAACGCTCGTATTAGAAGATCACCAAAAAATTATGTACATATTTATTGGCGCGGGGCCCCTAAAAGCTCGGGGCTCGTAGCATATGCTACTTTTCCTACTATGTTAATCCAGCTCTGATTGTGTCAATATTTGACAAGGATCAGTGCGTAGCGAGGGGGCCCCCTCCCCACCCAGCCCTCTCCACCCAGCCCTCCCCACCCAGCAGCGAAAACAAATAAAGGATCAGTGCGTAGAGATTTTTTGCCAGGGTACAGTTTTGTTGGTTTTGTGGGCCCTAAACAGGACTATGGTGCAGTTTTGAGGGCCCTAAAAAGGACCGTGGTGCAGTTTTCTGGGCCATAAAAAGGACCGTGGTGCAGTTTTCTGGGTTTTGTGGGCCCTAAAAAGGATTGTGAGGGGACCACCAAGGTTCGCTGAAGCTATGCACATATCAGGACATACACATGTTCGTTCGTAGCAGCACAATTTAAAGAGGAGGCCAAAATTCTGTAATGTCATGCAGGATACTGTCAAACGGGTCTGACTGAAGAACTTTATTCCGATACGTCGCCACAAAAAGTCACACATGTAGTCAAGTCTCTAACACTTCACTCCCAGTGGCGTATCCTGGTAATGCGAGCTAGGCGTGCTGCTACTTAAAATGAATATGTACGCCTACTATTTAACCCCTTCCCCTCTTAATTTAAAAACCAACTAGATTCAATTACGCAACGATAGTTATTCGGCTGGAAGAAAAACATTAACTAAATAATACATATTTTCACTTACAGGTTTCACTTGAAGATCAGATCTATTCTTCTTTCCTTTTGCAGAAATTTCTCTGTTACAGCATCGTAAAATGTATTCTTCATTCTAACCTTGCTCAAAAGTTCCTTTTCAATGGACAATATGCTGAGACTGGAGAGTCGATCTTGACCTTGTGTAGATCTGTGGTAACTGTGGATTCGCTTTAATAGCCGTGTGGTAGAAACATGAATTTTTCTTATATATAACTTTACATTTTGCCTATATATGTCAAAATGTTCCTTGGTAAGAGAGAAATCTAACCATATGAGTGATTGCATAATTATGCTAATTAGCTATTCAAAATGGCCGCCGCAGTATACAAAATGCAGGGTTATTTTAAACCCACATTACATAATTATTTCTCAACTTATAGAGTTGAAATTCTGCATACAAGTCCACAAGTGAGTGCATTATGTCCTAAACCAAAAATATTTGGGATATAGCATGAACTATGTGTGACCATTTGTAAAAAAACTAAAATTGGAAATTTATAGAACCTCATTAGTATGCAAAACATCTGTACAAATAAAACAAATTGAGAGGGCAAATCAAAGTTTGGTTCAGGACAAGGTTTAAGATGTTAAGAAACACTCTGCAAAGTTTCAGAGCATTCCAACAATTCATTCTTGAGATATCGCGTCTCAAAATGTACCTGTCGTGCTAAATAGGGAAAGTGAGAAAAAGAAGAAAAAAGGAGAAAAATTTGTTAACAAACAGTTATTTTGTGCACTTACATTATCTTAATGACCTCAAAGAGTATACATATCCCCTTCCTTTGCATTTTAATTTCTTTAGCAGCCTCAGACATACTTTCTTCAGCCACTGTCATGCACTTACATAAAAATGTCTCTATAACTATGGCTTGTCATTGGTGGCGGGGCACTAGTATGTAAGCTAAACTTTTCAAGCGCTGCTTGGCCTTGGCCAAGTGATCGTACAAACATTACCATCCTTACATTGATTTCGTTGTTCTTTTTTTTTGTGTTTATCCCTGTCTCCTCTACATTTTCTGCATCTCCTGATGTTGTGAAAGATGTTTCCCACAAGCAGTTGCTACATTTGACAACGATTGGGTGACATAAACCTTGCTTTGAATCTCCAATGATTTCGTTGTTCTTTTTTTGTGTTTATCCCTGTCTCCTCTACATTTTCTGCATCTCCTGATGTTGTGAAAGATGTTTCCCACAAGCAGTTGCTACATTTGACAACGATTGGGTGACAGAAACCTTGCTTTGAATCTCCATTGAGCCTACACGACACTATAAACCCACAACATTCTACACAACTAATGTTTGCTGTTATTCAAGTGCTCCATACTCATAAGAATAAAAGCATTATTTGTCTGTCCATCTTTTGTATGGATTGAGAGGGTGCTTTTCCTCAATTTCTTCATAGAAGAAGGTTTAACTTCGTTATCGATAACAGCTGCTTCATTATTTTCTGTTGTGCTAACAACTTCACCAGGGCCCTGGTTGCCAAAAAACTTGCGTTTTCTTAACTTTCTACCCCTTTTTTTGCTGAGAACGATATTTCTACAGAAGCAGTAGTTGCTGGAATTGTCATTATCAATTCTGCCAGTTTGAACACTTCTTTAAAGCCTGAACTGAGATCATTTTCAACTAAGAACTGCAGTAACTCATGAACTGACTTGTTGCAGAACTCATCCGAACAATAAAGTACAACAAGTTCATTCTTCAATCTTACATAGTCGAACATTTCTCCATAAACGTCTTTTAATTTTTTGATGAGGTCCTCTGGAAAATTTTTCTTGAAACTGGTATACTTTTGCTCATAAAGAAGGTGGAAATACTCAAGTTTCTTTAAAGCTGCAAACCGTGTTTCTGTGTGAACACTAATGTTATCAATGATTTCAAAATACAGTTGGCAACATGCATCTTTTCCTATACAACCACGGCGTCGTTTATTTGTAGGTGATTCAAATTCTCCTCCCCTCCTTCCCAATGCAGCATACAAAATCTCTTAAAAGGCAGTATCCCTTGCTCGTTGAAGTTCATTTTTGATCTCTTCTATTTTCTTGCAGCAGTACAAAATATCGAAATTTCTCGTTTGAAGTAAATTGTATAAAACATCTGTATATGCAAATAATCTTGAAAATACTTGAGGTAGGGAAATTGTATTTAGGCTCCTCAAGAAAGACAAAAAGTCTTGCGATTTAACCACTGTGTCAGCATCCCATTCTAAAGAACAATCAATGACACTTTCAAAAAAGTCAATAAGCTCTAACCAATGATCGTTCCCTGTGTGTACTAATCTGGAAGTGAAGTTCCACCTGGTAGGTGCTACAGTTGGCAACTTCTTAGAAAGAAATTCTTGAAGAGCTATTGTTCTCTTAGACGATTTTGAGAAAAATGCAGAAAGACCATTGAGAGTTATAAAAAAAAATATTGCAGTCTTTGATATCACTGACTAACAAAAAAATTTTTTTTTCTTTTGTTGCGTGCATATTTTGACGCACATTTTACAAAAATCGATATGGCTATTTAATATGGGAAAAATATAGACATTCATTTATTTGTGTATGAAAATGCTGTTTATGGTAAAAGCGAGATAATCCATGTTTGATTCACACTTTTGATTATAGGAGTAATCGTTCTGGATATTGATCCAGCGCAAGGATATTGCGCTTGCGTTTGTACTTATTTTTTAGGGCCAGAAAATATATTAATTTGCTTATTGTGTTTATGGCCTGAATTCATATGTATTACATATTATTAGTACAAGTAGAATCAGTCCTATATTGTATATTTTGGATGGGTAGGAGGGACTAGATTCTTGCTAGCGGAAGTATGAGTTGTCTTGACAAGTCGTGATGAGTTCCGATGTACCGCTTACAAATGGCGGGGTACGTTTTTCAAGAGCTGGTCCTTTCGTCAGAAAAAAATGTCTTACGACGTGGTTTTTCTTCTGAAGGAGATGGTGTCTCTACGATAGTTTGTGTTAGAGACTCTCCTTATGTCAGTATATAGATGATTCGGACTCCAGGTAAACCCAGCTCCTATTTTTGATGATCTCTCGTCGGTTAGGCCTAGCTTGACTTTTGGTGCTTCGTTATGCTAGTGTCGAGTTTGGTATCGACGAAGATGACAGATTTTCCTGCAGCGGTTATGGCTACGTGAAATTAACCTGATCACCGTAGAGCTGTATGGAAACATTTACGAAATCATTTGTATAACCATTATAAATTAACTCTGGCTTATATTCTCCTTCCTATGAATGAGTGAACGACAACTCAGGGAGGCAGCCATGTTGGATTTCGGTCATCATATGTTTTGATCACTGCCAAGAGAACAGATTATTTATCTTATTATCGGACAGTGACAGGGAGATCTCAATCTTGCTAGAAACCCCCTTTTCGTGGTTTCATAATCTATACTACAAACTATGGACGTCAAGTAACTTTGGTTATTTATCGATTCGCCTTCACTGACGCGTTTAGTCAGATAGGGGGATGTGGCCATAATGTATCATGACATTGAACTTTTGATGTACTGCCCATTATTTCTGAATGTGTCATGACTTCAGATCTGCTATGTATACCTACAAATTGATATGTCAACGAACCATGATGTACTCGTATGTCCCAGTGTGTACGTCTGAATAAATTGAGTAAACTAAGATTCCAGCAGTCTGCATTGGTGCCTTGTAGACACAAGTGTGAGTGGTTATATTGGTCAGCACACGAACAGTACACCATTCGCGGTAATCACACTCTACACTTCTACTTCATACATACACCATCCTGCGTCGGCTGAAGTGACCAAGTTTAGGGCCTGCTTCCCCTGGAGCCTTTGCCTTCCCTAACTCAGGACTAGGGTGAGTTACCCATTTACAGCTGGGTAGACTGGAGCATGCCTGATCTCAACAACACACCACTCTTCCTTACAGAGCAGACAGACTGATACTTTACAGTGTGTGTGTGAAAGCAACTTTACAGAGTGGAAAGAACAAGACTTTACAGTGGCGAGCCAGATTCCTGGGTCCAGCTTACGCAGTTTTGTGTTGAGAATCACAGTTTACAGCTGAAAGAACATTTGTTTGAACACATCAACACCAGTAGGACAGCTATACAGTCGATGTCAGCTTGACCTGTATTACCGATAGGATGCTGTATCTAGGTCAGCGCTTGTTGACAGTTTTTCGCTGTACAGACAGTATTACACAGGACAGTGGTATCAAGTGTAGAAAATATCTGGAGCAATATTGTTGACATTTCTCAACGTACAGAAGAATCACAGTGTTGCTGAACATAAAGTGCATAGTTCATCGTTGGTTCTTCAGATGCTCAACAGAGGAAAATTGACAGTGTAATAGTTTAAAATTAAATCTATTACTGAATAAAGTGGCAAGTTATTAGAATTAAAATAAACTGTGCCTGCTTTACAACACTATACCTGCAACACATTCCATTCATCACATAAATGATATTGTATGCTATATGCTATTTATGCTTACATGTTATTTGTTTATATGTGTAGGGGTTTATATGTTGCGGGCCTGGATGGGTGGTGACTAGAACAGGAAATACCGAGTGATATTGGTCTTGTTCTGGCGTTCGATAGGGAGCAATTTCTTAATTGAAATTTGCATGCAACATAGTTTGCAAATATTTGGTTAGTTGTGACGACTGTTTCATATTTGTATTTGTAACATTTTTTGTGTTCCTTAGTTTTGTTTGATTTGTTTGTATAATTGTAGGTCTCATCTTTTCTTTCATTTCAGTTTTTTACACCCTTATGTTTATACACTGTGGCGTTATTTGTCTTGTTATCTTATGGCAGTTATCATCACGGTTTCTGTGATCATTTTTTTCATTTCTCCTATTTGATTTAATTTGATCTCTGCAAATGTTTTCAGATTGTCTTTTCTTGTTTGTCATTTGTAATGTCTTTAGTTGACATATGACGTATAGTGGTATACACTGATAATATAGTACAGATCAGTACTTTCTGATTGTTATTGTTATAAAACAAAATGTACAAGACCTTTGTAAGGCTTGTCTCCCAAAGTGATTGGTAAAGAGAAATATTTTTTTCCACAGGTACTCAAGTGATCTTTGATTACATTGAGGTATACAAGACCTTTGTAAGGCTTGTCCCCCACAGTATTTGAGATACAATTATTGTTGTCCACAGGTACTCAAGTTATCATTGGTTATTATAAACCATACAAGTTTGGACTAAGACTAAGTCTAAGGTATAGACTTGTCTCCCATTAACTTGAAAGAGGGTAATTTATTTACTTTTTCAGGTTTCTGATTTAAGAAGACAATATGTCTACATTAGATTATTTTATTGCTCAAGGAAAATCTCTTGATAAGACTGGAAAAGACTTAGAACAATGGGCTGTTGCTCAATATGACAAAGCATTAGCTGCAGAAGAGAAAAAAAAACTGCTGCTGCTGTTGAAGAAAAAAAAAGCTGCGGTTGAGGAGAGAAAACTTCAAATAGAAGAAAAAAAAGCTGCTGCAGAAGAAAGGAAAGCAATAGCTGAAGAAAAAAGATTAGAAAAAGAAGCTGATACTGCTGCTGAACTTAAGAAATTGCAGATGCAAGTGGAGGAAAGGAGATTTGATGCAGAACAGAAGAAATTAGAAGCTGCTGCAGAACAGAAGAAATTAGAAGCTGCTGCAGAACAGAAAAAATTAGAAGCTGCTGCAGAACAGAAAAAATTAGAAGTTGCTGCAGAACAGAAGAAATTAGAAGCTGCTGCAGAACAGAAAAAATTAGAAATTGCTGCTGCTGCAGAACAGAAAAATTAGAAGCTGCTGCAGAACAGAGAAGATTAGATAGAGAAGCTGAAGAGAGAAAAGCAATAAGAGAACATGAGTTTGAATTAGAGAAATTAAAATTGACATGTATGAGTAATGTTAATCAGGCATCTGGTGGTAATGGTAAACCCTTCGTGTACAAGGTCAAGGTACCAGCGTTTAACCCTACCAGTGATGACATAACATTTTGGCTTTCTAGATTTGAACGGGCTTGTCGATCTCATAATGTTGACAAATCACAGTATGTGAATCAGTTGTCTGAAAATCTAAAAGGGGAGTCTCTGAGTAAGTTATATTTTGTTGAAGAGGCCGACAAAGATAATTATGATGCTGTTAGGGCAGCTTTGATAAAGAGATATCAGCTGTCTGAAGAAGGTTATCGTCTTTTGTTTAAAACAATGAGACCTGAGGTAGGTGTAGAATTCTCAGAATTCATCTCAAAAGCACGAATTACACTTTCACGATGGATTGAATTATCCAAAACAGAGAAAACATTTGATGGTCTTACGGATTTATTGCTAAGAGACAAGGTCATGTCTTCTGTAAATAAATCATTCCTAGAGTTCTTACATGAGCGTAAACCTAGTACAATAAAGCAAATGGAAGAATATTGTGACCAGTATGCCACGGCACACCCTGACATGATTCTTAGTAACTCTAACATTAAAGAGAGTATGCCAGTTGCTTCGGCAACAGAATATAATCAGAATTACTCACACAAATTCCAAGGAGCTAAAAATAAATTTGATAAAAAGGTTAATTGGAATAAGTATCAAAACCAAGATAACCACTCAAATCAGAGTTCTTCTTCGAAGAACTGGAATCGGGCTGATAGTCCTCGACACGCGAGGGGTGCCCATAATGTTAGAAATTCTCGGAAAGGGAGTAGCTATAGGAACTACCCAAGTGCTTCATGGAGACAAAAGAAACAATATTACAGGGATACTCAATTTAATGAGCATGATGATTATGATCATGAATATTATGATTCAAACCCAAATAGGGGTTATAACAGAGGCAATAATAATTATAGAGACAATTATAACCGAGGTAGATCACAACACAAAAGACATGGTAAATCTTATTACCAGGCTAACTCTGCACAACAGGAGTTCCACGACACCGATAATCAGAATAATGATAAAAAAGACTCCAATAGTGTAGCGAATTCCGCTTTTGATTTTGCTAGAGCATCTGAGTGTTCGCAATGCAAAACATTATTCGATCCAACCACAGTGTCTACTTTAAGCTGCGGTCACCCACTTCCCGCTCTCCATGCGTCAATTGCGCATAATGGAAGGGGTGCTCTTGTCTTTAATAGGGGCCTAATAGATGGTACTCCGGTATCAATTCTTTTCGACTCGGGGTGCACTACAATTGGAGTGAGGCAATCACTCGTAAATCCTTCTCGAGCTACAGGCAATATAGTCAAATGTGTAACATTTGGTGGCACATTGGAGAAGTACTCCACTGCCATTATCAATATTGCTACGCCTTTCTTTACAGGAGAGGTGCAAGCATGTCTCTTGCCGAATCCGATCGCTGATCTTATCATCGGTCGCATTCATGGAGTGAAAGAATGCACTCCACAGCAAATTTCTAATTGGGAAAATGTTAATATGCAATCTGCTAATGCAGTAATCACTAGGGCTCAAGCTCTCAATATGCCACAATCTTCACATTCTGAAGATAATGATGCGCAGATCCAAGATGATCCCTTGGAGATTTCCCACGATTCCTTTATCAAACAGCAGGAAGATGATCCTACTCTAAAGAAATTCTTTACTCTGGCAACAAAAGGTGATCCGAATAAGGATACTAATCGTAAATCTTGGATTACGTTGAAGAATGGCGTACTTGTACGTATGGTACAAGACTCCGCTAAGTCCATTCATTCTCAAATCCTTGTGCCTAAAAATATGAGAGTTAAAATTTTACAGCACGCTCATGATTCGCAGTGTGCTGGACATATGGGTTTTTTCCCGTACTAAAGCTAGAGTTCTTCAATCTTTCTTTTGGCCTGCGGTGAATAAGGACATACGAATCTATTGTCGATCTTGTAAAGTATGTCAAGAGATTAAATCCAGAGGTCCACGCCATGATGCACCTATTCAGGCTGCAGACATTCCCATTCGGCCATTTCAAAAAATGGCGATAGACATCATTGGTCCATTTAAGATAAAGTCTGCTAGAGGACACCAATTTATTTTGACGTGTGTTGATATGTGCACACGTTGGCCGGAGGCTGTTCCTCTAAAGAGCATAACTACTGCTGATGTCGCAGATGCTCTTTGGTTAATATTTTCTCGTCTGGGATTTCCAGCAGAAATATTATCCGACCATGGTACCCAACTCATATCGGATACCATGTCTCAAGTAATGTCGACTCTGAAGATAGAGAGATCGCTGAGTAGTATTTATCATCATATGTCCAATGGGATGGTGGAACGTTTGAATAGAACTCTGAAAAACCTACTAGGTAAGATAACAGAAGATCATCCTCAGGATTGGGATAGGGTTTTACCCGCGGCTCTCTTTGCATATAGAGAGGTCGCCAACGAACATACAGGATTTTCTCCCTTTGAACTTGTCTTTGGCGCGAAACCGCGAGGTCCTATGTCCTTACTGCATGATCTTATAACTGCTGATAATATTGTCGATGACACAAAATCCTCTTATGAATATGTCATCGCACTTAGACACAAGATTATTGAAGCATGCAAATTGGCAACTGCTTCTTCTGAATTTGCGAAACAGAAGGCAAGGGAATTTGCCAATAAAAAGAGATGTTTGCGTCAACTTTGTCCAGGTGACAAAGCATTTGTCTTGCTACCTTGTAGGGAAAATAGACTTCTCATTTCTTGGAAAGGTCCGTACGATATAATATCAAAGGTTTCCGATGTTGACTATATCGTCGATATTGACGGGAAGCGTAAAACCTTCCACATCAACATGCTCACGGAATTCCATGAACGTCCTGATTATTTACAACCTGTTTTCCAGGCAACGGACGATTTTCCAGTCCAACATGGACAGTACTCATCTCTGTCAGTAATACAGGATGAGGAAACGAGTTTCTCGGATGTAAATTTACCTTTTCCAATGATTCCTCTTCACTCTAATGAATCATGGAAAGATGTTGCAATTTCTCCAGAATTATCTCCAGGAGAGCAGAAACAAGTTTCTACTATGTTAGAACAATTTCAGGATGTCCTTACTGACATTCCTGGTCAAACTGATGTCATTCAACATGACATTATTCTTACTGACCATAGTCCTATAAGAGTCAGACCGTATCCTATCCCGATACATTTTCAAGCACAGGTAGAGAAAGAGTTAGATGAGATGATAGAGTTAAAAAATTATTGAACCATCCACATCAGCATATTCTTCGCCGATGGTTATAGTACGGAAAAAAGACAATAACATACGTCTTTGCGTGGATTATCGCAAATTGAATCAAGTGACTAAATTCGATGCTGAACCTATGCCTTTACTAGAAGAGCTACTTACGAGACTATCGAATTCTCACTTCTTTACTAAACTCGATTTGTCTAAGGGATATTGGCAAGTTCCACTATCCGAACACGCCAAACCGTTTACTGCTTTTTCGACGCCTAGGGGTCTATTCCAATGGAATTTCATGCCTTTCGGTCTTATGAACGCCCCTGCAACATTTGTACGCATGATGCGTCGAATCCTATCTCATCGCTCAGATGTCATTGCGTATCTTGATGACATCTGTCTTTTCAGTGATACTTGGAACGATCACTATAATGGTATAAATGAACTATTGTCTATCTTACGCGAGCATAACCTGACAGCGAAACCATCGAAAGCATGTATTGGTTTTAGCGAAATATCTTTTTTAGGACACCGTGTTGGTCATGGGTTCCTAAAAACAGAAGACCATAATACAAGTAAGATACTTAACATTTCTATTCCTAAGACTAAAAAGCAAGTACGAAGTCTCTTAGGTCTAATACAATTTTATGGACGATTCATCCCGAATCTGTCCTCCATTATGTCACCTCTTTCTTCCTTGCTAAAGAAAGGGTCTCCTAATGTAGTCCATTGGACTAAAGAATGTCAATCCTCTTTGGATAAGGTTAAAACTATGTTTTCTACTTCACCTATCCTAGTATTACCTTCTAAGGATAAGACATTTATTCTTCGTAGTGACGCTTCATCCACCGGGATTGGAGCTGCACTAATGCAAGAGTACTCTGGAACTCTGCATCCTGTGATGTATATTTCTCGGAAATTAAATGCCGCAGAGAAGAATTACTCGGTCCTAGACCGTGAATTATTGGCTATGGTTTGGTCAATCCTTAAACTGCAAAGATTTCTTCTGGGCGCGCATTTCATTGTGGAAACTGACCAGAAAGCTCTTACGGCTATTCAGAGTAAAAATCTGAAGAGCGCGAGATCAACGCGATACGCGATTGCTCTACAGCCATTTCATTTTTCGGTGCGAGCTATCCGTGGGTCAGAAAATGTGATGGCAGATATTTTGTCTAGATGCCCACATGATTCATAACTGTTATACAACTTTGATACAGTTGTTTCTATGTTGAAATGTGTACACATATGTAATATATCATATATTGATTGTAACACTACTTAGCGGTTCATTGATATGTATTCACCGCTGATCTTTCAATGTTTTTCGTCTTTGATGATCATGATGTTAAGATATCTTAGATGGAATTTATGTATAAACTAATGTGGAAATTGTGTCATTGCTAATATTGTAGTATGCGTTGGTGACACCTCTCTGGAAATATTTATACTTAGAGAAGTACTTTCTCTAAGGTCATAAAACTTATGCTTATCATCTGCGCATTGTTATTGCTGCGTTGTGAGCCTATTGTATGTTGCTCCTAGATGTATTTCAAAAAAAAAAAAATGTACCATTTTTTTTTTTCCCGAGGGGTGTGGTAATCTGTTGCGTGCATATTTTGACGCACATTTTACAAAAATCGATATGGCTATTTAATATGGGAAAAATATAGACATTCATTTATTTGTGTATGAAAATGCTGTTTATGGTAAAAGCGAGATAATCCATGTTTGATTCACACTTTTGATTATAGGAGTAATCGTTCTGGATATTGATCCAGCGCAAGGATATTGCGCTTGCGTTTGTACTTATTTTTTAGGGCCAGAAAATATATTAATTTGCTTATTGTGTTTATGGCCTGAATTCATATGTATTACATATTATTAGTACAAGTAGAATCAGTCCTATATTGTATATTTTGGATGGGTAGGAGGGACTAGATTCTTGCTAGCGGAAGTATGAGTTGTCTTGACAAGTCGTGATGAGTTCCGATGTACCGCTTACAAATGGCGGGGTACGTTTTTCAAGAGCTGGTCCTTTCGTCAGAAAAAAATGTCTTACGACGTGGTTTTTCTTCTGAAGGAGATGGTGTCTCTACGATAGTTTGTGTTAGAGACTCTCCTTATGTCAGTATATAGATGATTCGGACTCCAGGTAAACCCAGCTCCTATTTTTGATGATCTCTCGTCGGTTAGGCCTAGCTTGACTTTTGGTGCTTCGTTATGCTAGTGTCGTGTTTGGTATCGACGAAGATGACAGATTTTCCTGCAGCGGTTATGGCTACGTGAAATTAACCTGATCACCGTAGAGCTGTATGGAAACATTTACGAAATCATTTGTATAACCATTATAAATTAACTCTGGCTTATATTCTCCTTCCTATGAATGAGTGAACGACAACTCAGGGAGGCAGCCATGTTGGATTTCGGTCATCATATGTTTTGATCACTGCCAAGAGAACAGATTATTTATCTTATTATCGGACAGTGACAGGGAGATCTCAATCTTGCTAGAAACCCCCTTTTCGTGGTTTCATAATCTATACTACAAACTATGGACGTCAAGTAACTTTGGTTATTTATCGATTCGCCTTCACTGACGCGTTTAGTCAGATAGGGGGATGTGGCCATAATGTATCATGACATTGAACTTTTGATGTACTGCCCATTATTTCTGAATGTGTCATGACTTCAGATCTGCTATGTATACCTACAAATTGATATGTCAACGAACCATGATGTACTCGTATGTCCCAGTGTGTACGTCTGAATAAATTGAGTAAACTAAGATTCCAGCAGTCTGCATTGGTGCCTTGTAAACACAAGTGTGAGTGGTTATATTGGTCAGCACACGAACAGTACACCATTCGCGGTAATCACACTCTACACTTCTACTTCATACATACACCATCCTGCGTCGGCTGAAGTGACCAAGTTTAGGGCCTGCTTCCCCTGGAGCCTTTGCCTTCCCTAACTCAGGACTAGGGTGAGTTACCCATTTACAGCTGGGTAGACTGGAGCATGCCTGATCTCAACAACACACCACTCTTCCTTACAGAGCAGACAGACTGATACTTTACAGTGTGTGTGTGAAAGCAACTTTACAGAGTGGAAAGAACAAGACTTTACATCTTTCTCTAACATTTCTATGTTTTTCTGGTCAATTTTAATGCGCTGTTTTTAAATCTGCAAACCGTTTTTCTCTATCAGGTCGGGATCTCTAGAAATACGCAATTGAAGTTTTTTAACAACTCATACAGTATTACAACATCATTTGTACAAGAAGTATAACAGTTATGTAGGCTTGAGTTTCTTTGCAGTCGACTTTCGTCAGTGAATGGCATGTGGTACATCGCGATGAAGCATCCAACAGAAATCGGCAAGCATGGTCACACTCCACCGTCCTTGATAACGTGACTCCATTACGACGATATCTTGATGGAATCGTTCTCCATGTTCATCGCTGACTTCGCCAAGGTTGTCAGGGAAAAAGTCAAGATGCGAATAGAGCAAATGGATTTTGAGGGACATGTTACAGCCCATAATTCTGTATGCATCTTTGCACTGCTTAGCAATATGCACATAGTCGACAGATTTGTGATTTCCCAGAAAGTTATCGACGATCGATTTGAATGCCATCCATGCGCAAAGTTCACTACCATGTAACAAGTTCTCGAATTGTTTGTCTGCAATAACTTTCCTAATCTGAGGTCCTACAAGGATACCTTCCTTTATCTTTGCATTGCAAATTTGCGGAAACTTTTCTCGAAGATAAGTGAAAGCTTTGCTCGTTTTATCTAACGCTTTTACGAAATTCTTCATGAGCCCCAACTTTATATGTAACGGTGGTAAAATGATGCTGTCTTTGTTAACTAATGGCTCGTGTATTAAATTTTTATGCCCGAGCTGCATACGATCCCTGATAGGCCACACCTTTCTTGCATAATGTTCCTGTCTGTTGCGGCTGTCCCATTCACATAGGAAGCAACAAAATTTAGTATACCCAGTCTGCATGCCCGTGAGAATTGCAATGACCTTTAGGTCTCCACAAATCCGCCATTGGTAGTCATTGTACTTTATTTTTGCCAAAAGTATAGCCATATTGTCATAAGTTTCTTTCATATGAACAGAGTAGGCGACTGGAATTGATGAAAATAAATTTCCATTATGAAATAACACGGCTTTTAGACTAGTCTTGGAAAAGTCGATGAAAAGTCGCCATTCGTTGACTATGTGCTCATGACCGAGGTGCACCATTAGACATTTTACATCTTTGCAATAGCAAATGTCATCATCCATCTCAAAGTATTGAACAAGTTCTCTGTGTCTATGACGAAATTTAGATATCGGAGTATTGGGCACTAAAAGATTCCATTCTTTGAGTCGCGAACCGAGTAATTCCGCTTGTCCTTTGGTGAGAGCGAGATCACGTATTAAATCTGAAAGTTCTGAATGGTTAATTAAGTGAACACCATCATTCACCGGTACATAATCCAAGTCAGAATTAGTTTCTAAAGCAGGTAAACTGTCACTTTCTGATGGTTCATTCACGTCCAACGGATATTGTTCTGGTGGAACTGGGATCGGACACGTGATTGGATCATGAGGCACTGGTTTCGAAACCGATTCAATATTTGGATAAACCACAGACTTTCTAGTTTTAAAAGTGAAACCATAGATATTTGTCAAGCAGAAGTAACAATCAGTAGCGTGATTTGTCGGTTCACGCCATATTACTGGCACTCCAAAAGGCATCGACTTATGCTTCGGCGATTTTCGTAACCAACCTGCCAATGTATTTGCACAAGTCGAACAAACTGCATTTGGCTTCGAAGATTTATTTGCATCACCAACTTTCGAATCGAAATAAAGTTCATATGCTTTCTTTAGCAATGGTGTAAAGTTTTTCCTGGTGAACACGATCGGTAAAATATCCGCACACGTAACAGAACAGATCAGCCGAATTTCTACAACTTCTAGAAGCCATATTTCACTCAGAATTATTTCAAAATACAGTAACTATTTGAAATATAACGTAACATATGTCATGCATCTTTTAGCAGTATAAAAAGTAGAATTATTTTGCATTTTATTAATTTTTAAAAAGTTATATAGTAAAAATGAAACGGAGCAAATAACGGTTTCCCAAAAATATATTTATTCACAAATATCTTAAGAACCCGACGTGATAGAGATAAACGGATTTCCATCTTTGTTTCATAGATCTGGAAAAGGCGTTTGACAGAGTCCCCTGGAGCAAACTTTGGGACTGTTTGGCAAGGAAGAATATTCCAGCACCTCTGATTCATGCTATACAGAGCTTCTACAAGTCTTGCAGAAATTATGTGAGGACAGCAAACCATAAGTCGGAAGAGTTCAGGACCACCACTGGTGTAAGACAAGGTGATATCCTGTCACCTTATCTTTTCATACTCCTCATGGACGATGTCATCAAGGCATGTAAGGAGGAACAAGAAAGTATTCAGTGGGGTACTGGAAGATGAGACAGGTCTATATTTCGGAGCTGGCATTTGCTGATGATGTTGCCCTGATTGCTAAATCAGAGGCACATCTCCAATCCAACCTGCAAGTCTGGAAGGAAGAGCTGGAGAAGAGAGGGATGGTCATAAGCAGCTCTAAAACAAAATCCATGGTGATATCACGAGAAGAAAGAAAACATCAGATTAAGTTGGGAGAACAGGTCCTGGAGCAGGTCGACCACTTTAAATATCGGAGCTATTATAGACCGAAAGGGAGGTATCAAAGAAGAGTTGGCCACTCGAAAAGCAGCGGCTGGGAGACTTTTTCAGGCCATAAATCGTGGATTCCTCAGCAAGAAAGAGGTTGGTAAGAAAACGAAGATGGCTGTATACCGCTCCACCTATGTCCCAGTTTTGACATATGGATGCGAGTCGTGGGCAATGACTACAACCCACAAAAGCCAGATCCAAACCTCAGAAATGAGGTATCTGAGGAAAGTGGTTGAAGTAACAAGAAGAGACATGGTCCGCAACCAGACGATACGTCAAGGCCTGAAATCCCATCCGCTGCAGACCCAAATAGAACAGTCCCAACTAAGATGGTTTGGCCATGTCTGCAGAATGGGAGAAGATCGGCTACCACGACAAGCATGGGAAACAAAGAGCCAGGGATCCAGACCTCCAGGACGACCCAGAGTTCGCTGGGAGGACAACATTAGACAATCTTTGAAGGACCGAGGACTAGAATGGAACCAGGCCAGGAAGAAGACAGCTGATAGAATGGTCTGGCGCTCTCTCTTCCAAACCTCTACACCTCACGGTAGAAGGGGAACGACTAAGTAAGTAAGTAAGCAAGAAACTGACCTAAGAACACTTATTCTTATATAAGAAAGAAAAATGTTGTTTGTCAGTGTATTCATCAAACTTTGTTGCAAGACGAGGTTCAATGCATGGGCACAGCAATGAGTAAAGAGTGCTTTTGGGTAAACATCAATAACCTTTTTTTGTAAGCCATCCAAATGACCTGCCATTACAGACGATCCATCATAAGTTTGCCCAACCAACTTATCTTTAAGTTTGTATTCTTGTACCGTGCTAACTACATGTTTAAACAAACCTTCAGAGGTTCTATCCTGACTAACGTCGGTAAGCTCGACAAACCTTTCTGTTGAAAGTGTGTTTACGTGACTGTTGAAGGTGGTATATATATAAGTGGTACCACAGTAGAAGATATGTGTACTGGCACTGTTGGTTGATGGTACTGCTACTAGTGTAAATATGTTGACATACACGCCCACACAGGGCTACTGTAAATAGGTCATGAAGACGTCACAGTAACACAGGATGATGAAGTCAGGGAGCGTTGAACGACTGGTGACGTTTCCAAACATTTTATTACAGTACAATATAAAAGCACGCTGACATCGACACATACATTGTCATCTGAACCAAGGTTCAACACATCATAGACGTAATCACACGTCAATACACCTCTGGCAAAAAATAGGCCGCTTGAACAGCGGGCTTACAGATATAGTTCATTGATACTCTGGTACAACACCTCTGGCAAAAATAGGCCGCCTTGGACAGCGGACTTACATAAATAATTCATTGATCATTTGGCTCAACACCTCTGGCGAAAATAGGCCGCCTTGGACAGCGGGCTTACATAAATAATTCATTGATCATTTGGCTCAACACCTCTGACGAAAATAGGCCGCCTTGGACAGCGGGCTTACATAAATAATTCATTGATCATTTGGCACAACACCTCTGGCGAAAATAGGAATGTTACCACTTCTCCGCACCGGGAGTAAGTAAAATGCTGTAAAAACTCCACGGCCTAATATCTGGCCTTTGGCTAGGATCATGTGTCTACACACAGGGACCAGTAGTGACATTTATGTCATGAGGTTCTTTGTGTGAAAACACGGAAGACCACTACAATAACACATGGTGTCATTGGGTCTTCTTGTGTTGGGACATGTGGTCTTGACCAGAGCCGGGTATGGGCAGGGGCCAATGCAACCTCATGCGAGGAAAAAATATGCAACCTCGTGCGAGGAATATTATTTTTAAAAAAAAGGGAGTAAGTCGCCTAAATAACTAAAAGTGTTATGGCAATGCAAATAAGTTCAAAATGTCTTCTTTACCTGCTCTGCCTTCCATAAATCAAACACCAGAAACACTTGCCATTTCCTAGGCTTATAACTCCAAGCCAGAATCACATTAAAAGGGGAATCTTAAACATAATCTAATCACAGAAGAACTGTGATCCCATAACACACTTAGCCAGAGCAAAAACGCTTAACAACTTCTCAGCTCAAAAACGCCAGGCGACCCCCCAAAAAACAGTCTTCTCGTCGCGCCCAAATCCTATCACATGCGCAAATCAATCGCGCGACCTGAGTTCGTTCACTACAGGAATGCACACGAAACTGTTCCCAGAAAATCTACGAACAGAACCTTATATGGGCATATCGCTGGACACAAGTAAGCCCAAGGGGATATAACAACAAAAACAAGAATTTACTCGAAGATGTTCCAGGAAAATCGATGAACAGAACCTTATATGGACATGTAGCTGGACACAAGTAAGCCAAAGGGGATATAACAACTAAAACAACCTATTCCAGAAAATAAAACTACTGGTAACCTCCCTTAGACCACAATTATAAGAAGAAATGAAAAGAGGGGCACATTAAAACAAACTGACACTTAACAATATACCGCACCCCCCGGGGACAAAAAAAATGATAACATCATCATTTTTTTTGGAAAAAATACATTGAACAAATGAGGGCGGTAGCATATAAGTATATATATATATATATATATATATATATATATATATATATATATATATATATATATATATATATATATATATATATATATATATATATATATATATATATATCAAGGTAATCAATACAATGCATAAATAAATACCATAGTAACACTATAGCGTGTATAACATAAATTCCCAAACACACGCTAAAAAAATAATGAGCATGATGACGCAGGCACCAGGCTCATAACGCATAAATAATGTGCTGACGAAGGTCGTAAACAATTACAATGCCATAATACCGTGCTATATTGGCGCACGATAGAGCGTCGGGTGAGAAGAAATATAAATCTCACCAAGTTTAGAGAAAATATTTTCTCATAGTACTAACATAATTATAAAAGGAAGTTGCCACCATAGCACAATAAAGTGCTGGCAACATAACAATGCCAGAAAAAATTTAATAGGTATGTCTTCATATACCACGAATAAAAATTACAATATTGCCATGCCTAATAATAAATTACCAAACTAGAGGTGTCATTAACGTATTATACTTTAACATTGTGATGTACAGCAATATAGAGACACCAACATATATCTTCTAAAGGCTATATCAAACATAGCATCATATCTTTAACATAATATCGTATACTAGTTTACAACATTAATAACTATCCGTCACTAATACAATTAAGCGATGATATGCAGAGTCCCAGAACACTGTGTGGTAGCGTCTATTCCTAATGGTAAACAGGGACATCACATCAAGGGATACTTGTAAACTGTAGAGATTCTCCGTATAACAGCATTGACTCGCTGTGAGAAAATATAAATGAAAGACATGTGTTTGACAACTGTAGGATTCTACAATATATAACACTTAATTGCAATTCCTACTTATTAAATGTGGCCATGTAAACTACCGGCCTTTATATAGTGCTAATCAAAAGTTCTTCCGTTACATTAGAGACGGCACCCGAGAAAGTAATACAAAGTGCTTAGCAGAATGTATTAAATAGAGTCAAGCAAATGTAATAACAGGCTGTTAATGTATAACAGTGTTATGGGTATATAACAAACCCCGCTATGTATAAGAAAATACAGGCATGAGTGTCAAATAGAATTCTGTGGGCATCGAGACAGTATGTCTGCCATAACATTATCCGCACCACGAATAGCTCGAACAGAGAAGTGAAAAGGTTGAAGAGCAATAGCGTATCGAGTTGATCTTAAACTCTTCAAGTCTTTACTCTGTATAGCAGTGAGTGCTTTTTGGTCTGTTTCTACAATGAAATGGGCGCCAAGAAGGAATCACTGAAGTTTAAGTATCGCCCAGACCATAGCCAATAATTCTCGGTCTAGTACCGAGTAATTCCGTTCTGCTGCATTCAGCTTTCTAGAGACATACATTACTGGATGCAGAGTTTCATCATACTCCTGCATCAATGCGGCCCCAATCCCTGTGGATGAGGCGTCGCTGTGAAGAACAAAAGTCTTACTTGCAGTGGGTAGTCTTAGGATAGGGTAAGATGAAAATAGTGTTTTAATGTTATCCAATGAAGATTGGCATTCTGGGGACCAGCGTACCATATTAGGTGACCCCTTCTTCAGAAGAGTTGAGAGAAGTGCAGTGATAGACGATAGGTTTGGAACAAATCTTCCATAGAATTGTATTAAACCTAAGAGACTACGGACTGGCTTTTTTGTCTTAGGCGTAGTGATGTTCAAAATTTTAGAAGTGTTATGGTCCTCCATCCGTAGAAGACCATGACCCACACGGTGACCCAAAAAAGAAATCTCACTAAATCCAATATGGGCTTTGGATGGTTTAGCTGTAAGGTTATGAAAGCGTAGAGTAGATAACAGTTCATATAGACCTAAAAAGTGATCTTCCCAAGAATCACTAAAAAGAAAAATATCGTCCAAGTAGGCAATAACATCCGAACGATGTGAAAGGATATGACGCATCATGCGTACAAAAGTAGCTGGGGCATTCATAAGGCCGAAAGGAATAAAGTTCCATTGGAGCAAACCCCTAGGTGTTGAGAAAGCAGTAAGAGGTTTGGCGCGTTCGGTAAGAGGAACTTGCCAATAACCTTTGGACAAGTCGAGTTTGGTAAAGTATCGAGAATTTGAAAGTTTAGTAAACCTGGGGCCTCTCATGCCCTGGACCTGTATATCAAGAACACCATCCATGCCATTCAGCAGCTCCGCCCTCGTAGATTGCATTATTCGAATCTCACTTTGGCAGAGTCCTGCGCTCTCTTCCTTCTTCGCCGCAGAGACGACATTGTCATCAAACCGGCTGACAAGGGAGGAGCCATTGTCGTCTGGCAGAAGGACTTATACCTAAGTGAAGGTAATAACCAGTTGACCAATGGCTCTTTTTACAGGCCCAGGACCAGCGATGCGACTGTCTCTAACAATCGCATTGTACACAACACTATTAAACAACTCATCACTAGTAATGCTGTTCCTCCCGAAGCTTCTCCTCTTAGGATTCATGACAGCTCTTTGGGCAAGCCTGTATTCTACATGCTCCCCAAAATTCATAAGATCGAAAACCCTGGCAGACCTATTGTCTCAGCCTGTTCCTGTCCTACTGAACACATTTCTGACTTCCTCGATAGCATTTTCCAGCCTATCGTTGAGAATCTTCCCTCCTTTGTCAAAGACACCAGTCTTGCTCTTACAACTTTCTCCTCTATCCGACTCTCAGCAGACCGCTCCTACCGTCTTTTTTTTTAGACGTCTGTTCTCTGTACACCTCTATTCCCCACTCTGATGGTCTCCGAGCTCTTCGGTTTTTCTTGACCAACGCACTTGCCCTTCTATATCCACTGTCACTCTTCTCCGTCTTGCTGAACTGGTCCTTCAACTGAATTCCTTTGAATTCAATGGTCAGTTTTTTGACCAAATTAGTGGTGTTGCCATGGGAACGAAGATGGGTCTTAGCTATGCCTGCCTGTTCATGGGCCATATGGAGCATCAGATATGGCAACAATACTCCGGTCCTTTCCCCGGGTTTTACCGCAGATATATCGATGATGGCATAGGTCTCACAGATATGTCTGAGACTGATTTATATCGCTTCATCGACTTTGTCAACCACTTTCACCCCACCATCAAGTTCACCTCCCTCGTCTCCACAGTATCTGTTAACTTCCTTGACATTACTATTTCTATCACGCCCTCCGGCCTTAATACCTCAGTATACTACAAGCCGACAGATGCCCACAGCTACCTCCTGTATACCTCTTCTCATCCTCGGACCTGTCGTGACTCCCTTCCTTTTTCACAACTTCTCCGCCTCCGCCGTTTGTGCCAAGACGACGATGACTTCCACTTCCGAGCAAATGAGATGTTGGATTTCTTCCGTAGCAGACTTTATCCGGAACATGTTCACCTCTGCTCTCCAACGTATGCTCCCCATCTCTCGTCAGGAGGCCCTCATACCTCACTATAAATCCACTTCAGATAGAGTCAAATTAATCTTGACCCATCACCCTCACAGCACTGCTGTCAAACAGATCCTTTTCCGCCACCTCCCTATCCTCCAAGCAGAGCCTGCGACCCAAGAAGTATTCGGTGAAGCACCTGTGGTGGCATATAGACGCGACAAGAACTTGAAGGATCTTCTTGTTCACAGCCGTCTCCCAAAGGAGAATGCCACTCACTTTGGCACACTACCCTGTGGTCGGACACGATGCAACACGTGCAAGTATGTCATCTCAACCCAGAAGGTGTCCTTTCCTAAGGCTACGTACACCATCACTAGTAGCTTCACGTGTGAATCGCGTAATGTCATTTATACGATCATATGTAAACGTTGCTGCAAAACCTATATTAGCCAAACAGGCAAACGACTTGGGGACAGATTCAGCCAGCACTTAAATGACATCTCTCAGCAAAAGTCCATACCAGTTGCCACACACTTCAATAGTCCTGACCACCAGGGTCCCATCGACATCCAGGTCACTGCGATCCGATCCTGCTCCTCTGACACTGCCAGCCGAGAACAGCTTGAGAACCGTCTTATCTACCGCATGGGGTGTCTAAAACCAGCCGGTCTCAACACTTTCCACACCTTTGTCTGAGGTCACCCTTTCCTCTCTTGCTCTATTTGGACTATTTCCACTCTTATCCTATTCTTCTATTTTTATGCCATCCTCCATAATATGTATGGATGTACACGTTTTCTAATTTGTCTTGATTTTTTATTTCATATTCATTTATCTCCTACTTATTCTGTCCTCTTCTATTTCCAGTCCCCACTTTTATAATATTTAGGTAGTTTTTTTGTTCAGTTTAGTTTTTTAGTTTTTAGTTTCTTAGTATGTATTGTGTACATCCGGGGTCAGAAGTCACTTCCTTTTCAGCCATGCTTCGCCTTCAGGGAAGTATCTAGGTTTTATTTTTTATTTTTTTATTTTTTTTTTAAATATTTCTTTAAGTTCTTATGTCTCCTATCTAGCCTTCACTTTCTTTCTTTTCCTGACGAAGGCCTTGTGGCCGTAACGTAGACTACTTTCTTTGTCTTTTGTCCTCGTAAGACGAATCACCTTTTTTTCGATTTTTTTTCAAACCCACCCATTGTACTCCACGTCTTACCGCAGTTCCCCTCAACTTCCTCGATTTTTTGTATATATTTTTTTGACTGCACCGTATCTCTGTTATCTCGTATCTCTATCTACTTAACCTGCTTATCCCCCTGATCCTATCCTATCTCTTCTTTTTTAGTAGCCTATTGCATATTATTTTATATCCTATTTATTTAGGCCCTATTCATTTTCGTATTTCCCTACTCTTCCTTCACACCTTATATTACTGCACTCTACCCTATTTATTTATTTAGCCTATTGTTTCATTAGTCTCCATTTTTCATTTAGCGTTTTATAGCCTATGTTATTTATTATTTATTTTATTTTTTACGTTTTTTTATTTTCTGGACGTTTTACTTTTCCCCACTATGCCCTCTCTTAAATATTTTATCAACTCTCTCCGTGTGTCGGTTACCACCAGCTTCAGCTCCCTACCTCCTGATATATCCCGTGCCGCTATTGACTTTGCGTTCGTTACTTTCAAGAAAACTAGATTCTCTTCTCATCTCCACTTTATTCACACCTGCCTCCACCACAAACATTCTTCCTAATGGATTCTCTTCCAATTTTCATCCATCTGCTGGTACACTCAATCCTAGGGAACAACGTCTCCTACAACGAATTGAGACCAGATGTGGCTTTCAACGTATGCGCGTAGTGGCCGCCAGTCACTCCCGCCTTTTATCAGACCTCAGTGCCCAACAGACCCAGCTTCTGCTTCACTTACGTTGTCTCACCTCCAACAACTTCCCTTTCTATTCTATGATACGCACCACTATCCACACACATGAACCGGCAGCTGCATGAATTCCTTTCCACGTCCAAACACCATAAACTATCCCGTCTCATCCCTACCCCCAAAGCTACCCCCCATCCTCCACTCCATCATGCACTCAGGTAGTCTGCATCCCCCCAGATCTACCCCTCTCTGAGGGAGAGCGCTCTGTTCTTAGTAAGGGCCTAAAATTTGTTCCTCTTCGTCCGACCCTAGACCAATACAATCTCCTCCAGGATGTTCATCGGTTTCACCGTCGCATGAGGCTGAAGTTCCATTTTAGAGAGGAAGACAGCACTCCGCAGTCTCAGGCTGAATCCGACATCTTCGCACGCTTTTCTGACTCTACTAAACCCCCCTTTACACCTAAACCTGGGGCCTCTCATGCCCTGGACCTGTATATCAAGAACACCATCCATGCCATTCAGCAGCTCCGCCCTCGTAGATTGCATTATTCGAATCTCACTTCGGCAGAGTCCTGCGCTCTCTCCCTTCATCGCCGCAGAGACGACATTGTCATCAAACCGGCTGACAAGGGAGGAGCCATTGTCATCTGGCAGAAGGACTTATATCTAAGTGAAGGTAATAACCAGTTGACCAATGGCTCTTTTTACAGGCCCAGGACCAGCGATGCGACTGTCTCTAACAATCGTATTGCACACAACACTATTAAACAACTCATCACTAGTAATGCTCTTCCTCCCGAAGCTTCTCGTCTTAGGATTCATGACAACTCTTTGGGCAAGCCTGTATTCTACATGCTCCCCAAAATTCATAAGATCGAAAACCCTGTGTGACAGGGAATGCGTCATTTTAGGAACTTTCCTTTATAACAAATACAGACATCTTCCTCGATAGCTTAGTTGACAGAAGTTAGTTAAAATTTAATCATAAATTTGTCATAGGAACAGACCATAGGGAGAAGGTTAGCGTGGATTTCCCTTTTTATCCAATCCTGAGACGAATAAAAAAGAGAAGCAACGCTGACCTAGATTATGAGCTGAAAATAAGCGTGTCAAGCCCGGCTAAAAAGTCAGTTGCAGATTTTGAAGACATAAGAGACAGACGCGTATTTCTTATGCTGCAGATTTTTGAGGATTTTCAAACTTTTACTAAAGGAAGTCTTTCCCCAGTTTTAGTGTGAATTGTGCATTTAATTCTCACAAGGGAAGGCAGTAAGTAGAGTGCTGTTAAAATATCTAAAACATTTTTCATGTCACAAGGAAATAGTTTTTGCCTCCCGCAGCACCCTGTAAAATGGCTGCAAGTTATACTTTGAGTCAAAATATAGACTTTGGATTTGCTAAGTAGAACCACTAACTGTTTGGTAGAACATGAAGCTCTTCAGGAAATGAGAGAATGGTTTAATCCTCTGAGGAACTGCTAGTATGCAATTACCGCTAGCTAATATTTTGAAGGATCAAGTAGCTAAGAGTTGAATTCAGGGTAATTCACTTGATATGAACTTCCCCATGCTATGTTAATGGAAGCAATGTGCATTTGTGGATGAACGAAATATGCATACTATAAATCTTTATGCCAAAATGTATATACGTTATGTTGGAATAAAAATCACGTTGAGACCGAAGCAAAAAGATATTGTCTATTAAATACCTCACCACACACAATATTGAAAGAAAGGAAGAAATGGCTGCTGAGAGAACTTATCATGTCATAATTATCTTCGCTAACGCAAGACAACACCTACCTTGGGATAGTCCCCGAACCTGGTAAAATCCCGTAAAACTGTAAGGGAGAAATTGCGAACTCTAGCGGTCAAGCTAGTATCTAGATCTAACACTCTCTGCAATTAAACAGCAACCCCCAATTCCCTACCCGGCCACACCTGGCAGACCTATTGTCTCAGCCTGTTCCAGTCCTACTGAACACATTTCTGACTTCCTCGATAGCATTTTCCAGCCTATCGTTGAGAATCTTCCCTCCTTTGTCAAAGACACCAATCATGCTCTTACAACTGTCTCCTCTATCCGACTCTCAGCAGACCGCTCCTACCGTCTTTTCTTGTTAGACGTCTGTTCTCTGTACACCTCTATTCCCCACTCTGATGGTCTCCGAGCTCTTCGGTTTTTTCTTGACCAACGCACTTGCCCTTCTATATCCACTGTCACTCTTCTCCGTCTTGCTGAACTGGTCCTTCAACTGAATTCCTTTGAATTCAATGGTCAGTTTTTTTTACCAAATTAGTGGTGTTGCCATGGGAACGAAGATGGGTCTTAGCTATGCCTGCCTGTTCATGGGCCATATGGAGCATCAGATATGGCAACAATACTCCGGTCCTTTCCCCGGGTTTTACCGCAGATATATCGATGATGGCATAGGTCTCACAGATATGTCTGAGACTGATTTATATCGCTTCATCGACTTTGTCAACCACTTTCACCCCACCATCAAGTTCACCTCCCTCGTCTCCACAGTATCTGTCAACCTTCTTGACATTACTATTTCTATCACGCCCTCCGGCCTTAATACCTCAGTATACTACAAGCCGACAGATGCCCACAGCTACCTCCTGTATACCTCTTCTCAACCTCGGGCCTGTCGTGACTCCCTTCCTTTTTCACAACTTCTCCGCCTCCGCCGTTTGTGCCAAGACGACGATGACTTCCACTTCCGAGCAAATGAGATGTTGGATTTCTTCCGTAGCAGACTTTATCCGGAACATGTTCTCACCTCTGCTCTCCAACGTATGCTCCCCATCTCTCGTCAGGAGGCCCTCATACCTCACTATAAATCCACTTCAGATAGAGTCAAATTAATCTTGACCCATCACCCTCACAGCACTGCTGTCAAACAGATCCTTTTCCGCCACCTCCCTATCCTCCAAGCAGAGCCTGCGACCCAAGAAGTATTCGGTGAAGCACCTTTGGTGGCATATAGACGCGACAAGAACTTGAAGGATCTTCTTGTTCACAGCCGTCTCCCAAAGGAGAATGCCACTCACTTTGGCACACTACCCTGTGGTCGGACACGATGCAACACGTGCAAGTATGTCATCTCAACCCAGAAGGTGTCCTTTCCTAAGGCTACGTACACCATCACTAGTAGCTTCACGTGTGAATCGCGTAATGTCATTTATACGATCATATGTAAACGTTGCTGCAAAACCTATATTGGCCAAACAGGCAAACGACTTGGGGACAGATTCAGCCAGCACTTAAATGACATCTCTCAGCAAAAGTCCATACCAGTTGCCACACACTTCAATAGTCCTGACCACCAGGGTCCCATCGACATCCAGGTCACTGCGATCCGATCCTGCTCCTCTGACACTGCCAGCCGAGAACAGCTTGAGAACCGTCTTATCTACCGCATGGGGTGTCTAAAACCAGCCGGTCTCAACACTTTCCACACCTTTGTCTGAGGTCACCCTTTCCTCTCTTGCTCTATTTGGACTATTTCCACTCTTATCCTATTCTTCTATTTTTATGCCATCCTCCATAATATGTATGGATGTACACGTTTTCTAATTTGTCTTGATTTTTTATTTCATATTCATTTATCTCCTACTTATTCTGTCCTCTTCTATTTCCAGTCCCCACTTTTATAATATTTAGGTAGTTTTTTTTGTTCAGTTTAGTTTTTTTAGTTTTTAGTTTCTTAGTATGTATTGTGTACATCCGGGGTCAGAAGTCACTTCCTTTTCAGCCATGCTTCGCCTTCAGGGAAGTATCTAGGTTTTATTTTTTATTTTTTTATTTTTTTTTTTAAATATTTCTTTAAGTTCTTATGTCTCCTATCTAGCCTTCACTTTCTTTCTTTTCCTGACGAAGGCCTTGTGGCCGTAACGTAGACTACTTTCTTTGTCTTTTGTCCTCGTAAGACGAATCACCTTTTTTTCGATTTTTTTTCAAACCCACCCATTGTACTCCACGTCTTACCGCAGTTCCCCTCAACTTCCTCGATTTTTTGTATATATTTTTTTGACTGCACCGTATCTCTGTTATCTCGTATCTCTATCTACTTAACCTGCTTATCCCCCTGATCCTATCCTATCTCTTCTTTTTTAGTAGCCTATTGCATATTATTTTATATCCTATTTATTTAGGCCCTATTCATTTTCGTATTTCCCTACTCTTCCTTCACACCTTATATTACTGCACTCTACCCTATTTATTTATTTAGCCTATTGTTTCATTAGTCTCCATTTTTCATTTAGCGTTTTATAGCCTATGTTATTTATTATTTATTTTATTTTTTACGTTTTTTATTTTCTGGACGTTTTACTTTTCCCCACTATGCCCTCTCTTAAATATTTTATCAACTCTCTCCGTGTGTCGGTTACCACCAGCTTCAGCTCCCTACCTCCTGATATATCCCGTGCCGCTATTGACTTTGCGTTCGTTACTTTCAAGAAAACTAGATTCTCTTCTCATCTCCACTTTATTCACACCTGCCTCCACAAAAAAATTCTTCCTAATGGATTCTCTTCCAATTTTCATCCATCTGCTGGTACACTCAATCCTAGGGAACAACGTCTCCTACAACGAATTGAGACCAGATGTGGCTTTCAACGTATGCGCGTAGTGGCCGCCAGTCACTCCCGCCTTTTATCAGACCTCAGTGCCCAACAGACCCAGCTTCTGCTTCACTTACGTTGTCTCACCTCCAACAACTTCCCTTTCTATTCTATGATACGCACCACTATCCACACACATGAACCGGCAGCTGCATGAATTCCTTTCCACGTCCAAACACCATAAACTATCCCGTCTCATCCCTACCCCCAAAGCTACCCCCCATCCTCCACTCCATCATGCACTCAGGTAGTCTGCATCCCCCCAGATCTACCCCTCTCTGAGGGAGAGCGCTCTGTTCTTAGTAAGGGCCTAAAATTTGTTCCTCTTCGTCCGACCCTAGACCAATACAATCTCCTCCAGGATGTTCATCGGTTTCACCGTCGCATGAGGCTGAAGTTCCATTTTAGAAAGGAAGACAGCACTCCGCAGTCTCAGGCTGAATCCGACATCTTCGCACGCTTTTCTGACTCTACTAAACCCCCCTTTACACCTAAACCTGGGGCCTCTCATGCCCTGGACCTGTATATCAAGAACACCATCCATGCCATTCAGCAGCTCCGCCCTCGTAGATTGCATTATTCGAATCTCACTTCGGCAGAGTCCTGCGCTCTCTCCCTTCATCGCTGCAGAGACGACATTGTCATCAAACCGGCTGACAAGGGAGGAGCCATTGTCATCTGGCAGAAGGACTTATATCTAAGTGAAGGTAATAACCAGTTGACCAATGGCTCTTTTTACAGGCCCAGGACCAGCGATGCGACTGTCTCTAACAATCGTATTGTACACAACACTATTAAACAACTCATCACTAGTAATGCTCTTCCTCCCGAAGCTTCTCGTCTTAGGATTCATGACAGCTCTTTGGGCAAGCCTGTATTCTACATGCTCCCCAAAATTCATAAGATCGAAAACCCTGTGTGACAGGGAATGCGTCATTTTAGGAACTTTCCTTTATAACAAATACAGACAATAGCTTAGTTGACAGAAGTTAGTTAAAATTTAATCATAAATTATTATAGGAACAGACCATAGGGAGAAGGTTAGCGTGGATTACCCTTTTTATCCAATCCTGAGACGAATAAAAAAGAGAAGCAACGCTGACCTAGATTATGAGCTGAAAATAAGCGTGTCAAGCCCGGCTAAAAAGTCAGTTGCAGATTTTGAAGACATAAGAGACAGACGCGTATTTCTTATGCTGCAGATTTTTGAGGATTTTCAAACTTTTACTAAAGGAAGTCTTTCCCCAGTTTTAGTGTGAATTGTGCATTTAATTCTCACAAGGGAAGGCAGTAAGTAGAGTGCTGTTAAAATATCTAAAACATTTTTCATGTCACAAGGAAATAGTTTTTGCCTCCCGCAGCACCCTGTAAAATGGCTGCAAGTTATACTTTGAGTCAAAATATAGACTTTGGATTTGCTAAGTAGAAGTTCACTAACTAATATTTAAGTAGAACATGAAGCTCTTCAGGAAATGAGAGAATGGTTTAATCCTCTGAGGAACTGCTAGTATGCAATTACCGCTAGCTAATATTTTGAAGGATCAAGTAGCTAAGAGTTGAATTCAGGGTAATTCACTTGATATGAACTTCCCCATGCTATGTTAATGGAAGCAATGTGCATTTGTGGATGAACGAAATATGCATACTATAAATCTTTATGCCAAAATGTATATACGTTATGTTGGAATAAAAATCACGTTGAGACCGAAGCAAAAAGATATTGTCTATTAAATACCTCACCACACACAATATTGAAAGAAAGGAAGAAATGGCTGCTGAGAGAACTTATCATGTCATAATTATCTGCTCTAACTCAATACAACACCTTAGAGGATAGTCCCCGAAACTGGTAAAATCCCGTAAGACTGTAAGGGAGAAATTGCGAACTCTAGCGGTCAAGCTAGTATCTAGATCTAACACTCTCTGCAATTAAACAGCAACCCCCAATTCCCTACCCGGCCACACCTGGCAGACCTATTGTCTCAGCCTGTTCCAGTCCTACTGAACACATTTCTGACTTCCTCGATAGCATTTTCCAGCCTATCGTTGAGAATCTTCCCTCCTTTGTCAAAGACACCAATCATGCTCTTACAACTGTCTCCTCTATCCGACTCTCAGCAGACCGCTCCTACCGTCTTTTCTTGTTAGACGTCTGTTCTCTGTACACCTCTATTCCCCACTCTGATGGTCTCCGAGCTCTTCGGTTTTTTCTTGACCAACGCACTTGCCCTTCTATATCCACTGTCACTCTTCTCCGTCTTGCTGAACTGGTCCTTCAACTGAATTCCTTTGAATTCAATGGTCAGTTTTATGACCAAATTAGTGGTGTTGCCATGGGAACGAAGATGGGTCTTAGCTATGCCTGCCTGTTCATGGGCCATATGGAGCATCAGATATGGCAACAATACTCCGGTCCTTTCCCCGGGTTTTACCGCAGATATATCGATGATGGCATAGGTCTCACAGATATGTCTGAGACTGATTTATATCGCTTCATCGACTTTGTCAACCACTTTCACCCCACCATCAAGTTCACCTCCCTCGTCTCCACAGTATCTGTCAACTTCCTTGACATTACTATTTCTATCACGCCCTCCGGCCTTAATACCTCAGTATACTACAAGCCGACAGATGCCCACAGCTACCTCCTGTATACCTCTTCTCAACCTCGGGCCTGTCGTGACTCCCTTCCTTTTTCACAACTTCTCCGCCTCCGCCGTTTGTGCCAAGACGACGATGACTTCCACTTCCGAGCAAATGAGATGTTGGATTTCTTCCGTAGCAGACTTTATCCGGAACATGTTCTCACCTCTGCTCTCCAACGTATGCTCCCCATCTCTCGTCAGGAGGCCCTCATACCTCACTATAAATCCACTTCAGATAGAGTCAAATTAATCTTGACCCATCACCCTCACAGCACTGCTGTCAAACAGATCCTTTTCCGCCACCTCCCTATCCTCCAAGCAGAGCCTGCGACCCAAGAAGTATTCGGTGAAGCACCTGTGGTGGCATATAGACGCGACAAGAACTTGAAGGATCTTCTTGTTCACAGCCGTCTCCCAAAGGAGAATGCCACTCACTTTGGCACACTACCCTGTGGTCGGACACGATGCAACACGTGCAAGTATGTCATCTCAACCCAGAAGGTATCCTTTCCTAAGGCTACGTACACCATCACTAGTAGCTTCACGTGTGAATCGCGTAATGTCATTTATACGATCATATGTAAACGTTGCTGCAAAACCTATATTGGCCAAACAAGCAAATGACTTGGGGACAGATTCAGCCAGCACTTAAATGACATCTCTCAGCAAAAGTCCACACCAGTTGCCACACACTTCAATAGTCCTGACCACCAGGGTCCCATCGACATCCAGGTCACTGCGATCCGATCCTGCTCCTCTGACACTGCCAGCCGAGAACAGCTTGAGAACCGTCTTATCCACCGCATGGGGTGTCTAAAACCAGCCGGTCTCAACACTTTCCACACCTTTGTCAGAGGTCACCCTTTCCTCTCTTGCTCTATTTGGACTATTTCCACTCTTATCCTATTCTTCTATTTTTATGCCATTCTCGATAATATGTATGGATGTACACGTTTTCTAATTTGTCTTGATTTTTTATTTCATATTCATTTATCTCCTACTTATTCTGTCCTCTTCTATTTCCAGTCCCCACTTTTATTATATTTAGGTAGTTTTTTGTTCAGTTTCGTTTTTTAGTTTTTAGTTTCTTAGTATGTATTGTGTACATCCGGGGTCAGAAGTCACTTCCTTTTCAGCCATGCTTCGCCTTCAGGGAAGTACCTAGGTTTTATTTTTATTTTTATTTATTTTTATATTTCTTTAAGTTCTTATGTCTCCTATCAAGCCTTCACTTTCTTTCTTTTCCTGACTAAGGCTTTGTGGCCGTAACGTAGACTATTCTCTTTGTCTTTTGTCCTCGTAAGACGAATCACCTCTTTTCGATTTTTTTTTCAAACCCACCGAAAGTTTAGTAAGGAGCTCTTCTAATAATGGCATAGGTTCAGCATCAAATTTCGTCACCTGGTTTAGTTTGCGATAGTCGACGCAAAGACGTATGTTATTGTCTTTTTTTTCTGACAATAACCATAGACGAAGAGTATGCCGAAGTAGATGGTTCAATTATTTTTAATTGAATCATTTCATCCAATTCTTTCTCAACTTGTGCCTGAAAGTGCAAAGGAATAGGATAAGGACGGATTCTGATAGGGTTGTAATCGGTAAGTATTATGTCATGTAACATCATTGATGTTTGTCCGGGAATGTCCGTAAGCCCGTCCTTAAAAGTTAGTAACATAGAAGAGACCTGTCTCTGTTGTTCAGCAGATAACTCTGAGGAGATAGATACATCTTCCCATGATTCCTTAGAATGTAGTGGGATAACCGAAAGAGGGAGGTTCACATCGGAAAAGGTAGCCTCTTCCTCCTGAATTACCGACAGAGATGTGTAATGACTATGCGGTAACACCGGATCGTCTGTCACTTGGAAAACAGGTTGTAGGTAATCGGGTCTATCATGAAATTCTGTTAACATATTAATATGGAAGGTTTTATGCTTTCCATCCACATCGACGACATAGTCGACATCAGAATGTCTAGATATAACAGCATAAGGACCCTTCCATGAGATAAGAAGTCTGTTTTCCTTACAAGGGAGTAATACCAATGCCATGTCACCGGGACAAAGTTGTCGTAACCGCCTATTTTTATTTGCGAATTTCCTCGCCTTCTCCTTAGCAAATTCCGATGCAGAGGTAGCTAACCTACATGCTTCGATAATTTTCTTCCTTAACGCAATTACATATTCGTAAGAGGATTGAGTTTCCTCGCTGATATCCTCAGTAGTTATTAAGTCATGCAGTAATGATATAGGACCGCGCGGTTGCGCACCAAAGATAAGCTGGAATGGGGAAAAGCCTGTGTGCTCATTAGGGACTTCTCTATACGCAAAAAGGGCAGCGGGTAAAACCCTGTCCCAATCCTGAGGGTGATCCTCAGTTATCATTCCTAGTAAGTTTTGAGCGTTCTATTTAGACGTTCGACTAACCCGTTTGACATCGGATGATAGATACTACTTAAAGACCTTTCAATACGTAGTGTAGACATCACCTGAGACATAGTGTCAGATATTAGTTGTGTGCCATGATCAGATAAGATTTCTTTTGGAAATCCTAGACGTGAGAATATTAACCAAAGAGCGTCTGCAGTATCAGCAGTAGAGATGCTCTTAAGAGGTATAGCCTCTGGCCAACGGGTACACATGTCAATGCACGTTAGGATAAATTGATGTCCTCTGGCAGACTTGATCTTAAAAGGACCAATAATGTCTATTGCCATCTTCTGAAAAGGGCGGATTGGAATATCCGCAGCCTGGATAGGTACAGCATGGCGTGGACCTCGTGACTTCACTTCCTGACATATCTTGCAGGAGCGACAATAAATACGTATATCTTTATTCACGTGTGGCCAAAAGAAGGAAGCAAGAACCCTCGATTTAGTACGGGAAAATCCCATATGACCAGCACACTGAGAGTCGTGAGCATGTTGTAGAATTCGAACTCTCATACTCTTAGGTACTAGAATTTGCGAATGCATAGACGTCGCAGAGTCTTGCACCATACGGACTAGTACTCCATTCTTTATCGCGATCCAAGATTTGCGATTTGTGTTAAGGTTTGGATTATCATTTTCAACTAGGCGAAAGAATTTTTCCAAAGAAGTGTCATCTTGTTGAAGTTTTATAAAGACTCTCAGTAAATCACCGAGTGATCATCTTGGTTATGCACTTCATTAGCTTCGACTGATGGAGTCTGAGAAATATTTTGAGCTTGCGCTCTTGTAGTGACTGCATTAGCAGCTTGAATATTTTTTTCTTCTCCCAGATAGCAATTTCCTGCGGTGTACACTCCTTAATTCCGTGTATACGGCCAACGATAAGATCCGCAATGGGATTTGGGAGTAAACATGCGTGGACCTGTCCCGTAAAAAAGGAAGTAGCTATATGGATAATAGCAGTCGGATACTTTTCAAGAGTTCCCCCAAATGTGACACATTTCACCACCTTTCCAGTGGCACAAGATTGATTTATGAGATTGTCTAACCCCAATAGTTGTGCATCTAGAATAAAAATGTACTGAGACTGGATCATTATTCACGAAACCTTTATGTAGGATAAGAGACCCTCTTCCGTCATACGCAGCTGCTGCAGGGAGAGCGGGTAGAGGATGACCACAACTCAAAGTATATATAGTTGTAGGTTCGAACAAAGTTGTGCATTGTGTTGCGATTTACCGCGACTATTATTTTTCTTGAAATCATTGTTATTTTGTCTATTGAAAATATTGTTTTGGTTTGAAACAAAGTTTCCATGGTTGTGATTGTCATTTTCACATTGATCAAAATATCTCTTAGATGGGTTTTGTTGTCTCCCTGAAAAGTTATTATTTGTACGACTACTTCTATTATAGTAACCTCTTCTAAAGTTCCTATAATTATTATGACCGAAATATAGAGGACTATTAGATTGTCTCCAGTTCCTAGAAGAAGAATCATTACGAGAAGGATCTCCTTGGTTCTGTCGAAAATTATGATTACTCCTCCTATCAAAGTTGCGCTGAGCACCTTGATATTTACGACGAAAATTAGGACCATATGGTGCTGCTGAAGCCACTGGTAAACCTTCTTTGATTTTAGAATTACTAACAGTTACATCTGGGTGTGCAGTGACATTTTGGCAACAATATTGTTCCATATCTTTTAAGTTTGTAGGCTTACGCTCATGTAAAGAGGCAAGAAAAGACTCACTAACTGATGACATGACTTTGTCACGAAGCAATAAGTCCATAAGGGCTTCATATGTGTGTTCAGTCTTTGACAGCTCGACCCAACGTGAAAACGTTAGACGTATCTTTGAGATAAAATCTGAAAATTCTACCCCAGTTTCTGGTAGCATAGTCTTAAAGCGAAGACGATAACCATCTTCATTAAGCTGATATTTCTTTAATAAGGTCCCTCTGGCAACATCATAATTAAACTTGTCAGGGCCCTCTACCATATACTATTCAATGTTTCACCTTTAAGTATCTCCATTAGTTGTGCAACATATTGCGATTTGTCTACCTTATGAGTTTCGCATGAAAGTTCAAATCTATTTAGATAGAACGTTATATCGTCACAGGTAGAGTTGAAAGCAGGTAATTGGACCTTATAAGTACCAGCATTTGTCTTATTAGAAGTTGTTTGATTATTTGAATCATTTTGAGAATTACCCATATTCACCAACTTTAATTTCTCCAACTCCAAAGCTAAAATTTTTTCATCATGTTCCATTTTCTGTTTTCTCTCCTCAGCTTCTAGCTTCTGTTTTCTTTCTTCAGCTTCTAGCTTCTTTTGTTCCATCTCCATGTGAAACTTTCTCTCATCTGCTTTTCTTTGTTGCTGAACTTCTAATTTCTTCTCTTCTATCTTTTGTCTCTTTTCTTCAGCTTTCTGCGCCTTGGCATATTCCGCAAGTGCAAAATCCTTTAATTTATCTCCAGTTTCGCCAAGGGCTCTCCCTTGCTCAATAAAGTAATCCAATGTAGACATTATGTCTAATAATATACTATAACACTTTGTATAATATATATTATCTCAGAAACTCACTTAATCCCAACCTTAGTGGGAGACAAGTCTTTATCAAAGAACTTGTACAATAACTTGATTACAATATCACCAATAATCACCTCTATCTATAGTGCATTATACAATTAATAGTGCATTACCTAGTACGCATATAGACAGTGTATGACAAAATCAACTATACATACAAAAATAACAAGGACAAGATATCAATCACAAACGAAAACGTTCGCAGGGATCAACAAAAGAATAAAGCAGAACTAAAGAGGAATGTTACAAAACTTGTAATGACAGCTGCGAAATATAACGATAAGACAATAACAACACAGTGTATAAACGAAAAGGTGTAAAGAAATAAACGATAGGAAGAGAAGGCGAACAAATACAAACAAATTAATCAAAACTAAAGAACAGAGAAAAAAATATACGAAAACAACACTAACACATGTCGTCACAGCTAAACAAAAATAGCAACAAAAGTCGCTAGCGATTTCCACTGAGGGAAATACGCAATGGTCCCTAAAGAACGCTCACAGTAGGCCATCGGTTAAGTGGGAAGTACCCTACTGGAGTCACCACCCAACCGAACCCGCTGATAACTTAAATGTCGTGGATTCGGTCCCCACACTGGCCACCACTGTTGAAATTGTGTTTACGAGACTGTTGAAGGTGGTATATATATAAGTGGTACCACAGTAGAAGATAGGTGTACTGGCACTGTTGGTAGATGGTACTGCCACTGGTGTAAATATGTTGACATACACGCTCACACAGGGCTACTGTAAATAGGTCATGAAGACGTCACAGTAACACAGGATGATGAAGTCAGGGAGCGTTGAACGACTGGTGACGTTTCCAAACATTTTATTACAGTACAATATAACAGCACGCTGACATCGACACATACATTGTCATCTAAACCAAGGTTCAACACATCATAGACGTAATCACACGTCAATACACCTCTGGCAAAAAATAGGCCGCTTGAACAGCGGGCTTACAGACATAGTTCATTGATACTTTGGTACAACACCTCTGGCAAAAATAGGCCGCCTTGGACAGCGGGCTTACATAAATAATTCATTGATCATTTGGCTCAACACCTCTGGCGAAAATAGGCCGCCTTGGACAGCGGGCTTACATAAATAATTCATTGATCATTTGGCTCAACACCTCTGGCGAAAATAGGCCGCCTTGGACAGCGGGCTTACATAAATAATTCATTGATCATTTGGCTCAACACCTGTGGCGAAAATAGGCCGCCTTGGACAGCGGGCTTACATAAATAATTCATTGATCATTTGGCACAACACCTCTGGCGAAAATAGGAATGTTACCACTTCTCCGCACCGGGAGTAAGTCGCCTAAATAACTCAAAGTTTTATGGCAATGCAAATAAGTTCAAAATGTCTTCTTTACCTTCTCTGCCTTCCATGAATCAAACACCAGAAACACTTGCCATTTCCTAGGCTTATAACTCCAAGCCAGAATCACATTAAAAGGGGAATCGAAAACATAATCTAATCACAGAAGAACTCTGATCCCATAAGACACTTAGCCAGAGCAAAAACGCTGAACAACTTGTCAGCTCAAAAACGCCAGGCGACTCCACAAAAAACAGTCTTTCCATCGCGCCCAAATCCTAGCGCATGCGCAAATCAATCGCGCGCCCTGAGTTCGTTCACTACAGGAATGTACACGAAACTGTTCCCAGAAAATATACGAACAGAACTGATAAGGGTGGATTTGGTGATGCTTACTGGCCACTATGAACGTTGCAGTAGTATGTCCAAATCGTTGCTAAAATGTAGTCAAATGTATGGTACCACCCCTATCGACACCAGGTATATAATAGACTAAAGTGCAAGGTGTCTTGACTGGTTTGTTGTTGTTGTTGTGGGTGTAGATGGGATGAAACTTCACAGATCTACAAAAACATGAGGTATGACGTGGAAGTCATAAAAGTGCGAAACTGCTGCGGACGTTTCCATAATTTATTTGGACGCCACAAGCACAGATACGTTACATAAATCATAGACATCAATAGTTCAATGTATTCAGCATTCTAAAGTTTCTTCATGAATCTGCATCAAAATCTTGCAACTGTGTCAGCTGCATATCATCAATGTTCATTAAATAATAACACTGGCTAACAAAAAAAATTTTTTTTTTTCTTTCTCTAACATTTCTATGTTTTTCTGGTCAATTTTAATGCGCTGTTTTTAAATCTGCAAACCGTTTTTCTCTATCAGGACGGGATCTCTAGAAATACGCAATTGAAGTTTTTTAACAACGCATACAGTATTACAACATCATTTGTACAAGAAGTATAACAGTTATGTAGGCTTGAATTTCTTTGCAGTCGACTTTCGTCGGTGAATGGCATGTGGTACATCGCGATGAAGCATCTAACAATAATCGGCAAGCCTGGTCACACTCCACCGTCCTTGATAACGTGACTCCATTACGGCGAAATCATGATGGAATCGTTCTCCATGTTCATCGCTGACTTCGCCAAGGTTGTCAGGGGAAAAGTCAAGATGCAAATCGAGCAAATGGATTTTGAGGGACATGTTACAGCCCATAATTCTGTATGCATCTATGCACTGCTTAACAATATGCACATAGTCGGCAGATTTGTGATTTCCCAGAAAGTTATCGACGATCGATTTGAATGCCATCCATGCACGAAGTTCACTACCATGTAACAAGTTCTCGAATTGTTTGTCTGCAATAACTTTCCTAATCTGAGGTCCTACAAAGATACATTTATCTTTTCATCGCTAATTTGCGGAAACTTTTCTCGAAGATAAGTGAAAGCTTTGCTCGTTTTATCTAACGCTTTTACGAAATTCTTCATGAGCCCCAACTTTATATGTCACGGTGGTAAAATGATGATGTCTTTGTTAACTAATGGCTCGTATATTATATTTTTATGCCCGAGCTGCATACGATCCCTGAAAGGCCACACCTTTCTTGCATAATGTTCCTGTCTGTTGCGGCTGTCCCATTCACATCGGAAGCAACAAAATTTAGTATACCCAGTCTGCATGCCCGTGAGAATTGCAATGACCTTTAGGTCTCCACAAATTCGCCATTGGTAGTCATTGTACTTTTTTTTTGCCAAAAGTATAGCCATATTGTCATAAGTTTCTTTCATATGAACAGAGTAGGCGACTGGAATTGATGAAAATAAATTTCCATTATGCAATAACACGGCTTTTAGACTAGTCTTGGAAGAGTCGATGAAAAGTCGCCATTCGTTGACTATGTGCTCATGACCGAGGTGCACCATTAGACCTTTTACATCTTTGCAATAGCAAATGTCATCATCCATCTCAAAGTATTGAACAAGTTCTCTGTGTCTATGATGAAATTTAGATATCGGAGTATTGGGCGCTAAAAGATTCCATTCTTTGAGTCGCGAACCGAGTAATTCCGCTTGTCCTTTGGTGAGAGCGAGATCATGTATTAGATCTGAAAGTTCTGAATGGTTAATTAAGTGAACACCATCATTCACCGGTATATAATCCGAGTCAGAATTAGTTTCTAACGCAGGTAAACTATCACTTTCTGATGGTTCATTCATGTCCAACGGATATTGTTCTGGTGGAACTGGGATCGGACACGTGATTGGATCATGAGGCACTGGTTTCGAAACCGATTCAACATTTGGATAAACCACAGACTTTCTAGTTTTAAAAGTGAAACCATAGATATTTGTCAAGCAGAAGTAACAATCAGTAGCGTGATTTGTCGGTTCACGCCATATTACTGGCACTCCAAAAGGCATCGACTTATGCTTCTGCGATTTTCGTAACCAACCTGCCAATGTATTTGCACAAGTCGAACAAACTGCATTTGGCTTCCAAGATTTATTTGCATCATCAACTTTCGAATCGAAATAAAGTTCATATGCTTTCTTTAGCAATGGTGTAAAGTTTTTCTGGTGAACACGATCGGTAAAATATCCACACACGTAACAGAACAGATCAGCTGAATTTCTACAACTTCTAGAAGCCATATTTCACTCAGAATTATTTCAAAATACAGTAACTATTTGAAATATAACGTAACATATGTCATGCATCTTTTAGCAGTATAAAATGTAGAATTATTTTGCATTTTATTAATTTTTATAAAGTTATATAGTAAAAATGAAACGGAGCAAATAACGGTTTCCCAAAAATATATTTATTCACAAATATCTTAAGAACCCGACGTGATAGAGATAAACGGATTTCAAATTTGAAATCAGCGCAAGAAACTGACCTAAGAACACTTATTCTTATATAAGAAAGAAAAATGTTGTTTGTCAGTGTAATCAATACTCCTCTGATGCTGGCAGATCAGATGTACAAAAATAAGTCTATTATTGTCCGCGCGAGAATAGCATTTCAGGAGTACAGGTCAAGCTGACCATTATAGCGTCCCTAAGTCTAACCCTCGACATAGGTGCAATCGCTGGCATAGCGAATCCTAGAACATAGAAATTGTTCTGTGGGCCTAGAGCGACCCGTGTATATATATATATATATATATATATATATATATATATATATATATATATATATATATATATATATATATATATATATATATATATATATATATATATATATATATATATATATATATATATATATATATCAGATATAAAGATACCGGTGGTGAAATTTCCTAGTAAAAGAACTTCTCCATTCTGTAACACACAAGCGAGCAGAGATCGACACAATGTCTAACATCTAGGTAGATCACAGAGTTCAATAAAGGAGGTATTACCTTTCTTCAGAATCAACACCACAAAACATACGCCTCCAGGCGGTTTTTGAATCATATAGGGAAAGCCTCGTTAGCTAACTAACTCACAGGAGGACTGTAGAATTCCCTAACAAAATCACAGACGCAGAAGCGTCCTATCTCTGCTCAGTACATCTCGTCGAATCCCTGGGCGGAAGACGATTCTAACCCTCTTAAAGTTTAGACATGCGCAGAACGCATACATCTGACTAACACTCACAACGAAACGATGAAGGAACCATTTCAACAAAGCTATGTTCAGAAATCACGCCTTATATGTACATGGGAATAAAACTCAACCCTAGTTTCAATCATTCCAAGAAATTGTTGACTGATACTACCGTATAAGGAGACATCGTTCGAATAAATGAATCAGCGAGTCAAGACACAAGATAAGATAACCAACGAGTCAACCAACAAGAGAAGTTAACCCCCATAGTACAATGTACCCATAGTTTAAACAAAGGTTATCTGCCTTAGATCACAAAAAATTTAAAGTGAACAATTCATACCGATTAATTACACACAGTCTTAGGAAAAAGTTCTGTGCGCAACATTACCGCACCCCCCGGAAAAAAAAGAAACTTTTTTTTTGAATCCTCGAGCCAGAAAAAAACAGGCTCGTAACGCACGTATGATGCGCGGATATAATGCCTAATATGAGGCTAGCTCGACGCATGGAGCGAAACTGAGATTATATCTCAGATCCTTAGAGAAAAAATTTCCCTAAGTGTACACGTATATTCCAGGGAGGTGCCACCAACATACGCCACATGATGGCAACATCATAATGTAAGCAAAATTATACTCACATAAATACAAATATGTTATCATAGTATGAAGTGTAATAAACTGCACATTTGAAAAAAAAAATACATTATACAGTCATACAATGTATTTCTAATCAATACTAATAAATTAGATGTTCCTCTTAGACATGGATATAATCGTTCCACAACAGGTAAGAACTTGACATACTTCATGGTTGACATAATGTTCATACTCTCGCAGACGTCAATGATGTGCTGCGAAAATATCAATAACACAAATCTTTATGGTATATGCTAAATTTCTTAATAAAGTAAGCAAAATATAATATATAAATTGTGGCCATGTGAGCTTTTGGCCCGTATATTGCTAACTAAACCTTCTTTCGTTATACCAAAATCAGTAACAGAACAAGGCAATTACAATGCTATAAATTCCAAAAATGAGCACATATGTGCTAATATATCCTTATGGTAGAGAACTGTTATAGATCTCGACGTTTAACAGGGAATATATATGACAGAAGAATTAAGTGGAATCATGTGGGCATCTAGACAGACTGTCTGCCATCACATTATCCGAACCACGGATAGCTCGCACCGTGAAATGAAAGGGTTGAAGAGCTATGGCATATCGAGTGGACCTCGAGCTCTTCAAGTTTTTGCTCTGAATAGCAGTAAGCGCTTTCTGGTCGGTTTCCACAATGAAATGTGCGCCTAGAAGGAATCTTTGCAACTTGAGAATTGACCAAACCATAGCCAATAATTCATGGTCTAAAACCGAGTAATTCTTCTCTGCAGCATTTAATTTCCTAGAGATATACATCACCGGATGCAGAGTATCTGAATACTCCTGCATTAGTGCTGCCCCAATCCCAGTGAACGAGGCGTCACTTCGAAGAACAAAAGTCTTCTCAATAGTAGGTAACCTAAGGATAGGTGGAGATGAAAATAGAGTTTTAATCTGGTCCAATGAGGATTGACATTCTTGAGACCAGCGGATCAGATTAGGCGATCCTTTCTTCAATAAAGTAGAAAGAGGTGCCATAATGGAGGACAGATTCGGAATGAATCGTCCGTAAAATTGTATCAAACCTAAGAGACTACGCACTTGTTTTTTCGTCTTAGGGACAGAAATGTTAAGTATTTTTGAAACATTGTGGTCCTCTGTCTTTAAAAGACCATGACCAACACGATGACCCAGGAAAGACATCTCACTAAATCCTATAAAGGCTTTAGAGGGTTTTGCAGTCAAGTTATACTCGCGAAGAGTAGACAGCAATTCGTATAAACCCAAATAGTGATCTTCCCAGGAATAACTGAACAGACAGATATCGTCTAAGTATGCTATGACATCTGTACGATATGCGAGAATTCGACGCATCATGCGTACCAATGTAGCAGGGGCGTTCATAAGACCGAAAGGCATGAAATTCCATTGGAATAAACCCCTAGGTGTAGAAAAAGCAGTAAAAGGTTTGGCTCGTTCAGTTAAAGGAACTTGCCAATAACTTTTCGATAAGTCGAGTTTGGTAAAGAATTTAGAATTAGAAAGTTTGTTTAGTAGCTCTTCCAATGAAGGCATAGGTTCAGCATCGAATTTCGTAACTTGGTTCAATTTGCGATAATCCACGCAAATGCGAATGTTATTATCCTTCTTTCGAACAATAACCATAGACGAACAGTATGCTGAAGTGGATGGTTCAATGATTTCCAATCGTATCATTTCATCCAATTCTTTTTCGACTTGTGACTGAAAATGGACAGGTATCGGATAGGGTCTGACTCTGATAGGATTATGGTCAGTTAGTATTATGTCATGTTCAATGACATGTGTGTGTCCCGGGATGTCGGTAAGGACATCCTGAAATGTTTGTAACATCGAAGAAACTTGTCGATGTTCCTCAGCGGAAAGATTAGGAGAAACGGAAACGTTTTTTCCAAGATTCCGTTGAATGAAGTGGGATCACAGGAAGAGGGAGATTGACATCAGAAAAAGTAGTTTCCTCATCCTGTATAACTGACAGGGATGAGTAATGACCATGAGGTACTGGAGAATTGTCCGTTGCCTGGAAAATAGGCTGCAAATAGTCAGGTCTTTCATGAAATTCCGTGAGCATATTTATGTGGAAAGTTTTATGCTTTCCATCAATATCGACAACATAGTCGACATCGGAAATTTTAGAGACTATTGCATACGGACCTTTCCATGCAATAAGAAGTCTGTTCTCCCTTGACGGAAGAAGAACGAGTGCTTTGTCACCTGGACAAAGTTGTCGTAGACATCTTTTCTTTTTTTTTGCAAACTGCCTTGCCTTTTCTTTAGCAAATTCGGATGAAGAAGTTGCTAGTTTGCATGCCTCGATGATCTTTTGCCTAAGAGCAATGACATACTCGTAAGAAGATTGAGTCTCATCGCTAATATTATCGGCAGTGATAAGATCGTGGAGTAAAGACATAGGGCCGCGCGGTTGCGCGCCAAAGACAAGTTCAAAAGGAGAAAACCCTGTGTGTTCATTGGGGACCTCTCTATAAGCAAAGAGAGCCGCGGGTAAAACCCTGTCCCAATCCTGAGGATGATCCTCAGTTATCTTCCCAAGTAAAGTTTTTAGTGTCCTATTCAAACGCTCAACTAACCCATTAGACATTGGGTGATAGATACTGCTGAGAGACCTTTTAATATGTAGCATAGACATTACCTGTGACATAGTGTCGGATATAAGTTGAGTGCCATGGTCTGACAATATTTCTCCGGGGAATCCCAAGCGAGAAAATATTAGCCAAAGAGCGTCTGCGATATCGGCAGTGGAGATGCTCTTGAGAGGTATAGCCTCTGGCCAACGTTATCACATATCGACACATGTAAGGATAAATTGATGTCCTCTGGTCGACTTGATCCTAAAAGGACCGATAATATCTATTGCCATTTTCTGAAAAGGGCCAATAGGAATGTCAGCAGCCTGGATAGGCGCAGCATGTCGTGGTCCTTTCGATTTGACCTCCTGACACACTTTGCAAGAACGACAGTTAATTCGTATGTCCTTGCTCACAAATGGCCAAAAGAAAGCCGCAAGAACCCTCGACTTTGTACGGGAAAAACCCATATGTCCAGCACATTGCGAGTCATGAGCATGTTGCAATATTTGTAATCTCATACTCTTAGGCACAAGAATTTGAGAATGAGTGGACGTAGTCGAGTCTTGTACCATACGCACAAGTACGCTGTTCTTCATAGAAATCCAAGACTTTCTATTAGTATTCTGATTTGGATCACCTTTTTTTGCTAGAATGAAGAATTTTTGTAAAGAAGGATCTTCTTCTTGCAATTTTATAAATGAGTCACGTGAAATAATCAAGTGACTATTTTGGCGATCTACTTCATTATTATCAGTTAATGAAGTTTGAGGTGGATCCAGAGCATGTGCTCTTGTGACCACCGCATTGGTAGCTTCAATGTTTTGCTCCTCCCAAACAGCAATCTGCTGTGGGGTACATTCCCTAACTCCGTAAATACGACCAATAATAAGGTTTGCAATAGGGTTTGGAAGGAGACACGCGTGGACATCTCCCGTAAAGAAGGGAGTAGAAATATGTATTATGGCAGTAGGATACTTTTCCAAAGTGCCACCAAATGTTACACATTTGATGACCTTTCCTGTAGCACAGGATGGATTTACAAGAGATTGCCTAACACCAATAGTAGTACATCCAGAATCAAATAGAACTGTGACTGGATTACTATTTACAAGAACCTTATGTAGTATAAGAGAACCTCTCCCGTCATGCGCAACAGCAGCAGGAAGAGCGGGAAGAGGATGACCACAGCTTAAAGTAGTTAAGGTAGTCGGTTCGAACAAAGTACTGCATTGGGGACATTTAGTTGCCCTACTAAAGTCGAAGGCAGAACATGTGATAGCACTAGAGTTTTTATCATCATCACCTTGTTTACATGCTCCCTGAGACTCCTGCTGTACAGAGTTTGCCTTTTGATATCTCTTTCTTTTATGTTGCGATCTACCGCGACCATTATTGCCTCTGGAATTATCATTAAACTCCCTACTGTAATTGTTATCCTGGTTTGAATTCCAGTTTCCATAACTGTCATTACCATTTCTATACTGTTGAGAACCTCTATTATATTGGTTTTGAGGTCTCCGCGAAAAATAGTTTCCTCTATACTGACTACCTTTGCGAAAATGTCTGAAATTATTGGGAGTAGTATACCGTGGAGTATCAGCTTGTCTCCAGTTCTGCGAAGAAGAATCACCCTGAAATTGATTGCTATGATTCTGAGCATAATTACGGTTACTCTTCATATTAAAATTTTGTTGGCTACCCTGAAATTTACGCATGAGATTTGGGCCATAAGGTGCTGCCGAAGCAACTGGCAGACCTTCTTTTACTTTAGAGTTGCTAATGGTTACGTGAGGATGCGCAGTGACATACTGGCAACAGTATTCTTCCATTTCTTTTATGTTTTTAGGCTTACGCTCATGAAGAAAAGAAAGAAAAGATTCATTGACAGAAGACATAACCTTGTCTCTAAGTAGTAAGTCCATAAGTGCTTCATATGTATGTTCTGTCTTAGACAGCTCAACCCATCGTGAAAAAGTAAGACGTATCTTTGAAATGAATTCAGAGAATTCAACTCCATTATCTGGCAACATATTTTTAAATTGAAGACGATAGCCGTCTTCGTTAAGTTGGTACTTCTTTAACAAGACTGCCCTGATAACCTCATAATTGTTCTTGTCAGGCTCATCTACCATACTTAACATACTCAAAGTATCACCTCTAAGTAAATTGGACAACTGATAAACATACAGTGATTTATCTATGTTATGTGTTTTACAAGCACGTTCGAATCTATCCAGATAAAACGTTATATCGTCACTGGAAGCATTGAATACAGGTAGTTTAATCTTAAAAGTACTTGCATTGAACTTATCTGACACCCTATTTGCATCATTAGCATTACAGTGTTCAACAATCTCAACTTTTCTAACTCCAAAGCTAAGAGTTTTTCTTCATGCTCCATTTTTGCTTTTCTGTCATCAGCCTCTCTTTGTAACTTTTTCTCTTCAGCCTCTCTTTGTAACTTTTTCTCTTCAGCCTCAGCCTCTATCTCTAGTCTTTTATTTTCAGCCTCTTTTTCAAGTCTTTTATTTATAGCCTCTTTTTCAAGTCTTTTATTTTCAGCCTCTTTGTCCAATCTTCTCTCCTCAGCTTCAGCTTCTCTTTTTTGTTTTTCCATTTCCATTTGGAATCTCCTTTCATCCCCCTGCATCTGCAATTTCTTTTGTTCAGCTTCCATTTCCATTTTTTTCTCATCCACCTTTAATGCTTTATCATATTGAGTAGTCGCATATTCTTCCAATTTATCACCAGTCTTACCAAGGGATTTCCCTTGCTCAATAAAGTACTCAAGTGTAGACATGATGTCTAATATTATGAGTCGCAAAACTTGAAATAATTAATTAACTTATTTCAACCTTAATGGTAACAAGACTTAAAAAAGTACTTGTATAATCACAATGTTTACTCCAATCTCTGTGGGAAACAAGTCTTTGACAAAGAACTTGTATTATCAAATGTATAATAATATCACCAGTCACTTCTTAATCATCAGGGCACTACACAAATTAGTGCATAAACACAAATCCATCAGTTATTTATCATAACTGCACTACATAGGTAATAGTGCATGAGTAAATCCACCAGTTAGTTATGATAAGTGCACTATACAAACAATAGTGCATGAGCAAATATGTAACAATAGTGAAAGCTAACTATGCAAGAACTATGTAAACAATAACAAAGATCGAAGACAATGTAAACAATAACAAAGATCAAAGACAATGTAAACAATAACAAGGATCAAAGACAATACGAAAACATTCGCAAAAGTTAACTAAATAAACAGCGAAAACTAAAAGAAAATATCACAAAGAATGTGATGACAAATGCGAAAAATGTAAACAAACAAATGACGTCACAATGTATAAACAAAAATGGTGTAAAGAACTGAATAATAGAAAAGAGGAGACCTACAAATACAAACAAATCAAAACAAAACTAAAGAATGCGAAAAAATACCGAAAACAAAACTGCACATGTCGTCACAACTAACAAAAATAGCAACAGATGTTGCATGCAAATTTTTAATTAAGAAAATTGCTCCTACCAGAACGCTATCATAAGACCTCTATGACGTGGTATCTCTTATGATAGTCACCTACCCAACCAGCCCGCTGAAATATAAACATATAAATATACAAATAACATATAACATGTAAACATGTAGCAAAAAGTGTGTGAAAGTATAGAAGGCTCAGTTAGAACATAAGGGCACAGTTCACAAACAAACAGGCCACTTAACTTATATGTGTCCAAACGTCAGCACGGTGCAGAACAGGTTGCGATCAGCATTCTGAGGATAAATGATCCAACGTTGATCGACAACTGCTCCCAAAAATAGCCATGACGCAGGAAATGAGCTTCTGATACTGGAAATGTTGTTTCGGCACTTGTCCTTCTTCCTTACAATGCTCGGCACTTGACCCTCTAACTGCAGTATGAGTAAATTGCTTCAATCGGCACTTGACCTTCTGAAAGCTATGAAATCGATAAACTGTCGGGCAGCGCCGGGTACTTTCACAATATAGCGGACATGCTATACGTCATTGTAGATGTTGTATCTTGCAGAAAGTATCGTTCACGAACTTGCATCTTGTAGAATGAATGGGTTTGTTGACCCCTGTGAGTGCTGGAACCAGTTGAACCCAGCTATTGGCCACCATAAAATGATAAGGGTGGATTTGGTGATGCTTACTGGCCACTATGAACGTTGCAGTAGTATGTCCAAATCGTTGCTAAAATGTAGCCAAATGTATGGTACCACCCTTATCGACACCAGGTATATAATAGACTGAAGTGCAAGGTGTCTTGACTGGTTTGTTGTTGTTGTTGTGGGTGTAGATGGGATGAAACTTCACAGATCTACAAAAACATGAGGTATGACGTGGAAGTCATAAAAGTGCGAAACTGCTGCGGACGTTTCCATCATGTATTTGGACGCCACAAGCACAGATACGTTACATAAATCATAGACATCAATAGTTCAATGTATTCAGCATTCTAAAGTTTCTTCATGAATCTGCATCAAAATCTTGCAACTGTGTCAGCTGCATATCATCAATGTTTATTAAATAATAATCAATACTCCTCTGATGCTGGCAGATCATATGTACAGAAATAAGTCTATTATTGTCCGCACGAGAATAGCATTTCAGGAGTACAGGTCAAGCTGACCTTTATAGCGTCCCTAAGTCTAACCCTCGACATAGGTGCAATCGCTGGCATAGCGAATCCTAGAACATAGAAATTGTTCTGTGGGCCTAGAGCGACCCGTGTATATATATATACATACATATATATATATATATATATATATATATATATATATATATATATATATATATATATATATATATATATATATATATATATATAAGATATCTTTATACCTGATATATATATATATATATATATATATATATATATATATATATATATATCAGGTATAAAGATACCGGTGGTGAAATTTCTTAGTAAAAGAACTTCTCCATTCTGTAACACACAAGCGAGCAGAGATCGACACAATGTCTAACATCTAGGTAGATCACAGAGTTCAATAAAGGAGGTATTACCTTTCTTCAGAATCAACACCACAAAACATACGCCTCCAGGCGGTTTTTGAATCATATAGGGAAAGCCTCGTTAGCTAACTAACTCACAGGAGGACTGTAGAATTCCCTAACAAAATCACAGACGCAGAAGTGTCCTATCTCTGCTCAGTACATCTCGTCGAATCCCTGTTCGGAAGACGATTCTAACCCTCTTAAAGTTTAGACATGCGCAGAACGCATACATCTGACTAACACTCACAACGAAACGATGAAGGAACCATTTCAACAAAGCTATGTTCAGAAATCACGCCTTATATGGACATGGGAATAAAACTCAACCCTAGTTTCAATCATTCCAAGAAATTGTTGACTGATACTACCGTATAAGGAGACATCGTTCGAATAAATGAATCAGCGAGTCAAGACACAAGATAAGATAACCAACGAGTCAACCAACAAGAGAAGTTAACCCCCATAGTACAATGTACCCATAGTTTAAACAAAGGTTATCTGCCTTAGATCACAAAAAAATTAAAGTGTACAATTCATACCGATTAATTACACACAGTCTTAGGAGAAAATTCTCTGCGCAACAAGAACCTTATATGGGCATATCGCTGGACACAAGTAAGCCCAAGGGGATATAACAACTAAAACAACCTATTCCAGAAAATAAAACTACTGGTAACCTCCCTTAGACCAAAAATATAAGAAGAAGTGAAAAGAGGGGCACATTAAAACTAACTGACACTTAAAAGTCTACCGCACCCCCCGGGAAAAAAAATGATAATATCATCATTTTTTGTGTGTGAAAAAAATACATTGAACAAATGAGGGCGGTAGCATATAAGTATATATATACAGTATATATATATCAAGGTAATCAATACAATGCATAAATAAATACCATAGTAACACTATAGCGTCTTCTCCTTCTTCCGTCCTTAACCACCGACCGTCAAAGCAGTCAGTGGCCATTACGCCTAGTGGCGTCTTAGGGCAACAGCAGATAGGTTTTCTTTGCCATTGTTTCCCATCACGCCTAGTTGCGTCTTTAGGGCAACGGCAAATCAACCCATTTGCCACTGTTTCCGTAATCGAAGTGACTGGCAAACGGGTGATCAGCCCGCTGTGAACACTATAGCGTGTATAACATAAATTCCCAAACACACGCTAAAAATAGTGAGCATGATGACGGAGGCACCAGGCTCATAACGCATAAATAATGCGCTGACGAAGGTCGTAAACAATTACAATGCCATAATACCGTGCTATACTAGCGCACGATAGAGCGTCGGGTGAGAAGAAAAATAAATCTCACCAAGTTTAGAGAAAATATTTTCTCATAGTACTAACATAATTATAAAAGGAAGTTGCCACCATAGCACAATAAAGTGCTGGCAACATAACAATGCCAGAAAAAATTAAATAGGTATGTCTTCATATACCACGAATAAAAATTACAATATTGCCATGCCATAATAAATTACCAAATTAGAGGTGTCATGAACGTATTATACTTTAACATTGTGATGTACAGCAATATAGAGACACCAACATATATCTTCTAAAGGATATATCAAACATAGCATCATATCTTTAACATAATACAGTGCAGACCTGATAAGGAGAACTCACCAGGGACCCAAGAAATAGTTCTTCTTATCAGAAATTCCTCTTATCAGATAAGAGTTCAAGCATATGGTAATGCATTTGCAACGTACAATGCAATAATGAATTAGCGTTGAATACGACAGATGTATGACAGAGAAATTATGTAAATCACCAAAAGTGTTAATGTACAACGTTGGCACAGATATCTAGATAATAACAGCACTTTTTACACTTTGAAAAGAAAAAGCTGCAATTTTCCTCTGTATCTTAGTACCCGTACTTGAATGAATAATAATGTCTTTCCATGACATCCTTAAATTCAAAGAAATTATAAATTAAATCATCTTGGCATCCAGCCTGCATTATATACATGTTAGTTTTATCCATGCAATTTGAAACTTCCAACTGTGAAATAGTTTGTACCGTTAACCCACAGTCATCATTATCTCTAGAATTTGTAAACTCTTAAATGATAAAGCACTCTTAAATGAAAAAGTCTGTAATTTCCCTCTGTGCCTTGGTACCTGAGTTAATAAAATGTCTTTCCATGGCCTCTTTAAATCCAAAGAAATGAGAAATTAAATCATCTTGGCATCCAGCCTGCATTATATGCATGTTAATTTTATCCATACAATTTGAAACTTCCATTTGTGAAACAGTTTGCACTGGCAACCCACAGTCATCATCATCATCTCCATCTAGGTCAGGACTGGAAAGGACAGAAGATGAAACTGTTGGCATACACATCCCTAGAATATCAGCACTGGCAAGGCTAGCACTACATGTAGTAACAATATCATTGTCAATGTTGACAAAATCTTCTGCTGAAATGTTCAGTTCTTGATATAGTCGATGAAGCAAAGGTTCCACAGAAGTTTCAATTATAATACTGCCATTACAAGTATTTGATACAACCGTGTTTTCATCATCTGTATCATCTCCAACTTTAAAGCCTGCTTTTCGAAAACAGTTTGCAATAGTCACAGGCAACACTTTACCCCATGCAGATTTCAACATAACAATAGCGTCCAGAAGGGTTATCTTGAAGTCTTCAGCAACCAAGTCTGCATCAATGTGACCTACAAGTTTGGACAACATTGCTGACCTATAATGAATCTTCAGATTTTGAATAATACCTTGGTCACAAGGCTGAAGTTTGGATGTCGCATTTGGTGGTAAAAATAAAAGTTCTGTTGCTTTTAGATTTTGAACATTTAGGTGGACTGAACAGTTGTCAAGCACCAAAAGAACTTTGCGATGTTGACGTTCCATAGAATGATCAAATGCATGTAGCCATTTGGTGAAAATGTCTGATGTCATCCAGGCTTTTGAATTAGCTGCATAATCAACACACAATTTTTTCAAACCGTTAAAACAGCGTGGATTTTTGAATTTACCGATTACAAGTAATGGCAATTTTTCTGAACCATCCATATTTGTACACACAACAGCTGTGATTCTTTCTTTCGATTTTTCCCCCCATGACACTTCATTTCTGAAGGAAAAAGTCTTGTCAGGCAGCAATCTCCAAAACAATCCAGTTTCATCAGCATTAAACACATCAGCGGAATTATACCTACTCATGGCTAGTTTTAGCACCTCCTCCGTCCATGACTCGGTAGTCGTTTCATTAACAGAATGCCTTTCCCCACACAAAGCTTTGTAAGTAATGTTGTGCCGTTTTTTTAAAACGACCCAACCAGCCAGGACTACATTTCCAGCCAGTCCGACCTTCCAGAAGTGCTAACTCTTCTGCCTTTGCAGTTAATATAGGTCCATTTACAGGAACATTTGCTGATCTCGCCATGGTGAACCATTTTAGGAGTGCCGTGTCAACAACATCACACGCCGCTTTTCGGTCCTTCATTCTGTGACAATGAACTTGTCCACCATAAAACATTTTTCTGTACCGATCCTTATTTTTTATGATTCCTGAAAGCGTTGATTTTGGAATGTCGAATTCCTTTGCTATTTCCATTTTCTTTTTGCCACTATTTTCCACTTCTTGTAATAGCTCAATCTTTCTTTTCAAAGATATGGATTTTAACTTTCCAGCCATTTTTAGAGGGGAAATAACTCAAATTCTAACATCGACGAAGCGCGCAATTTCCGAAAATAGCCGAAAAGTTGTACAAATGTCCAGGTACTGTATTTGAAAAAAGTTCGTCTTAAGCAGATCAAATTATATAGTCGGGACACGTTTAATCGTTCGGCATATCCGAAAATTCGTGATAAACGGATTCCGCTTAACCGGACATTTTTTACAAAGACAAAGAAGAAAAATTGCCGGGGATAAACAAATTGTTCTTCACAACAGAAATTCGCCACATCCGAGATCGCCTTAAGCGGTCTGCACTGTATCGTATACTAGTTTACAACATTAATAACTATCCGTCACTAATACAATTAAGCGATGATATGCAGAGTCCCAGAACACTGTGTGGTAGCGTCTATTCCTAATGGTAAACAGGGACATCACATCAAGGGATACTTGTAAACTGTAGAGATTCTCCGTATAACAGCATTGACTCGCTGTGAGAAAATATAAATAAAAGACATGTGTTTGACAACTGTAGGATTCTACAACATATAACACTTAATTGCAATTCCTACTTATTAAATGTGGCCATGTAAACTACCGGCCTTTATTTAGTGCTAATCAAACCTTCTTCCGTTACATTAGAGACGGCACCCGAGAAAGTAATACAAAGTGCTTAGCAGAATGTATTAAATAGAGTCAAGCAAATGTAATAACAGACTGTTAATGTATAACAGTGTTATGGGTATATAACAAACCCCGCTATGTATAAGAAAATACAGGCATGAGTGTCAAATAGAATTCTGTGGGCATCGAGACAGTATGTCTGCCATAACATTATCCGCACCACGAATAGCTCGAACAGAGAAGTGAAAAGGTTGAAGAGCAATAGCGTATCGAGTTGATCTTGAACTCTTCAAGTCTTTACTCTGTATAGCAGTGAGTGCTTTTTGGTCTGTTTCTACAATGAAATGGGCGCCAAGAAGGAATCTCTGAAGTTTAAGTATCGCCCAGACCATAGCCAATAATTCTCGGTCTAGTACCGAGTAATTCCGTTCTGCTGCATTCAGCTTTCTAGAGACATACATTACTGGATGCAGAGTTTCATCATACTCCTGCATCAATGCGGCCCCAATCCCTGTGGATGAGGCGTCGCTGTGAAGAACGAAAGTCTTACTTGCAATGGGTAGTCTTAGGATAGGGTAAGATGAAAATAGTGTTTTAATGTTATCCAATGAAGATTGGCATTCTGGGGACCAGCGTACCATATTAGGTGACCCCTTCTTCAGAAGAGTTGAGAGAGGTGCAGTGATAGACGATAGGTTTGGAACAAATCTTCCATATAATTGTATTAAACATAAGAGACTACGGACTGGCTTTTTTGTCTTAGGCGTAGTGATGTTCAAAATTTTAGAAGTGTTATGGTCCTCCATCCGCAAGAGACCATGACCCACACGGTGACCCAAAAAAGAAATCTCACTAAATCCAATATGGGCTTTGGATGGTTTAGCTGTAAGGTTATGAAAGCGTAGAGTAGATAACAGTTCATATAGACCTAAAAAGTGATCTTCCCAAGAATCACTAAAAAGACAAATATCGTCCAAGTAGGCAATAACATCCGAACGATGTGAAAGGATACGACGCATCATGCGTACAAAAGTAGCTGGGGCATTCATAAGGCCGAAAGGCATGAACTTCTATTGCAACAAACCCCTAGGTGTTGAGAAAGCAGTAAGAGGTTTGGCGCGTTCGGTAAGAGGAACTTGCCAATAACCTTTGGACAAGTCGAGTTTGGTAAAGTATCGAGAATTTGAAAGTTTAGTAAGGAGCTCTTCTAATAATGGCATAGGTTCAGCATCAAATTTCGTCACCTGGTTTAGTTTGCGATAGTCGACGCAAAGACGTATGTTATTGTCTTTTTTTCTGACAATAACCATAGACGAAGAGTATGCCGAAGTAGATGGTTCAATTATTTTTAATTGAATCATTTCATCCAATTCTTTCTCAACTTGTGCCTGAAAGTGCAAAGGAATAGGATAAGGACGGATTCTGATAGGGTTGTAATCGGTAAGTATTATGTCATGTGACATAATTGATGTTTGTCCGGAATTGTCCGTAAGCACGTCCTTAAAAGTTTGTAACATAGAGGAGACTTGTCTCTGTTGTTCAGCAGATAACTCTGAAGAGATAGATACATCTTCCCATGATTCCTTAGAATGTAGTGGGATAACCGGAAGAGGGAGGTTCACATCGGAAAAGGTAGCCTCTTCCTCCTGAATTACCGACAGAGATGTGTAATGACTATGCGGTAACACCGGATCGTCTGTCACTTGGAAAACAGGTTGTAGGTAATCGGGTCTATCATGAAATTCTGTTAACATATTAATATGGAAGGTTTTATGCTTTCCATCCACATCGACGACATAGTCGACATCAGAAATTCTAGATATAACAGCATAAGGACCCTTCCATGAGATAAGAAGTCTGTTTTCCTTACAAGGGAGTAATACCAATGCCATGTCACCGGGACAAAGTTGTCGTAACCGCCTATTTTTATTTGCGAATTTCCTCGCCTTCTCCTTAGCAAATTCCGATGCAGAGGTAGCTAACCTACATGCTTCGATAATTTTCTTCCTTAAAGCAATTACATATTCGTAAGAGGATTGAGTTTCCTCGCTGATATCCTCAGCAGTTATTAAGTCATGCAGTAATGACATAGGACCGCGCGGTTGCGCACCAAAGACAAGCTGGAATGGGGAAAAGCCTGTGTGCTCATTAGGGACTTCTCTATACGCAAAAAGGGCAGCGGGTAAAACCCTGTCCCAATCCTGAGGGTGATCCTCAGTTATCTTTCCTAGTAAACTCTTGAGCGTTCTATTTAGACGTTCGACTAACCCGTTTGACATCGGATGATAGATACTACTTAAAGACCTTTCAATACGTAGTGTAGACATCACCTGAGACATAGTGTCAGATATTAGTTGTGTGCCATGATCAGATAAGATTTCTTTTGGAAATCCTAGACGTGAGAATATTAACCAAAGAGCGTCTGCAATATCAGCAGTAGAGATGCTCTTAAGAGGTATAGCCTCTGGCCAACGGGTACACATGTCAATGCATGTTAGGATAAATTGATGTCCTCTGGCAGACTTGATCTTAAAAGGACCAATAATGTCTATTGCCATCTTCTGAAAAGGGCGGATTGGAATATCCGCAGCCTGGATAGGTGCAGCATGGCGTGGACCTCGTGACTTCACTTCCTGACATATCTTGCAGGAGCGACAATAAATACGTATATCTTTATTCACGTGTGGCCAAAAGAAGGAAGCAAGAACCCTCGATTTAGTACGGGAAAATCCCATATGACCAGCACACTGAGAGTCGTAAGCAATTTGTAGAATTCGAACTCTCATACTCTTAGGTACTAGAATTTGCGAATGCATAGACGTCGCAGAGTCTTGCACCATACGGACTAGTACTCCATTCTTTTTCGCGATCCAAGATTTGCGATTTGTGTTAAGGTTTGGATTATCATTTTCAACTAGGCGAAAGAATTTTTCCAAAGAAGTGTCATCTTGTTGAAGTTTTATAAAAGACTCTCGGGAAATCACCGAGTGATCATCTTGGTTATGCACTTCATTAACTTCGACTGATGGAGTCTGAGAAATATTTTGAGCTTGCGCTCTTGTAGTGACTGCATTAGCAGCTTGAATATTTTTCTTCTCCCAGATAGCAATTTCCTGCGGTGTACACTCTTTAATTCCGTGTATACGTCCAACGATAAGATCCGCAATGGGATTTGGGAGTAAACATGCGTGGACCTGTCCCGTAAAAAAGGGAGTAGCTATATGGATAATAGCAGTCGGATACTTTTCAAGAGTTCCCCCAAATGTGACACATTTCACCACCTTTCCAGTGGCACAAGATGCACTTATGAGAGATTGTCTAACCCCAATAATTGTACATCCAGAATAAAAAAAGAACTGAGACTGGATCATTATTCACGAAACCTTTATGTAGGATAAGAGACCCTCTTCCGTCATGCGCAGCTGCTGCAGGGAGAGCGGGTAGAGGATGACCACAACTCAAAGTAGATATAGTTGTAGGTTCGAACAAAGTTGTGCATTGTGGGCACTTTGATGCTCTCTCGAAATCGAAAGCATAGCAAGCATTAGCATTAGCGGTATTATTACCATTGTCACCCTGATTATTCATACATTGGGATTCTTGTTGAGCAGAGTAACCATGGTGACATGACCTATTATTATGTTGCGATTTACCGCGACTATTATTTTTCTTGAAATCATTGTTATTTTGTCTATTGAAACTATTGTTCTGGTTTGAACCAAAGTTTCCATGGTTGTGATTGTCATTTTCACATTGATCAAAATATCTCTTAGATGGGTTTTGTTGTCTCCCTGAAAAGTTATTATTTGTACGACTACTTCTATTATAGTAACCTCTTCTAAAGTTCCTATAATTATTAGGACCAAAATATTGAGGACTATTAGATTGTCTCCAGTTCCTAGAAGAAGAATCATTACGAGAAGGATCTCCTTGGTTCTGTCGAAAATTATGATTACTCCTCCTATCAAAGTTGCGCTGAGCACCTTGATATTTACGACGAAAATTAGGACCATATGGTGCTGCTGAAGCCACTGGTAAACCTTCTTTGACTTTAGAATTACTAACAGTTACATCTGGGTGTGCAGTGACATTTTGGCAACAATATTGTTCCATATCTTTTAAGTTTGTAGGCTTACGCTCATGTAAAAGGCAAGAAAAAACTCATTAACTGATGACATGACTTTGTCACGAAGCAATAAGTCCATAAGGGCTTCATATGTGTGTTCAGTCTTTGACAGCTCGACCCAACGTGAAAACGTTAGACGTATCTTTGAGATAAAATCTGAAAATTCTACCCCAGTTTCTGGTAGCATAGTCTTAAAGAGAAGACGATAACCGTCTTCATTAAGCTGATATTTCTTTAATAAGGTCCCTCTGGCAACATCATAATTAAACTTGTCAGGGCCCTCTACCATATACTATTCAATGCTTCACCTTTAAGTATCTCCATTAGTTGTGCAACATATTGCGATTTGTCTACCTTATGAGTTTCGCATGAAAGTTCAAATCTATTTAGATAGAACGTTATATCGTCACAGGTAGAGTTGAAAGCAGGTAATTTGACCTTATAAGTACCAGCATTTGTTTTATTAGAAGTTGTTTGATTATTTGACTCATTTTGAGTATTACCCATATTCACCAACTTTAATTTCTCCAACTCCAAAGCTAAAATTCTTTCATCATGTTCCATTTTCTGTTTTCTCTCCTCAGCTTCTAGCTTCTGTTTTCTTTCTTCAGCTTCTAGTTTCTTTTGTTCCATCTCCATTAGAAACTTTATCTCATCTGCTTCTCTTTGTTGCTGAACTTCTAATTTCTTCTCTTCTATCTTTTGTCTCTTTTCTTCAGCTTTCTGCGCCTTGGCATATTCCGCAAGTGCAAATTCCTTTAATATATCTCCAGTTTCGCCAAGGGCTCTCCCTTGCTCAATAAAGTAATCCAATGTAGACATTATGTCTAATAATATACTATAACACTTTGTATAATATATATTATCTCAGAAACTCACTTAATCCCAACCTCAGTGGGAGACAAGTCTTTATCAAAGAACGTGTACAATAACTATTTACAATATCACCAATAATCACCTCTATCTATAGTGCATTATACTATTAATAGTGCATTACCTAGTATGTATATAGACAGTGTATGACAAAATCAACTATACATACAAAAATAACAAGGACAAGATATCAATCACAAACGAAAACGTTCGCAGGGATCAACAAAAGAATAAAGCAGAACTAAGGAGGAATGTTACAAAACTTGTAATGACAGCTGCGAAATATAACGATAAGACAATAACACAGTGTATAAACGAAAAGGTGTAAAGAAATAAACGATAGGAAGAGAAGGCGAACAAATACAAACAAATTAATCAAAACTAAAGAACAGAGAAAAAAATATACGAAAACAACACTAACACATGTCGTCACAGCTAAACAAAAATAGCAACAAAAGTCGCTAGCGATTTCCACTGAGGGAAATTCGCAATAGTCCCTAAAGAACGCTCACAGTAGGCCATCGGTTAAGTTTGATGTACCCTACTGGAGTCACCACCCAACGAACCCGCTGATAACGCGAATGTCGTGGGTTCGGTCCCCACACTGGCCACCACGGTTGAAAGTGTGTTTACGTGACTGTTGAAGGTGGTATATATATAAGTGGTACCACAGTAGAAGATAGGTGTACTTGCACTGTTGGTAGATGGTACTGCTACTGGTGTAAATATGTTGACATACACGCCCACACAGGGCTACTGTAAATAGGTCATGAAGACGTCACAGTAACACAGGATGATGAAGTCAGGGAGCGTTGAACGACTGGTGACGTTTCCAAACATTTTATTACAGTACAATATAACAGCACGCTGACATCGACACATACATTTTCATCTGAACCAAGGTTCAACACATCATAGACGTAATCACACGTCAATACACCTCTGGCAAAAAATAGGCCGCTTGAATAGCGGGCTTACAGATATAGTTCATTGATACTCTGGTACAACACCTCTGGCAAAAATAGGCCGCCTTGGACAGCGGACTTACATAAATAATTCATTGATCATTTGGCTCAACACCTCTGGCGAAAATAGGCCGCCTTGGACAGCGGGCTTACATAAATAATTCATTGATCATTTGGCTCAACACCTCTGACGAAAATAGGCCGCCTTGGACAGCGGGCTTACATAAATAATTCATTGATCATTTGGCTCAACACCTCTGACGAAAATAGGCCGCCTTGGACAGCGGGCTTACATAAATAATTCATTGATCATTTGGCACAACACCTCTGGCGAAAATAGGAATGTTACCACTTCTCCGCACCGGGAGTAAGTCGTCTAAATAACTCAAAGTTTTATGGCAATGCAAATAAGTTCAAAATGTCTTCTTTACCTGCTCTGCCTTTCATGAATCAAACACCAGAAACACTTGCCATTTCCTAGGCTTATAACTCCAAGCCAGAATCACATTAAAAGGGGATGTGACCGGGGAAGGAAGGAGTGGACGGGAAACGGCACCAAATAATGGTATATAGTGTGACAGTCTGATTTTGTGGAAAGGGAGGGAAATCTGTAGATGGCTTGTGCTAAGGGAAATAATCACAAGACTTTCTTTATTGTCGTTCTTCTGGGGAAGACTGGTTACACACCAGAGATGTTGCTTCCAGAAGTAAGGAACAACCCAGGTAATTAGGAGTACTCGTAAGTGCCTTTGTGGTTTTAAAACTGAACTTGAAAAATTGACTATGAACAGCAACTTTAACAGTTAATGGAAATTTCAATAGTGCAGAGCATTTGATAAGTCCAAATGGTTATAAAAGATGTTCTGTATTTCCTTTCGTTTCCAAGTACAAAGGCTTAGTGTTCAATAGTAGGGGATGCGCCATGTTGCTCCACACCTCGACTAGAGAACGCCTTATGTTGGTTTGACTCTAGCTTTGAGATAACTGTCTCAAGCTCTGACTGGTTACTATGATGCATCAGTCTTTATACTAGTCTGGTACTATGGCTTTCCAGAGGAAATATTTCTCATTGGAGTTAAGACCGGAAACCTTCAAATGATTGGTCTTGGGGGCTAGTGGACTGTTTAAATAATCTTTAACCTAACTAACTACGAATCCTCTAGTCTAAAATTATTGTTTCTATGTGATGATGACCAACCATTGTTTAAAGTTCTCTCTAATCTAAATGTTTTCCGGTCTGACATGTATGGAAGCCACACAAAGTTTGATGACATCATGGGTTCATGTGTGTCATGACTGATGATGTCATTGATTCTTGACTAGTGGTTTATTTATCTCTAACTAGTCATTCATAAAATACTTTACTATAAGGCTAACAGTTGTAGCGACGTAGTAGTCTGCACTGTTACATACGCCCGGGGGCAGCCAAAGTGTATCCCGTAGGGAGACACTTTAGTCCCTAAAAAAAACATGACTAATCCCTAAAATATCGGGGTTCATGTATCCCACCAGAAATCATGTCGGATAGAATACAACTATCAATAGATGGGAATGATGGATGATACAATATCATTAACATTTTATGAAGTAATTATGTAGGGGTGGGGACTGATGGACATAGTCAAGGGACATAGGTAGGGACTGATGGACATAGTCAAGGGACATAAGTAGGGACTGATGGACATAGTCAAGGGACATAAGTAGGGACTGATGGACATAGTCAAGGGACATAAGTAGGGACTGATGGACATAGTCAAGGGACATATGGAAGAACAGGGGAGGACATAGTATGAACAATTAGCACTAATAATGGGCAAAAATAGAACTGAACAATCATCAACCAACTAGCAAACCGCTTTTATGGGTTGATAGTTATCAATATCTCTCAAACTTATGCGAATTATAAAATGTGATAGAACATGATAAGCGAGTTAACGTCGCAAAGGAAAACTGGAACAAAAATGGCGGGTGCCCATAAAATATGGCGGACGCCCAAAATGGCGGATGTACAAAATGGCTGTCACCCTACACTTCAACTGAAGTGGGTGAAATGAAACAAAACTAAAATTAAAATGGGTGGAAGAAAATGACTGCAAATAACCGGAGTTTCAGAGCATTCCAACAATTCGTTCTTGAGATATCGCGTCTCAAAATGTACCTGTCATGCTAAATAGGGAAAGTGAGAAAAAGAAGAAAAAGCAGAAAAATTTTCAGCCCACGTTTTTCACATTAGATCATAAAGAACTGACTTCAAGGAGAGTAATTTCCCTTCTCATAAATGGTTCTCTGGTATTTTCTGGTACAGAAGAGTTATGGAATTATTATCATTTCACCTTTTTAGTGTGCGCATCATAATGTTTTTAAAAAGTGGTTAGTAACCAGAGGTAAACAATGCGTTGTCAAGGAAAATTAAGATCACCCCCTGGTCACTTATCCTTTAAAAAGTAAAAAACTATGCATCACTGGTCAATATAAACCTATGTATTGTGGAGAGAAATGGTTTGGCTTCATAAAAGCATTAAAAAACAAAAATGAAGTATTTCATGAAATTTGATTAAATTCTGGAACACAGCTACCTTAAACACTTTTATTAGGTACAACAGAACGAACTGAACACTCAAATCTGGGCAAAATCTTACGTCAAAAGCATAGCGAAAAAAACAAAGGAACGTAAAAGATGGTCAAAAGCATAGGGAAAAAAACAAAGGGACATAAAAGATGGTCAAATATTAAATCAGTTAAAAATAACGTGACTTAATGACGCTAACGCGTGTGAAAGGGAAATACATTAACTACAATATATGAGGACTACACAGTTCTTCTGAGTCGGGAGATCTCCATCAGTAGTGTTTAAAAGGAGGTCGCAAGGGTAACTGTTCATGTACTGGGAGATTTGGTAATGTCTTTCTTGCGGACGAAAATGTAACAGCTCTCCAAAAATAGCACTTCTTGGACTTCATGGCAGAACTGGAAAAGTGCGTAAAGTCTTTTATCGAGATGTCCGGGGTTGCGTAACGGTTGGTCTTTACTGTAGCATCAGGATCAATCAATTCAGCAGTGGGAGCATAGTGTAAGAGACTTGCTTCGTAATACACGAGAAACAGTGTTTGACATCATGCTTGAAAATGGCAGTCAACATGATAGGAGTCGGCATCTGGAGGTAAGTACAGTTGAATACGAAAAACAGGGTTTGACATCATGCTTGAAAATGACATCAGGGCAGGAAATGTCAACATGACAGGAGTCGGCATCTGGAGGTAAGTACAATTCAATTCTTAAGCATCTTTGCAAAAATATTCACCGCTTCCAATCTTTCAATGGCTTGCAATGACAGGCGAGGATCGTACTGTGTAGGTTGGGATGTAGGAACAATGGCATGGACAACAGGAGTGGACGGGACATGGCGGGAGGGTCGGGGTGGAGGCTGTGGAATAGCAGGATGACAACTGCGGGGAATACGTAATCTACGGGACGGAGGTGTGACAGGTGGGGGCGGAGGCGGGGGAGAGGGACTACGGTGAGGAGAATGAACAGAACCACGGGAGTGACGAAAACGGGTACGCACATGGGCGGCCTGCTGGAGAAGGTACTTAGGAAGGGGAGCAGAATCGCCTGATGATGTCGAATGACGACGTTTAGAAGGAAAACGAGCTGGGGTAGGAGGAAGATCAGGTTCAGTATCAGAAGAAGCAGAGTCGGGGGAACTGTCAAGGTCTGAGGGAAGGGGAGGAAAATAATCAGAGGTTGGAAGAGCAGGTTCAACATCCAAAGAGTCGGAATCAGGGGTGATATCAAGGTCGGAGGGAAGCGGAGGAAAATAATCAGAGGGAGGAAGAGCGGGATCAGAAGAGAGGTGAACAGAGGGAGGAAGGGAGGTATGGACAGGAGTTGCTGTAATTGGAGGTATAATAACATCATGCTGAGGCGAAGCATGAGAGGGGCCCGGAGTAATGGAGGGTAACTCAGCCAAACGCGCGTCACGGAAGTGGATACGGGAGTACAGTTCAGGAGGAGGGATAGGACCTTCAGAGGCGGAACAGGAACGATAACGTCTCGTACGATCAACCATATGGGAGGGAGAAGAAGGAGAAGTACCGAGGAGGCGGAGGGAACAGCAGCTCGACGGACTACTTTAGACCGGAGTTTGTGTAAAACATCATCACTGGGAGGACTATCAGAGTCTGATGAGGAAGCATCATAACTATGGGGCTGAACAGGTGTAAGCGGATCAGGAGGAGTGTTAAGGGAGACGGGGGCAGATCCGATGTCGTCTGATGTAGGACAAAATGAAAGTTCAGAAATGGATGGAGAGGATGAAGGGTTATACTGGAGGGTAGCTTTTCGCACGGGGCGGCCAGACGGAAAAGCAGGAGGAGGGACAGTGTAGGGGCGTTGCTCATCTAGTCGCAATTGGGTAGCATGAGCTTTGGTTTCGTGGTGTCGCTCTTCATTCCAAATCACGAAGGTAACAGGGGATGTCTGTTCAACTATCGTCTACCCGGAAAGCCAGCGATGATCAAATTTATCGCTATGGACATGCTTCTTAAACCAGACCAAATCACCAACATGGAAGGAGGGTACGTTAGTGCCTTTATCAAGCAAACGCTGTCGCTTCTTAAACGCCTTGAGAGCGTTATGGTGAACTTGCTGGTGGGCGGAACGTTTCTGTCGCAGGATAATCTCAATGGGATTATCACCCATATATTTCCGTTGAGAAGTAAGGAGATTATCCAAAGGTAGGCGTGGTTCCCTGCCATACAAGAGGTAGAATAGCGAGAAACCAGTCGTATCATTCACATTGACACGCAGAGCCTCAAGAGCTTGGGGTAAATAAAAATCACAATACTGCGGATTATCAGCTGTGAATTTGGAGAGGATGTCATGAAGAGTCTTATGCATTCTTTCATTGCGACCATTTGACTGGGGCCAATAGAAACTAGTCATCTTGTGTCTTATATTAAGGGCTGCGAGAGTAGAATGGAAAGGTCGACCAGTAAATTGCTTCCCATTATCGGAAAGAATAGTCTTAGGATAGCCGTGGCGAGGCACAAAATCATTAAGGAAGATTTCAGTTACTTCTTCAGAGGAAACGAACCATAGGAAAATGTGTCAGAGACATCCGTTGGGTAGGGATACGCAGAGATGCAAGATGCTTAGGAAGACAGATGAGGAGTTTATCTGGACATTTAGGGTTAATACAGTAAAGAACGTTATCAGAGGACTGAATAGTGTAATTGGAAACGGATTTGGGGTCACGCTGAAACTGAGAGAGAATCTGCAGGAGTGCAGGATCTCGAAGTTGTTCCTTCGCAGTGAAAGAAGGAAAAAGGAGCTCATCAGGAGAGCTAGAAATAGTGTCATGAGTAGAAATGACAGGAGGAGGACAGTCAGCATTAATGAGAAGTATTTATTTAGCGTTATCGTCAAGGTCTGATGACGCCTTAGGATCTGGTCTAGAAGAATAGGAGGGATCTGTACAAGTATCATATGGAATCCGAGACAGAAGGTCAGCTACAGTGTTATGTTCTCCTGGAATATGCTCAATGGTAGCATCATAACTCTGTAAATTCAGAGCCCAGGTTTGTAGCTTACGGGGTTGCTCAGACGTCTTGGATAGCCAAGTGAGCAAAGGCTTGTGGTCGGTACGGATTAAAACCTTTGTACCACGTAGATAGAAGTCTAACTTTTGCAATGCATATTGTATGGCAAAAGCTTCCTTCTCAGTAACGGTCCATCTTTGTTGAGACCGACTAAGTGCGTGAGAGAGGAACGCAATAGGCATCTCGTTTGGGACTTCGGCAATAATCGGAGGAGAGTCTGAAACATTGGCCTGGACAAGGCAAGCACCAACGGCCCGAAAAGAAGCGTCCGTATACAAAATCATAGGACGTCTAATGTCTGGATATGCCAAACGAGGAATCTTAGTAAGGGAAGACTTAAGATAATTGAAAGCATCTTGGCAGGCGTCAGTCCATCGGAAACGAGCATACTTTTTAGTTAGAGCAATAAGAGGCTCAGCAGCTCGAGAGAAATTGACTATGTGCTTTCTATAGTAAGAACAACTGCCCAAGAAACCGCGAACGTGGCGAACAGAAGTAGGAGGGGGCATATCACGGATGGCCTGTACTTTAGCATCATCCGGACGGACACCATCTTGGTTGATTATGAAACCAAGATATTTGGCTTCGGTCTGTAAGAAGGCACATTTGCTTAACTTGAGCATAACATTATGTGCCCTCAATCGGTTAAAAACTTTCTCCACATGGAGTAAATGATCCTCAAGGGTTCCTGGAGTGTGAATCAAGATGTCATCAACATAAGCCAAGGCGTAAGATTGCATGCCCTTCAGTACTTCGTCCATGAGGGACATATACGTGGCAGGGCTGGTCTTTAGGCCGAAAGGCATGACATTCCACTGGTAACTCCCTATGTGTGTACAAAAAGGGGACTTCATTTTGGCTTCCGGTGACATCGGAATGCACCAGAATCCAGAACGGGCATCTAGGGTAGTAAACCACTTAGATTTGCCAACGGTTGCCAAGATATCATCAACCCGAGGAAGGGGGTATGAGATGACTTTGGTGATGGCATTTAAGGCCCGATAATCACAACAGAAGCGATTAGTACCATCCTTCTTAGTGACTATTACAATGGGGGAAGACCAGGAGGATCGGGATCTCTCAATGATACCTGCTGCCAACATATCCGTAATCGATTTCTCCACGATCTCCCTATTCTTAAGTGGAATGTGGTACGGCTTAAGTGAGACAGGCACTTCAGTGGTGGTATGGATTTCCATTGTTACAGTATTGGTTCTCTTCAGTTCCATGTCTGAGAGAGCAAAGATATCATGATTTTTCTTGACGAACTGACGAATGCGACTGGCATGTGGGGAGTCAGTTGTCACTTGCTCCATTAATTGAGCAAGTCGTGTGGGTGGCACATTCAAGGAGGAGGAGGGAGAAGGAGAAAGTTGTGGGAAAAGAGGCTGAGGAGGAGAAGTACGATACCCGGAAGAAAAGGTAGGCGAGGAAAGTGGACGGCGCTGAGGAGGGTAGTTACTAAACGATACACGCGCATTAGTAACAGCACCAATGGTGTTGGGGTATGAGGAGGAAGGTTGAGGAATTAAATGTGAAGGGGTGGAGGAGGGGCGGGTATCACACACTGTGGAGGGAGGAACAGAGGCCCGAGGAGGTAGGGAATGTGATGCTAAGTGAGCAATCACTGTACCACGTTGGATAGTCACAGGTTTCCCAGAAGTATTTAACAGCATGACGGGAAAATCACGCTTAGTGGAAATCTGAACAATGCCATCAACAACATTGATGCAGGGGTCATCAATGATGTCAATATCAGGCAATGGTTCCACCATGACAGAATAGCCAGAAGAGACATAGTCAGATCGTTTGACCCGACCAGTGGCAATAGTCAAAGAGTGAGGCTTTAAGGTGACAGGAGCAATGAGGCGGACAAGGGATGCGATGTGAATATCATCCGGAAGAGGGATGAATTCACCATTGACGCGAATCTGTCGCAAGTCAAAATAAATTCGGGCGTGATGACGAAGGAGAAAATCACGACCAATAATAAAGTTACGGGACATGCCTCTTGTGATGATAAATGGATGGACAATAGATTGTGAACCAATCTTGAGGCTTATCATCGCAGTTCCAATGGAACGCAAAGGTTGGCCAGTAACGGAGGCTAAAGAAGTAGAGGAAGGAAAAAATTTCACGTGCCGACGGATCTGACGAAACAACTGTTCACGGATGAGGCTAACAGTTGCGCCAGTATCAACAAAAGCACGGTAGCTTTTCATGTTGATGGAGATAAGGCACTATGAAGGATCCGGAGTGACAGAAGGAGGAGAGACATAAGAAAGAGAGGCGGAAGACACCGTAGGTGGGGAGGACAGAAAATAGTTATTACGGAAGGACCGATGTGAGGATGGTTTCAGGCTACCCGGTATGGTCCTAGCTACTGGGCAATCCAAGAGTTTCCCTGATTTATTAAGGGTGGAGGACGGGCCTATACGTGAGAAGGAAAGCGGAGGACCTTGGGGGGAGGGCACAGGAGCGTTAGGGAGCCATGAAGGTTGGCGAGGTCGTTGCTGCCTGTTCTGGTAATGTTGTGGCTGTGGTACGGGATTACTTTGAGTCTATGGGCTGTACTGTGGCCGCTGAAAACAGCTGCGCGAGACGTGTCCCCGTTGCCCACAATTGTAACATATAACTGAAGTTACTATATGGACCTGTGGCGCTGGTGGATGGTGAAGGCGTCGGGGTTGGCACTGATGGTGGCAATCATTAGAGGGGGGCTGTGGCGATCTCGAAGGTTGCTGCCAAGAGTGGCGGCAATGGCTAACGTCCATCGGTTCTTCATCAATTCTGTGATCAAGACGAGGCTCACGACCGAGACGGTTGGTAAAGCGTTTCTTTACATTGTCCTCTGTGATGGCCCGTTGAATCGCATCTGTGACAGCCTGAGGATCTTTGCGGATCAAATGCAATTTTAGTGTGTCGGATGACAACCCATCAATGAAAATACCAACAAGCTGCCGATCAATATCCGCAGATGTAGAAGAAGAATCAATGAGGGCATCTTCAGCTAAGTTCAATAATCTGTCCGCATAAAATTTGACAGGTTCCTGTTTATCCTGGCGTATTCTACGAAGAAGAGTCCACGCGTGCTGATAGTCAGTTATGGAAGAATAACGGCTGACCAGTGCCTTCTTCAGTGAAGCGAAAGTTTCATTAGGAAAATGTTGTGCTCGATGGCGCAAAAAATCAGTTACTAATGACTGTGAAGAGAGGAATGCAACACGCTTTCGGTCTTCATCAGTTGCCGAAGGGATCAAAGAAACAAACTTGTCAATGTCAATAAGCCATTGGCGAAATTGAGTAGCATCACCATGAAACGGCTTGACAATGTTATTAATATTTTGGAAGTTGGCGCTCTGTGTTATGGAGCTAAGAGTATTAGCAATCGACTGTAACGTGCTAGAAGAATTTTCGGAAGAATCAGGCAAATTTTGACTCGCTGCTTGTTGCTGTGATAGTTTTTGTTGAAGCAGTTGATTTTGCTGTTGCAACAAAAATACTTGATGCTCAAGCTGTTGAGTAGCTGAATCCATCGTAAAAAAGCAGTTACGAGCTGGTCAATGGCACCAAATCAAGTTATGTGACCGGGGAAGGAAGGAGTGGACGGGAAACGGCACCAAATAATGGTATATAGTGTGACAGTCTGATTTTGTGGAAAGGGAGGAAAATCTGTAGATGGCTTGTGCTAAGGGAAATAATCACAAGACTTTCTTTATTGTGGTTCTTCTGGGGAAGACTGGTTACACACCAGAGATGTTGCTTCCAGAAGTAAGGAACAACCCAGGTAATTAGGAGTACTCGTAAGTGCCTTTGTGGTTTTAAAACTGAACTTGAAAAATTGACTATGAACAGCAACTTTAACAGTCAATGGAAATTTCAATAGTGCAGAGCATTTGATAAGTCCAAATGGTTATAAAAGATGTTCTTTATTTCCTTTCGTTTCCAAGTACAAAAATGTGGAAGCTCCAAGCTTATTTCTGGTGGGGGAGGAAAGGAAAAACTGCCAGCTTTAGCCTCTAAGGCGAAAGGCCCACGGCTCCTCAGTACTGTAGTCGTTTAGTGGCATCTGTGGAAATCCTAGTGAAATAAAAATTCGAACGAGACTTTGATTAAAACTAAGTCGAACTTACAAGTAGTGGACCAAGTCACAATAAAATCGTAGCAGGGGTTAGTGCTGGGTCACTAATTTACCCTGGTTGGTAGGAGGTCTCTAGACGGTTATATTCTTGTCCTAACCGTATGAGTCAAAGGCTTAGTGTTCAATAGTAGGGGATGCGCCATGTTGCTCCACACCTCGACTAGAGAACGCCTTATGTTGGTTTGACTCTAGCTTTGAGATAACTGTCTCAAGCTCTGACTGGTTACTATGATGCATCAGTCTTTATACTGGTCTGGTACTATGGCTTGCCAGAGGAAATATTTCTCATTGGAGTTAAGACCGGAAACCTTCAAATGATTGGTCTTGGGGGCTAGTGGACTGTTGAAATAATCTTTCACCTAACTAACTACGAATCCTCCAGTCTAAAATTATTGTTTCTATGTGATGATGACCAACCATTGTTTAAAGTTCTCTCTAATCTAAATGTTTTCCGGTCTGACTTGTATGGAAGCCACACAAGGTTTGATGACATCATGGGTTCATGTGTGTCATGACTGGTGATGTCATTGATTCTTGACTAGTGGTTTATTTATCTCTAACTAGTCATTCATAAAATACTTTACTATAAGGCTAACAGTTGTAGCGACGTAGTAGTCTGCACTGTTACAGGGAATCTTAAACGTAATCTAATCACAGAAGAACTCTGATCCCCTAAGGCACTTAGCCAGAGCAAAAACGCTGAACAACTTGTCAGCTCGAAAACGCCAGGCGACTCCCCAAAAAACAGTCTTCCCGTCGCGCCCAAATCCTAGCGCATGCGCAAATCAATCGCAAGACCTGAGTTCGTTCACTACAGGAATGTACACGAAACTGTTCCCAGAAAATCTACGAACAGAACCTTATATGGGCATATCGCTGGACACAAGTAAGCCCAAGGGGATATAACAACAAAAACAAGAATGTACTCGAAGATGTTCCAGGAAAATCTACGAACAGAACCTTATATGGACATATAGCTGGACACAAGTAAGCCCAAGGGGATATAACAACTAAAACAACTCATTCCAGAAAATAAAACTACTGGTAACCTAACTTAGACCACAAATATAAGAAGTGAAAAGAGGGGCACATTAAAACAAACTGACACTTAACACTTTCATAAACAACACCATCTAATACATATCTTAAGACTGTTGACAGCTGTTATTTGCACGTGATATCACAACTCTCATCCAGAAGTATAGCAGCAAAGTTTGAAACGTAGACTTCCTTCTTTATTTCATCAATGATGACTTCAGAGATAGCCTGAATGAGATCATTTTGCACAGCTGGAGAGGTTCCGCGGAAAACTGTAGAGCTCTGTAGGTGATGTTCCAAAAGAGGGTCATATTGCTGAAGTGCATCTAGAAACTCTAAATAGTTGCCTCTGTTGAAAGAGTCATTACATTCGTCATGTCCTCGGAAAGGACGCTCCTGTTTACCAAGGAAGCATACCGCATCAATGAGACTTTTCAAGATATCTCGATTCTTTTTTACAAGTTCATTATGTTGGCTGATACTTTTATCGAGCTGATCATTAAGCAAGACGTCCACTCTTTGTCGGCCAAACATTTTCAGCTGAAAAAAAAACATTGGACATGGCTTTTAGTCTTTTCGTGTCTCTGTACAGCTGTACTTACGTGGTTAAGATAATCAAAACCATTTGTACTCCATACGTTGCCTTCTGAAGAAAATAAAAAACAAGGCCAACAGAACAATTTATTCCTCTTTTCACAACCAGTTAACCAATCCACCGACTTGTAATGAGCTGTTGAAAAATGGCGTGTGTATACTTCTGTCTTAGTTTTATGTACTGTTTTTAAGAGTGGTAACTCAGGACATGGTTTACCGTTACGCACAATTGATAGTTTTTCACTAAAGCTTAGTGAACAAAACTTCTTTTTAGCGATGTCGTCCAACACTTGCATTTTGGGTATATGTCAATTATCTCCGAAATACTAATTAACTTACAACTTGAAACTCACTGTCACTGTATTAATCAGCACTCCCGGCAACTAACAAAAATTAATCACAAAAAACACTGGACTTGGGACACAGCCAATTTTTACAACTCGAGAGCTGCAAGACGACCGCACGCATGTTTGCATATTATTGACGTATCTGGCCATGACCCCGATCCACACAAACCAGTCTTCAGACGTGAATCCGAAAGGTGCAGCACGCATTGTGACGGAATTACCCGAGAAACTTCGGGCGATTGCTACCAACCAATACAAACTGCACTATAAAACGCGTCTCGGAAACTGAAACTAGATATACTCGTAGATTCTATGCGGGAAAATCCGTTATCCTGATGCGTGCGGTCCGAAAGCAGAACATTAGAAGAGAAATATTTTATAGAATTATAAATTACATTTTTATTTTCCTTCGCGCATAGGTGTGCGCAGCACGCACAGCACACATAGAGAATACGCCACTGTTCACTCCCCTGTATCATAAAGCTGGTCTTACTGTAGTGAAGTCTCTAACACTTCACTCCAATGCATCATAAAGCTGGTCTTACTGTAGTGAAGTCTCTAACACTTCACTCCCCTGTATCATACAGCTGGTCTTACTGTAGTGAAGTCTCTAACACTTCACTCCCCTGTATCATACAGCTGGTCTTACTGTAGTGAAGTCTCTAACACTTCACTCCCCTGTATCATACAGCTGGTCTTACTGTAGTGAAGTCTCTAACACTTCACTCCAATGCATCATAAAGCTGGTCTTACTGTAGTGAAGTCTCTAACACTTCACTCCAATGCATCATAAAACTGGTCTTACTGTAGTCAAGTCTGTAACACTTCACTCCCCTGACAACTCCAAGAGATTCATCTTCCACGGCCTTGACACTGCGATTGAATGACACGCTGTTAGATTTTTCGCACGAATTTAAGAAAAAAATTTAAGAAAAAGTACGGTGCTCCGTTTGGCTCCTAAATTTCAACAATTTTAATCTGTGGGTGAATAAAGACACAAGTACCAATTTATTGATTCATGCAGTGTGAGGCTTGAAGAATCTCTTTTGACAGGGTTCTTTTTTATTATATATTCTATTTCTATCTGTATCTACATGTTTGTGTGATAGGCGGGTTGGTTGGTAGGACCTATGAATTCATTATATCTCATTGACGGTCGGGAATTCGTCGGTGTTCTTTAGTTTTTGTATCTGATTTTTTCAACATAAGGGGCCGGCGAACATAGCTGTGTGTTACTGCCTTGAGTGAATTGACCAGATTCATTATTCGTCTAGTTGTGATGGTTTTGTAATTTTGTATTTGTTGTCAAGTTAATTGTATTTTATTTGGTTTATTCTCCATTATTGTTTGTAAATGTGTTCATCTATTCTTGCTTTCCTTCATTTATTAGATGTATTATATGTTGTGAAATTGTGCTTGTATTGTCATAAGTGTGTTAGAGCCAAATGTTTTTCATTTTTCTACAATTCATACATTTCTGCCTTGGTTTATTCATTAGTATTTTCTTGGATTGGCTCTTTCTACTGTTATACTGTAATCTTGTAGTATCTCTATTTTTATTTTTATTTAAATCCTAAAATAACATCTATAATTTCATGCAGTTGATTGATCTTGAGTGGTGAAATAATTGTTGCTAATATTGCTTACTTATTAATTATATATATATATATATATATATATATATATATATATATATATATATATATATATATATATATATATATATATATATATATATATATATATATATATAATTATATATATAATTTAAATTATTATTGGACAATTTGGAGTCACAATAATAGTAAATTATCGCTACCTTGGAATATTTTACCAAGCTTCGAAAGGAGTTTGGTATGGAGGGTGAGACTTTAAAAACATATGCATCCACTGAGCATGCAAAAGAAATAAAGAGGTTAGAATGCTGCTTCCTTGAGGGTTACATAAGTAACTCCATCAACTGTACGCAGATCATCAAATGAGGAAGCACCCGCAACATGCAAAAGAAGCAAATGCAAGTAAAATCTTTCTTGATCATTCGCGGCAACAGTGTACATTCTTGCTATCACTTTATTGGCTCCACGTTGTCTTCGATTCCAATGTCCACTTTTGAAGACGTAATGAATTGGAATTTCATTGTAGAGGAATTTTCGAGAATCTGGATTTGCAGAATCCAAACCAAGCTGTAAGTTTGGTGATGTTTGATCTTGCTGCTGCTAAAGCTACTTTCTCACGTCCCTCTTCAAATGTTATTCTCTGTTGTTGTGGAAGATGAACAGGCAATCTTATGACAAAATGAGATTTGTCGTGCATCGGAAATTCCAGTAAGCGCCACATTGCTTCACATGCACTTACATATCGAGCATCAATGTAGTTGGTAATCTCATCGTGTGCAACTCGTTGTTCCCCCTCCATTGTCTCGACATTTGCACAGTCATATCCTTTGTAAATATACTTATAAATATATTTAACCGCCTTGACTGACGAAAAAATCTCAACATTTATATGGCAGTTATATTTTAAGAGCAAGTATTTGTTGTAAGGGATCACAGAGCGATTATCCAATTCAACTTCTCTCACAACCGCTGTAACTCTTGGACGTCGACGGTATAAGGGATATCCATTTATATTGACTTGAGTTTCGATTTGAAAGTCTTTAGGACACTTTTTCTTGCACGCATTGTTCTCCATGCATGGTGCTCCAGTGTTTGCAGTACAGCAAGGACCGTGCATCATGCAGCGAGTGACGATCTTAAAAAGTCTTGGCTCGGCTTGAATGTCTGGAAGCTCAGCAGACACAATGCGATCGATTGCAGAAGCTGTCCTGAATTTATCATCATTTTGTAGAACAATCAAGATGTGAGCGTGTGGCAAGCCACGTTTTTGAAACTCTTTGATGTAGACGTGAGCCATGCTTTTGCCAAGAACATCATGCTTCGTCAAATCTTCCATAATGGCTTTCAGCTTTAATTTAAATACGTGTGCTACCAAGTCCGGACGGTCTGATGCAATTTCCCCTGTATGAAGATTCTCCTCAATTTCTGGCCACTTATGATTTGCTGTTACGGTCACAAACAGATCAATGGAACCAAATTTTGCAAAAATCGAATTGGCATCGTTGCAGCGTTCTCTCAATTTTCTCGGGGAACCTTCAAACGATGAGGGCAAAAAGACTGGAACACCAGGTTGGACGCCAAGATTTGCAGCGTTTTTGCGATATAATCAGCAAGACCTTGATAGAGCTCTGCTCTCAAAGTGTCCTGGCGATAGCGCACGTAGTTGAGATTGTTTGCTTCAACCTGTAGATATAAATCTACAATTCATTGTTGAGTCAACTTCCCGGCGCTGATGATTGGATTAAAACTGTCTCTAATTGCTGTTTGTGCGACATTGTACTGAATCATGGTGTTGTTTTTTCGTATGTGCTGCTCGTTCTCTGCGTAGCCTTTAGTTTGCATTTTCGGCTGCCATCCGGGCTCTCCGTAAGGATACAAAATAGCATACGTCATTGGGGCTGAGAATGTTGATGTAAACGAATCGCTGATCTGGATTGATCGGATAAATGCGAATGTCCCTTTCAAATGATGGCTCGCCATCAGCATTGATAAACACCATTGCAATTTCATTCGATGTAGGCGTGTTGTAACGCCTTTGATCCGACCGACGATCTCTACGCAGGACCATACTGATGACAGGGAGCTGTCTTCCTTCTCGATCAGCCTTCTGGATCTCTTCACATTCGATATCCTTCAGCATGCTAAAGCTGTCAGCGATTCTATTGTTTGCACGAAGAAATCTATCAATCTCACGAATGACTTCAGGCAAGCAATTGCTATTTTCCGGCAAGGTCATCCGTTCTGCTGTAGCCTATGTGCTGTCCATGACGTAAAATTGAGCAAACTTGCGTGGTTTACCTTGTTGTGGATGAAGATCAGAAGTGCGGTGATAGATTTGTCCGTGAACACGAAAAACGTAAGGACCGCGTCCTGGGAGAGATGCTAATTTTCCTCCCATTGAAGCGAATGACACAGAACTGTTATATGAGCGAATGTTTTCACGGAAATTGCTGTAGTGATGATGAATTGGATTACTCATGAGTTGCTGCAGAAATTGTTCGCCAGTCTCTCGAGCTCGGCATTGTCGCTTAGCAGTCAGATCCACTGCACGTCTGGTTCGAGTTTGTTCATGAGTTTCACGTGCTCTTATTTGCGACACTCAAGCAGCAATTTCTTGTTGCACTCGTTGAAGTGTTTCTTGACTTTGGCGACTGCGCCATCTTTGCTGACGTTTACGATTCAAGCGCATACGACGCTCTTGGGGTGTTTCGTTGTCCATTTTCTTTACTTACACTCAACTTTTTTGGAGGAAACACGTGGAAATATTACAACAATTGTGTTTTAAAATCCGGTGTTAAAGTCTGAACGTGCAAGCCGTTCACAGCGAGATGTTATTGGCGCATGCACACCAACACTTGCGCACTTTTGTTTGTCGAGTGTTACTATTAAAAAAACCAAAATATTTGTTTTACATCCGAGGTTAAAATAAGCCCGTTCAAATTGCGCTTGCACACCGTGCTTTGCGCACATTTATTTGTCGAGTGTTACTATTTTTGGGGGTTATTTACAGACAGAAAAAGCTGGGATATTATATATATTGATGATATATAAATAGGATTATTTTTACAACCTACTGATCGCACTAACGAACCGTGAGCTGTATATAATAATTTTTATGCAGGGGTTCCCTGAAAGTTATGTCAAGGATTCCTCCAGGATGAAAAGTTTGAGAAAGGCTGCTTCATATAATCAATACTTTTTGGACAATCTGCAGTTTTTCCTTCCACATTACTTCTTTTCATTGGTTTGTATCTGCTTCTTTTTGCCCGCTCCTTTTGATTTGCCTTTCTGTCTCGATCTTTTTCAGCGAATCTTCATTCTCCTCTTTGAGTTCTGCTAATTTAGCAACATCCTTAGCTACTTGATGTTCAACATTTTGCATGGTTTTCAAGATTTCTTCGGCCCGTACTCTATCTTCCGTTAGCGATGATTTAGATATTTCTCTCAATTCTGGTAGATTGCAATCTCTTATCAGTAATTTTGGGACTATTTTGGCTAGTTTTGTCTGTTGGGGACATTCTAGGAAATGTGCACTGTAGTTTCCTAGATAATTAGTACATTTTCTGTTTATATTTCTTGTTCTATAATCTTTATAGAAGGTTGTTATAGCCGGGAGTTGTAGTGAGGATAAGCTCTCACTGCAGATAAATGATTCTATGGCACGCGCCTCAAATAGCCCCTGACAACCAAGCCCAGCTCCCGGCCTTCATGTGTGGCTCAATTTGAGCCCGGCGGAACTGTTTCCACTGACGGGAGAAGGGGCGAAAGCGAGTCACTGACGCCTTAAAACCAGTAGCTTCGGCAGATAGGGCTCGTGATCCTTGGTTGGTAACCTGTCTAAGAGAAGGTAAAACTCTGAATTCGAACCACCGCTGCCTAGCGGGAATTTACATTTATGGGAAATGCTTCGGGAGTAAACCCTGAGGAAAAATCCGGAGTCGGAGTGCCTAAGGCAGTCTAATGTTGATTCGACATTACTCTGGCAACTCCTGCGACGTGGCGGGTACCAAACTGTATTGTAGAGATGGCTACTGTGTGTATGTGTCGAAACAATGCTTCGAAACAGTATCGTACCCGAACGATTCGATACAGAGCCTTCTTGCCGTGTCGATACAGTGTCGGTTCCTGTCTGCCTCGTTGTTTTGCAGAGTAGAGATGGCTACTGTGTGTATGTGTCAAACAATGCTTCGAAACAGCACCGAGTCCGACAGTCCGACAGATTCGATACATGGACACAGTTTCAGTTCGTGTCTGCCTCGAATAAACCGTTCGGAACATTAGTATGGAATATCAAACATGTCATATTTTTCAGGGATGTGTTATGATGACTTGATTTTACAAGTGATATTATTTTTGCTGAGAAGTTATAGACACTGGAAATTGTGTCAGTGCTGCAGTTGTCAATGTTTTAGGCGCTATGTTAAAGTTGAAAGTGTCCGTGTGTTCGTATACATGTAATGGACACTTTATTAGCTCAGCTGATATCTGTGTACTCGGTGTGGATTTGAATCATTGTCTACCAAAACTAGCTTACTCTAGTTTGATATCATGTGTTATTATTACTGTTATTATTATTGTTGTTTTTTATTATTTTCCCATATACTGCAGCTATCATCATATCTACGTTTTATTTCATCATAATGAAGACTTGTGTAAAAATATTGAATTGTGGTCACACGAAATGCCATAGATTTTCACACACGACAGTAAAAACAGAGGAAATTGTCTCACACAGTTCATGTATACCCGCCCCGGTACTGTCTATAAGAGACTTCTGTCTCCCCGATACGGGCAAAAGAGCCGCTGTGCCGTTGTGTCGACACAGTGCGTCGACACAGTTTGAATCACTGAGCCGACTGTCTCGAAACAACGGACTGTCTCGATTTGCCCACCTCTACTGTATTGGCTAATGCCGTTCCTTTGGATCTACCGGCTGCGTGGAGAAGGGGAACATGCTGCATGGGCAACAGCTTGATCTCCTTATAACTGTGCCCAAGCTCGCGCCCTGGAGAGGACATTTAAGCTTTTCCCATAGTCAGTTATGACTGAAGGGGCTATTATTATTATCTTTATCGTCTTTTCCTAATTTGCAGTTATCATAACTGTTCTTTTCCAACACAAGTGTCTACATTTTGGCTTACTTCTACGCGTTTTGTTTTGGTGTGGCTAAATTTCTGACAGTTTGAGCACTGAATGACTGGTCTAATGTAAGCTTCTATTTTAATGTGTTTATTGTCAATGAAGAAATGTGATGGGATTCTAATGTAACCATTACTAGAGTTGAATTTTCTAATATCTTTGAAATCCTTTCCACTTTTAGAATCCTACATTTAGGATTTTCAGCTCGTAGTCTTTTAAGTTATTCTTCCTGTGTTAGTGTCATAGCTATTCTATTTTCTAGTTCCTTTTACTGCTTTCTATTACACATACAAATTTGGACTAGATACTGCCAACTCAGTTGAAAGTTTTCAGGCTGAAAAACTTTATTTTACTGAAGACATCTTAAATAAACCCACAATAATATAAGAAACATACATACATACTTATAAACTGTACTCAACAACAGGTAAGTTCGTGCCAAGAGCACTAAAAAAAGGTATGCAGGTGTGACCTAAATGAAAAAAAAATTGGTAATTTATTAAATATAAGACAAACATAAAGGTATGTTTTCAGGCACTCGTAAGAAATAAAGAAGTAGAACACTAGACAACAGAAAAACAACAGACGTGAGTGGATTACCCAGGGTTCGAACCCCGTACCTTCCGTACGACAACACCGCCTAGCTATACAAGCAAATCACACTATCCTCCCGGCCAGCTAGGCATCACAAAAATGATGCTTTACTTGACCGGTCATAAGTGCGAAACGCAAGACAACACCGGAAGTTTACAATGGACACCTCAGCCTATTAATGACGCAATCACTTCTGTCGTTCCCCTATTATACAGTATATGTCAGTCCACACAAGACAAAGACCTTGATACTGTGTCTAGTAAATGATAGAAGACTTAAGAACAGTAGTATAGAACAGAGGGTAGGTTTCTGGTATTGTATAAACATTAATAACACATAAGGACGGGAAACCCGAGGCCTGTAAACAGTAAATAAATATTAGACAAACATAAAGGTATGTTTCGCACTGATGACCGGTCAAGTAAGGCATCATTTTTGTGATGCCTAGCTGGCCGGGAGGATAGTGTGATTCGCTTGTATAGCTAGGTGGTGTTGTCGTACGGAAGGTACGGGGTTCGAACCCTGGGTAAGCCACTCACGTCTGTTGTTTTTCTGTTGTCTAGTGTTCTACTTCTTTATTTCTTACGAGTGCCTGAAAACATACCTTTATGTTTGTCTAATATTTATTTACTGTTTACAGGCCTCGGGTTTCCCTTCCTTATGTGTTATTAATGGTAATTTATTAGCATATCCGATTTTCTGAAACAAATGACACCCCCTTTTTGTTAAAAATATTGATGTTCATATTTTTTCTAAGCAAATTCTTGTATTAAATATTTTAGATTTAAAACGTTATGTTAAATACATTTATATGAATTTTACTAAGTTGTGACCTGTTTAGAAGCAGTGCCGAAATTAACAATAGGGCCTACATTTATTTTGTCCAATTCATAGTGGTCTTTGTTAGTCCCCGAACTGTGAATTCGTTGAATAAGATATCTGACGGAGGAGAACTTGTTTAGGATGGCATTACGTCTATCATTATTTTATTTTTCTCCAATAGAAAAAAAAGGTTCTTGTTACGTAAATTTGTAACCTATTTTTTCTCCACATTCTGTCAATAATACTGCGCCAAAGTTTATAAACTTTACATCTGTTGCTACGAATGTTTAGACCAAATTTTCTTATAATTTGACATTTTACAATAATAATAATAATAATAATAATAGCCCCTTCAGTCATAACTGACTATGGGAATGCGGCCCTGAGGTGACTTTCTCAGCTGCTTTTTTTTTTTCCTCGTGTTCCTTTCGACGTTTTCTCCTCTCTTCTGCTTGCCGTGAGAGCTTCTTTTCGCCCAATCTGAGGTGGCGCCGTAGGAAGCATTGCCACATGGTGCGATGAGCAGCTTCATCCTCCCAGGGTGCTGGATTTATGTCCAGTTCCCTCATGTCTCTCTTGCATACATCTTTGAACCTCAGCTGCGGTCGCCCAACTGTTCCCCAACTACATTTTAGAATTCCTCAAACACCGCCCAACTGTTTCCCAACCACATTTTAGAATTCCTCAAATAAAACACAAAATGTTCCATTACATTTTTAGATTTTAATCTTTTTTTATTCACAAAAAGGCCTTTGACACACTCTCACGTGGTGCACAAACCTCAGAATCTCAAAATGTACACACGCTACCGTACCAATTTTGTTGCAATGTTTTACATAATAAGTAAAAGGCAAAAGTAGTACCATAGCAGATACTGTCGTAGGGAAGTGAAGTGTTAGAGATTTCACTATACTAGGTCCAGCATTGACAGGCAGGGTGATCAGCTCCCTTCTTTGCTGCCTTTTCTTCCCTAACTCAAGATCAAAGTCAGGTACCAATTTAAGGCTGGGTTGACTGGCGCGAGTTGATACCATTAATCCGAACCCTGCACCTTTCCCGTGAGTGATCAGCGCTTTAACAACTCGTCAATCGGATGCTCACTGTAATACCTACTGTTCTTAAAAAACCCGAATATTATTTTTTTTTAATATTGCTTTGTACTTTGTATATATGCTTTATACAGATGCACAGATAAGAACCTTTCCTCTATTCTTTGGTCTGGCCTTCCTCCCTTCCCCATACTGTAGCTACTACTTATTACTTTTTCTTTTACAATTTGAAATAAGTCTTCTTCTTCAAGTGTCATGCCTAGTGGCGTAGGAGATCATGTCTCTCAGCAACTTCCTGTCCCCAGTACAATTTATCAATTCTGTTGTTGACTTCTTTCCATGCCACGATGTCAAACTGTCCAGAATTTGTTCTCTTCGTCTTTCTCTATATCTTTTCCCTACAATCTTACCTGTTGTTACGAAATATTCCAGCTTTCCTCTTCTCATAACATGCCCAAAAAAGTGGATTGCTTCTTTCTAATTTGTGAAATAAGTTTCCTTTGCATTTTGGCCTCTTTCAGGACATTCTCATTACTCTTTTTGGCTGTGAATGGTTTTTTAATATTCTTCTGTAAAACCACATCTCTGTGGCCTCTAGTGCTTTCCCTACTTGCTTACTAAATAGCAGCCAGAAATAACGAATCTTAAATCTCGTCCTTTGTATGTGTTCTTCCAAACTGTATGGCAGTAAGGTACAGTAGTGAGATCTAAATGTCTAGATAATCATGAAGATTTTGTTGCAACTTCAGCATGTAAAACAAACTTTTACAGAAACAACCACTGCAAGAGCACATACATGCTTTGGTGCAGGTTTCCTGCATGGGGCAAGCAGCACTGGTGGTTTCATGCTCAATAAGGAACACAAGGGGAAATGATGTATAATATATTAAAACTGTCTTTCTGTTATCACTCTGCCATTCAGCAAAATCAGTTGTCCAATTGTGGAATGAAATACATACATATTTATATACATATAATTATATAAATATATTTATAATTTATATACATATCATTACAAAAACAAAATTTTAAAAAAAGATTAAGAGAAATGTAAGGATTCACTTTAAATGAATTACTGCAGGATCTCTTTAATCTAAAACTTGGCACTTTAGAGATCTTGATGTTTCAGCATATGGCAAAAGTAACTCCACTGGAACACTAATCAAGGAGTACCTGTGCTCCAGGAGTTTCCTAATGGTCAGACATCTTCTCGGGGGCCGCGGTAGCCCAGATTAGGTGGGATTTTTTCAGGCCGCAAACGGCTCCTGGGTCGACCCAGCCCCAAATGGGTACCAGAGCAACTCTGGGAAGGTTAAGGCGGCCGACGTGATGCTGACCACATCACCCCTAGTGTGCCAATGGTCAAGAAAATATGGGCCTAACACCATATTCCCAATATGCCTCAATGGGCGTGTAACGGGATCCCAGACATCTTCTCACGCACATTTGTTTGTTACTTATATTCATTATTTCTGGTGATTCCTTCTCAATCAAAAAGACAATTATCAGAAGAGAAAATCACAGAAAAGGTCCATACTTTACTCTTACCTTGATGAAAAGGTAAATATAAAATGTTAACCCAGAATGAAGATTCCCTTAAGAACATGGTTGGTGGATAGTGGATAAAAAAAGGTTGTAAAAAAACATTAAACAGGAAAATAACAATAATCAATCAAAGAATAACATAATAGAAATAATGTAACATTTCAACATGGAGACTATAGAAGCTACAGTGATTAGGCAGTAAACTGGAATAGTAGGTGAGGTCACCAAGAACATAATGTAATACATAGGAAAGTTTAAAGGATGCCGTACTATTTTTATAGTACAAGAAACAATAGCTGAGTAATGCCGGATACAAAATACTCAGAAATGATATGTTGGAGGGAAGATGAAGTAGAGTTGCCTTTTTTAGACTTTTAAGATAATAATTGGTAGCTTTTTCAAACAGACAATATATAATACATAAATATAACAGAAGACAGTGAGCCAGAAGAATTAAAGATGATAAATATCTATAGTTGCAAAGACAATATAACTAATATGGATGCAGCAACTATTAGCACAAAAATAAGCAAAAGAAATGTAATGGTAGTTGACTAGACCACCACAATGCATGGGGAGCATTGAAATCAATCAAGCAGGAAAAAGAGTGTTAGATCACATCTAATTGATGGCTCAGGGATAAAGATTAATCCTTACAACAGTGGAGTAGACACAGTAGTAGACATAAGTATTATCACACCAAACTTAGCCTCTACCAAATGAGAAGTACTAAGTGATATACGCTCAGACTATTTACCCACAGAAAAAAAGCTAAATAATAAATGCAAGTCCAATGCCAATGCAAGAAGTTCCAGGCCCACCTTCAGTTTAAAAAAATAGCTTGGGAGGACCTTCCAAGTAGAGCTAAGTAAACTGGGCATAGGATGGAGTCTGAAAATGTATATTCACAAACAAATTGACTAACAGTGTAATTTTGTTTTTAAATAGCCATTAAAAGTGTGTCATGAAATGAAACATTTTAAAAACACCTAAAACGAAAAAATAAAATAAATACATAAACCGCATTTTCTTGGTGGACAGAAAAATGTTCAGAAAAACAGAAGCTGAGGAAAAAGATCCTTATAAACTATAGGAAATTCATAAATGGAGAAAACTACATATTTCAAGACAGTAAACAGTGAAACTAATAAAACTATGTTAAAAGCAAAGGAAAGGAACAGGAAAACATTCTGCCACTATTCAATCATAGGATACAAATAGTAAAAGTATGAAGAAACTTAAAGCCATTAAAGGTGAAAAGAACAAGACAAGAAATAATTCCAACAATTAAAATCCCAGTTTTAACTGAAAAAGATATGCAAAAAGTTAATGTATTGACCAAATACTGCTAGCAGGTTAGTGCAAAAAGAAAAAATAAATAAGCAAGAAATGTAATAAATAAAACTACAAGAAGAAACTATACATAATATATAAAAAGCAAAGGCAGATGCTACATTAAAGAGATACAAAGTACCATGGTAGGGGAAAAAACCAAAACAAGTTCTGGACAAGACATCCTAAAAAATACAATCCTTAAAACCAAATACCACTCTCAAATGTCTGCATCCTTCTACAACAAAATTTGGCACACAGGAAAAACACCAGGTGCATGGACTACATTAGTAGTAATCCCTTTACTAAGTAAGGAAACAGACCAAGTCACCTCGTACAAATTGATATTATTATCATCAGATTTATAAAACTTTATTGAAACAACTGACAAATTTTCACGGGTGAAGAGAAGGTGTCGTGAAACATTCTAAATCCACATATATAAATTAAAAGGTAAATGTAAAGCCTAACAAATAAATTCAATAAAAGGAAAGAAGAATGGTAAAGAACAGTGCTGTCACAATGACTGTACTCGAAATCCCCCTTGTTTTCTACTTCGTCTGCAAATTGTAACGTTTCCACGTTGATAGTAAAGCCTATAGCAGCATACACGCGTTTCCACAACACAATAAAACGTGTACTGCATTTCTAAGAAAACCTTGAGATACGCAAGCTGATTAATGACCTAAATTAATACTAACATTAATTACACTACGTTAACATAAACGGAAAGACAGATGAACTTAGGATAGAGAGAGAGGGAGGGCTGAAAGCAGGAACGCATGCGACACTAACACGCGGCTCGCGATACAAAATTAATACCCTCCCCGCGCGAAAGGCCAGAAGCACTAACTTTTTTTCAAATTGACCGTGATAAAAAAACACTACCCATACGAGAGTTAGGTTTAAAAACCTGAAAAACGCTTATTAGGAAACATGACATTATACTGTTTTATGTCTGAAAGCCTGACAGTACCCAGACACCACATCGTATCGAAGTGAACGGGAGGTAGAAGAAAATGCATATTTTGAACGCAGCCCCTTAGCCCCATTAAACTTATATATTTGGGTTCCTTAGGACTTGCTGACAAAGAATATGTTAAGTGTTACGCAAATAGTCTAGGAATTAACAAATTATAGCCAAAAGAAAATAGTGAGGGTGTCAGACAACACCAAAAAATAATCGCACAGTGGCATGTTTTGAAACCACTATTTTACGGGAAATGGGCCACCATGTAAAATCCTATTTGATTGGATAGAAGTAAATGTAAGGCTAAACACGATTAGTCGGACTACAAATAGGGCCTACTAATTTTTTGTTGTTAGGGAAACGTGAGTAGGGGTACTTTTTTTGAAAAGCTGTGTAAACATGGCCCGATTGGTTAGACCCGCCAATATAGGCAATTAAGAGCGTCAGTTCAGTGCCACATTTTAAAATAAACTTACTAAGAAATAGTGCATTGAGATCCAGATCATATTTTTATAAATAAAAGTCTGGGACAGAGGCAGATCGGAATTTGTGCCATTATTCATCGCCAGTCAACGTATCTGTGTATTATTTCCATGACTTGTGGTAAGCTTGATATATTCAATATCTTTTTAATGAAAATTGAATGTAAATTGATAAATTATGTCTGTATATGTGTGTGGTTCAGTAGCAAACATGAGGCAAGGCCTAAATCTTGCTCCAACCTGAACAGGAGGTGTCGGAGAAAAGTAAAACTGCATGGAATTGCCAAACAGTACACTGACACCTATCTTATTGACTAGAAGGAACTAATGCTGGAATTGCAGAGGCGTAGTAACCATTTAGGAGGAGAATACTGGTGTAAATTGTTTCAGATGAAGCTAGCAGTTGGCCTATCGCTCTGAACTCAGTGTTTGTTATGTATTGTGTTCAGTCTGGAAATAGATTATAAATTAGTTATGAAGTAGGAGGTACAACCTTCTTGTTTCAGGGACTGTGGTCCTAGTTATTGAAGCAGCACCTGGTCTGAGTTTTGCTGAATCCAGAGGCTGACAGCATACTCCTTGGTCCAGATAGCGACCAGTGAGGTGTCTACAGAACACAGTGAAGCAATCGAGCAGAGGAGTCTTTTCCTGCCGCCATCACGAGAGATAAGCTTCTGTGGCCAGAGTAGCTCAACATTATGTGCCCCCTCAAAAATTGACATTTTGTTAAACACAGAGGGACAATTAATTGGTTCAAATGACAGGAACTGTGAACTTTTCCCAATACTATTTCCCCGATAATCAAACACTTGAAGTCATGATGAAAAACAACAACCAAGCTTGAACAAAACCAGTATTACCTCATATTACTACTGCACAAATTACACACATAGAATAATAATAATAAACTATGTCAATACAAAGTTCATATATATAAACTGTGTACATAATACGTGTAATTACATTTGATTGTGATTCCTGGTTCACTGTGTAGTTGAATCAGGATACCCATCATTGAAAGAATTAATACATATATTTTTAAACTTAAACACTTGACTCATTTAAGATAGTCTTATAGAGTGTTATATGTGTGTGAGTGTCACAGTGTTGTAGAGTGTTGTGGAATAAATTAAACTGTTTATCTGTCTGTTGTTGTTGTTGTGACTTACACTTCATCATTTTCATAACCCTAGACATTTAACGTAGTCATCACAATATTCCAGAATAATTCTGACTGAGGTATAAATGTGGTAGCAAGTAAGGTCATCTGTAATACACCACACTTATTAGATACAGATACCTTCACAGCTGATCTCAGTCAGTACACTAAGTCCCCTATAAATATTTATAACATCCCACTTTACCACATATATTGGGGTCCTGTCCGGGATTTTGAATCTTTCCCTATTATAAATATTGGGGGTAATTCACTTCAGGGAATAATAAAAATTTAAAAGGTATCCTTGGGTGGAATTAAATAAGGTTGAGCTCTCAGTGCCTGTGGTGTCCTTGGATAAGTAATTACAGATTGTATTGTTTAGTTAGATATTACTTACATTTACCTGTTAGAAAATGGCGGACCTGGCCAAATTTCGATCTGCTGCTGTGCAGACTGCTAAAGAGTTAGGAATGGACGGGCAAATTATGATTGCTTATGTCACTGCTGAATGTGACAAATATATTGAACGGGAAGAAAGAAGATTAGAAAAAGAGGCCGAAAGAAAGTTAGAGGCTGAAAAAGAAATTAAGAGGTTGCAATTTGAGGCTGAGACTAAGAGGCTGCAGATTGAGGCTGAGGCTAAGAAATTGGAAGCAGAAGAAAAAAGATTAGCTGCAGAAAGGGAAGACAAGATATTAGCTGCAGAAAGGGAAGCCGAGGAAAGAAGACAGGCTGCAGAGAGGGAAGCAGAAAAGGAGGAGAAGAGATTACAAAGGGAACATGAGTTACGACTAAGGGAGTTTGAGTTTCAAGGCTATGCTCCTGAAAATGGTGCCAGTCCCTTTACCTCCGATGCTACGGCTAGTCAAGGAGCCTCAACCTCAGCTATGAACTTTCATTTAGATCATTTTGTTGAGAAAGAAGATGATATTGAGAGCTATCTAAATAGATATGAACTATTAGCTACCACGTATGGGTTAGAGAGAGAAAGGTGGAGCTTAAAGTTATCTCAAGGGCTTCGTGGGGCAGCTTATGAAGTTTTTGCCAAAATGAACAGAAGTGATCAAGAAAATTATGACATGCTAAAGCAGGCTCTTTTGTTAAGATATGAAAAGAACGCAGAATTTTATAGGAAAAATTTTAGGAATGCTAAACTACTGTCACGTGAAACCTATCACCAGTTCTCTGCACGGTTAGAGACATACTTGGAGAAATGGACTTCTCTGGGGAAAACCCAAGATCTTAAGGAAATGGTCCTTATAGAACAATTAAGAGAGTCCATGGCTCCAGACCTGAGAAAGTTTCTCATGGAACAAGGTGCAGAGGCTGGGTGAGTTGCTAAATGTTGCTGAAAGGTATCAAGCAGCTCAGGCAGAGGTATCAGGTAATAAAAAGAAACATGTGGATAATTTTAGGGCACCACAGAACTTTAATAAATTTGATCCTAGAGATCAAAACAAAGGTAAGCACCAGTTTGATAGGCCACGGTATGACAATAAAAATAAAACCCCACAATTCGATGAAAGGAAATCTGATGAAAGAAAATCTTTCAACCAAGGAAAGAGATGGTGTAAAAATTGTAAAATGAACAATCATGACACTGACCATTGTAGAAGGAAACCTCCTCATTGTGCTGTTATGACATCTGGAAAAAAGGGAAAAAAGGTCAAACCTGCGGAACTACAGGAACCATACCATCCCCCAGTGTGTGAAGATGTCATCTGTAATGGTGTCACCATAAGGTGTTTATACGATACAGGTTTAGATTATGTTTCCGTTGTGAGTTCTCACCTGGTGCAGGCAGATCAATACACCACAGAAACAGTGGAGATTCAAACTGCAACCAAGGATGTAGCTACCATGACACTTCCCGTCGCCCGGATAAAGGTGAAAACGCGATATGTGGAAGGAATCATAAAAGCAGCAGTGATAAATGAGCCAATCTACCCTCTGATATTGGGGTGTAGATATGTCTTCTTGGGGAATCCCAAAAGATCTGTGATATTGGCAACAGTGCAGACCAGATCACAGTCTAAAAAGGAGGAGGATAATCCAATAAATACTCATCCAGATGAGATGAGGAAGGCACAGGCGGAGGACAAAACACTCAAGCCGTGTTTTAAGAAGTTGCCCAAATCTCATACACCTCCAGGCAAGGGAGAATTTTATATGAAGAACAAACTGATTTATAGGAAGGCTGGATCTGAATCCAATGGTCACGGACAGCTGGTCCTTCCCACTTCATATAGGACTAAAGTGTTGGAACTAGGGCATGCGATTCCCTTCAGTGGTCATATGGGGATCAGCGCAACAGGACAGCGAATAGCTTGTCACTATTTCTGGCCAGGGATAACTGAAGATATCAAAAGATATGTAAAATCCTGTCCAGAGTGCCAACGAGTAGCACCTAAGCATTGGACTGCACCAGCAACTCTGGGGGAAATGCCCATAGTGGGAACACCCTTTGAGAGAGTTGCCGTGGATCTTGTGGGACCTCTCACTCGAACTAAGAGAAGGAACAGCTACATTCTGACTCTGGTGGACACTTGTTCTATGTGGGGAGAGGCGGTAGCCCTGTCATCGATTGACTCTAAGCATGTGGCAGAGGCATTACTCACAATTTTCAAAAGGTTAGGCTTTCCCAATCAAATCTTGACTGATAATGGCTCTCAGTTCAAGGGGAAACTAACAGAAGAAGTTTTCAGGATCTTCCAGGCCAAACACTTCCATTGTAGTGTGTACCACCCCCAAGGGAACGGCCAAGTGGAAAGATTTAATGGCACGTTGATGTCAATCCTGAGAAAGTTGGCACACGAAAAACCAGATACATGGGACCAGTACCTTCACGTCGCCCTCTTTGCTTATCGGGAGGTACCCCATAGTTCAACCGGAATGGCCCCGGCAACATTATTATTTGGAAGGCCAATAAAAGGTCAACTTGAAGCGCTGTTAAGAACGTGGACTGATGAAAAAGCAGAGGAAAATATTACATCCTCATACCAATATGTGAATGAGCTGACCACTCGTTTACTGGCTGGAAACTTGCCAATTGTTACGGTCTCCCGCTGTATCTTTTCTTGCTAGATGTTATTAAAAGATTCAGCACCGTTGGACGTGAGTTTATTGGGTTGCTTGTCAATATTTCAGATATTATAATTCATCTATTCTAATTCCAGTTTTATAGTTCGAGTGCAGTTTTAAGCCATTGTGGTGTGATTAAATTATTATTATATTCAGTGTCGTTATCGTATATTAATTCTTCCTCAGTGTTGGTTAGATTATAGTTAGTCTTAGAAATACCTGTGATAATCTGGACTGACCTTGCAAGGATTAATGACAGTCACAGCACAGAGTGAGAACATGCATAAATTCAGGCAATCAACAAGTTCCATAGACGACTGAACAATTTAATATATACTTTTACACAATATGGTGTAACAACATTTCACACATTTAAATTGGCTTCATCATAGTTCTAAGCTCTACACAATATTCCTCTCACAGACTTAGCTCGTCTGGGTTAACCGATAAGTTTATAGCGTAATAGAGAATCCGATCCTTAGAATTAGTATTCCTTCACAATACTATTGAGTACATTATCTGTATATCTATAGATCCTGTCTATGTATAATTATTCAACGTCTTTGGCTTGTATCGCCCGGCTTTAACTGCCATATATATAAGTTCAAGGTGAACGTAATCTGCTTTGTTCACGATTCTAATACGGACTCTACATGGTCCTATAATCAACTTTGATACGGATCCTTACGCTATCTTACACTTTTCAGTGGATCTACCATTCCACATATATATTTAATCAGTGGCTATGCCACATATTCAAACACGGTCCTTAAGTGGTTTTACCACACATTCCAACACTGCCGTTAGGCTCAATGGCCACACATAGGCTAAAATGTAACTAGGCTAGACGCGTCATACATTGATTTGCGCGATTTCTGGTCTTAGTTTAATTGAGGTGTCTAGTGGTGCACGCATGTGGAATGTGGCCACAATCCACATGCCTGCAAACCGTAAGACAGTCCTCAACATCATCCCCCCCCCGCTCCCAAACGTGACACTCGTGGCACGTGAGAGAGTGGAGGCGAAGATGTGCCCGACTACAATCTATGCATGTTATCTAACGTCAAAATGAAATAATGAAATTAATATTCCCCATTAGAAATAACAATTATAAAATTATGTCCCTTGTCAACATCAAGACAAGAAAGTTATTTCAATCCTGTGACGTAAAATTTCTTGATAACAAGTCCGCGAGGTTATTATCAGTTCCTGAAATCGGAATTATTGAAAAGGCGAGTTCTTGTAGTAAAAGAAACCACCTGTGAATTCTAGCGTTTTTCATAGTTCTTGAAGTGATAAACGTGAGCGGACTGTGGTCTGTGTAGATAAAGAACTTTCTTCCTATCAAGTACTTAGACAGTTTTTCTAAGCACCAAACTACTGCGAGCAGTTCGCGCTCTCCTGTTGCGTATTTTTGTTCTGCCGGAGTAAGCTTGCGTGAGACAAACAAGCATGGATGGAGTATCCCTTCATAGCATTGAAGCAAACAACCTGCGATTCCGGAGCTGGATGCATCTGTTTGAATCAAAAATGGTAACTGTATGTTTGGCAATAACAGGATAGGAGGATTCTTAAATAAATTCTTTATCATAATTAGAGCTTCTTCGCACTGCGGTGTCCATAATATTTTTTTTGGACTACCTTTGGCCAACAATCCGGACAAAGGAGCAGAAATCTGTGCGAAGCGTGGTATAAATTTATGGTAATAATTAACAAGCCCGAGTAAACTTCTTACTTGTTTCTTGGATGATGGAGTGGCAATCTCCAGTATGCGCTTGACTGTATTGTCATCAGGGTGCAATCTATGGTTACCTATGCGGTGACCAAGGAAAGTAATCTCCTGACAACCTATCTGGACCTTCGAAGGTCTTACAGTCAAACCATGTTGTCGTAGTGTAATGAGAAGAGAAGACAAACCAGTAATATGGTCTTCCCATGAGTTGTGAAATAGACAGATATCATCGATGTATGTGATGACATCTTTTCTATCGCCCAGAAGGCGGCGCATCATGCGCACGAATGTCGCAGGCGCGTTTACAAGGCCGAAGCACATGTAATTCCATTGGAATAATCCAAATGGAGTTGTGAAGGCAGTAAAAGGTTTGGCATGTTCCGTGAGTGGTATCTGCCAATAGCCTTTAGACAGATCTAGTTTACTGAAGTACGTGGCCTGTGAAACTTGTGAAAGTAGGTCGTCCAACAAATGCATCGGTTCAGCGTCAGTAATTGTGATACGGTTAAGACGTCTGAAGTCAATACAAATACGGAGCGACCCATCTTTCTTTTTCATAATAACCATCGGAAAAGCATAAGGAGATTCTGATGGAGATATAACTCCTAATTTTATCATATCCTTTAGCTCATTTTCAACCCTGTCTTTATGATGTAACGAAATAGGGTAAGGTCTTAACTTAATAGGAGGATCATCCGTTAGAATGATGTCATGAGAGATTAAAGACGTATGACCTGGAAGGTCAGTAAGTACATCGTTAAAAGAAAGAAGAATTTCCCTAACTTGACTTTGATGTGACGATGACAAAGTCGGAGAAATTGTGACATCCTTCCAAGATTCGGAAGCTTGTAACGATGGTAAAGCAAAATGTAACGGAACTGAAGACGTAGTGTCTTCCTCATTCACTAGTGCAAAAGAAGAAATAAGAGGTGAAGACTCAGACACAGACACAGAGTTAATAATAGGAATTAACTCTTGTGGTCTTTCCACTGCCAATTTCAACATATTGACATGGAACGTTTTAATTTTTCCTCTTACGTTTATAGCATAGTCAACATCCGTGACTCGTTTAATAATCGCAAATGGACCCTGCCATGAAACCAACAGTTTATTATCCTCATGGGGTAGGAGTAACCAGACTTTTCCCCCAGGATTAAAATATCGCAGTCTTCTACCTTGATTGTGGAATAATCTAGCTTTTTGTGTTGCTGATTTAATGCTTTCGGATGCATATGTACATGCATCAATGATTCTTTGTCTAAGGTCAATCACCAGCTCGTAACTAGTACGAGTGGATTCATCTACTGATGATCCGACCAGTAAATTTTTCAAGATCATCATCGGGCCACGAGGGTTAGAGCCGTAGACGAGCTCGAATGGACTAAAACCAGTGCTCTCGTGGGGGACCTCTCTATACGCGAATAAAGCGGCACAAAGTAGCCTGTCCCAGTCCCGAGGACATCCCTCAGTGATCTTGTGAAGAATCTGTTTGAGTGAACCGTTAAGACGTTCACAAACTCCGTTTGTTTGGGCATGATATGCACTTGAAAACGAATGGTGAATGGAGAGCATCGACTCCACTTCTTTCATAATATTTGAGGCGAATTGTGAACCTCTGTCTGATAAAATTTCCTCCCGAAAACCAATACGACAAAAAATTGAAAATAATGCATCTGATACCGACGCAGTATTGATTGTTTTCAGAGGTATAGCCTCAGGCCACCGTGTACAAAGATCTACACAGGTTAAGATATATCGGAACCCATTGTTAGATGGAATAGATAACGGACCGATAATATCTATGGCTATTTTCTTAAATGGTCTGTCTGGTACATCCGTGATCTGTAAGGGTGCCGTGTGGAATCTGCCCTTACGTGATATGCTTTGACATGTCGTACATGACCTACAATATAATTTTGTGTCCTTATTGACACCAGGCCAATAAAATTGCGATGTGACTCTAAATAAAGTTCTTTTAATACCCATGTGCCCTGCCATGGGCGAGTCATGCCCTGTTTGTAACACCAAAGGTCTAAATTGTTTTGGAACGACTATCTGATGAATAATTGACCTACCATTGTCATAATACCTTGTAAGTATGGATTTCTTAATTTGAAACCAATGTTGTGCTGATTTAGTATGTTTACTAACTTTTTTTTCCGCTAGCGCAAATAAACGCTGTAAACTTGGATCATTTTTTTGTTTTTCCGCAAACGCCGCTGGTGCTTCAGCAACGACGTCGGGAGACATAATAGTATCTATAATAGGTGTAGGTGGGGTGGCCATATCTGTAGCCAACTGTTGTGCTCTAGTGACAACAGCATTTGCCACCAATGGGTGAGATTCAACCCATTTCGTAATCTCCTGTGGAGTACAATTTCTAACTCCAGGTATGTTACCTAAGATTATCTCAACCACGGGAGCTCTTAACCCGCAAGCATACACCATACCTGTATAAAACGGTGTATCAATATAGACATGTGCTATTGGATATTCTTCTATATTACCACCAAATGTGATACATTTAACAGTTTTACCCGTAAATGCAGAGGGCTCGATAAGCGAGTGTTGTATGCCGACAGTAGTAGAGCCGGTGTCACGTAAAACTCTTACTTCCTTTCCGTATAAATATGCCTTGTGGTATGTGAGACGTCCCAAATTCTCACAAGCAGACATAGAAGACATTGTATGACCACAACGAAGCGTATTTTTTTCCTCTCTGATATAGGATGTGATTGACAAACATAACAAGAGTCATCTAATATGCTGCATGCATTAGCATGTTTGTTATCATCATTCTCATGATCTCTTTTGGTAGTACATGCATTAGCATGACCATGTTTGTCATTATTCTTTGAAGATGATCTGAAATGATTTGTTTTCTTTTTACCTGATTTTGTCTTATAATAAAAATTTGATGAATCATCATTATCATCATTCCTTTTATATGATGATCCATGATCATTATAATCCCTGTAATAGTCTTTGTGATAATCATCACGACCCCTGCCTTTGTGGCCTCCACGATCATGAGGTGAATAACCTCGATAACTCCGACGATAGAATCTTGACGGTGAACGATAGCGAGGGAAGTTATAAGACCCCCGATATTCATGACGAAATTGTGTACGATATCGACCGTCCGTGCTATGTGATCTAGGTCGGTGATCATAAGATCTATGATCTTGGAGCGCTGCGCACGTAGGCATAAGATCTCGTGGACAAGATCGATGGACATCCTTATTGGGATGTGCCGTGACAAACTGTCTACCGTATTTTTCATATTCTGAAATAGAGTTAGGGTGTCTCTCTTGTAAGAATGATTCTAAATCGTGACTACATGAGGAAAGCACCTTATCGCGTAGCATGAGATCCATTAACCCTTCATATGATTTGGTAATACCTGATAATTCTATCCATCTATTAAAATAATGTTTAATGGAAGCAATAAATTCACCAAAGTCAGCGTCCTTACTAGGCTTAGCCATATGGAAACGTTCTCGGAATCCAGATTCAGTTAACTGGAACCGTCTAAGAAGTACTTCTTTTACGACATCAAAATCGTTTCTGCTTTGCTCATCTAGATTCATGAAAACCTTGAGTGAGTCCCCGGTCAAAAAATCAACCAAAAGACTACTCCATCTGTCCTTAGATATGTTTAAACCTGTAACTTTCATAATAAATCTTGATATGAATGAATCGACACAATCTCTAGATTGGTCGAAATGTGGCATCTTCAATTTTGGATAAAATACATTTGAATTAGCAGAAGGTCTGGATTGTTCTGATTGCAACCTCGCCAATTCAATAGCCTTTTCTTTCTCAGCATTTAATCTTAAAGTTTCAAGCTCAATAGCATGTTTATGTTCTTGGTCTAATTGAAGTAGTTCCATTCTTCTTATTTGCATTTTCTCTCTATCTAATTCTCTCTCCTTTTCTTGTTGAGCCATTTCTTTATCTTTTTGAGCTAATTCTTTCTCCTTAAGTTCTTTCTGTAATTCTCTCTCTTTTTCTTGTTGAGCAATTTCCTTCTCCTTAAGTTCTTTCTGTAATTCTCTATCTTTTTCTTGTTGAGCAATTTCTTTATCCTTTTGAGCCATTCCTTTCTCTTTTTGAGCCATTTCTTTATCTTTTTGCGCCAGTTCCAACTTTTTAAGTTCCCGTTGCTAAATTCTTTCCTGTTGCGATAAATGCTTTTCATATCTCGTTTCAGCATAAGTCTGCAAATCAGAACCTGATTTACCTAGACTTTGTCCTATTTTAATAAACTCTTCCAACGTAGACATGGTGCTACATTTCTCAATAACTTATATAAGTATATTATTTGTCAATAAATATACTATGAATATGTGAGCTTAATTAAATCAACGTAACTATGATATTTACTATAGCCAGTGACAAGAACAGGTGACGATAAACAATGGATGGAACAAGCAAATGAAATGATATATTCACTTATACGACGCTATGAAACATATAAAAAGAAACTAAGTAAGTACTAGACATAATAATTAGAGAAATAAAATGTTTAAAGTAACATTACATTAATATTACGATACAAGTCGTCCTAAACTAACATTGAGACAGAGAGATTTTTAGATCACAAACGAATAAAATAGTGACACAAAACGGAAAGTAATTTATTTAAATTAAATAACGTAGGCACGTGACGTCACAACTAGCACAAGCAAAGTGGTTATATGGCTGACTGAAGAAACATTTATATCCTAACTCAAAAGAAAAATTAATAATCAGTTAGATCCTCAGTCAGCAAATATAAGCAATTATCCCTAAAAGTCGTTAAAATTGCTTAAATCTTCCAAAGGAATATAGAAGCAATGATAAGCCCTATCCATCCTCCCGCGAAGTTACATAAAATACATTGATAGTAAACACGTAATGATAAATACTAGGACTGCAAAGTAGGTCAGACAAGTGACAGTGGAGGAAGAATTGAAGACCAAAGCTAGCCAACTGGACAACACAATCTAGTCGAAAGCTCTAATTTAGACAAGAACTTATTTCATGTGGTCATGCCATAGTGATCCTAAAAATAAACAAGATGCTCCCAGCTGTTTGACTTGTTTTCACAGAGAAGCAGACTTGAACGGTTGAATGAAGATTTTCAAACGTGATATTGAACGAAATTCTGTTGAAATACTTCCCCGGTTGCTCTGGAGGTTTAACAAGTGTATGGATTGTCTTTCTGGTTCTATGTGCTCGTTCAGGATCAAAAATTGAATGACATACGATCGATTTGATTCAGCGACTCAGCGACCGTTAATCGGAGTGATGACTCGACCTTGACCTTCGTAACTTGATGCGTAAATTTGAGTTGCCAGCTTGGACTTGCGTCTTGAATGAGACTTTCTTGAACTGTTCAATTTCCACTGTTACTTTGTCTGTGACGAACTGTATTGATCTTGAAGTTGTTTCCACTAGAATCTTCCCAACTTGAAGCCTGATTCATGAACATTAGTTCGTTCAATTGGGTAACGGAAAAGATGAATTCTGAAAATTGTCCGAACACTTTCTGACACCAGTATGTTACGGTCTCCCGCTGTATCTTTTCTTGCTAGATGTTATTAAAAGATTCAGCACCGTTGGACGTGAGTTTATTGGGTTGCTTGTCAATATTTCAGATATTATAATTCATCTATTCTAATTCCAGTTTTATAGTTCGAGTGCAGTTTTAAGCAATTGTGGCGTGATTAAATTATTATTATATTCAGTGTCGTTATCGTATATTAATTCTTCCTCAGTGTTGGTTAGATTATAGTTAGTCTTAGAAATACCTGTGATAATCTGGACTGACCTTGCAAGGATTAATGACAGTCACAGCACAGAGTGAGAACTTGCATAAATTCAGGCAATCAACAAGTTCCATAGACGACTGAACAATTTAATATATACTTTTACACAATATGGTATAACAACATTTCACACATTTAAATTGGCTTCATCATAGTTCTAAGCTCTACACAATATTCCTCTCACAGACTTAGCTCGTCTGGGTTAACCGTTAAGTTTACAGCGTAATAGAGTTTGCAACCAACTCTTACCGAATCCGATCCTTAGAATTAGTATTCCTTCACAATACTATTGAGTACATTATCTGTATATCTATAGATCCTGTCTATGTATAATTATTCAACGTCTTTGGCTTGTATCGCTCGGCTTTAACTGCCATATATATAAGTTCAAGGTGAACGTAATCTGCTTTGTTCGCGATTCTAATACGGACTCTACATGGTCCTATAATCAACTTTGGTACGGATCCTTACGCTATCTTACACTTTCCAGTGGATCTACCATTCCACATATATATTTAATCAGTGGCTATGCCACATATTCAAACACGGTCCTTAAGTGGTTTTACCACACATTCCAACACTGCCGTTAGGCTCAATGGCCACACATAGACTAAAATGTAACTAGGCTAGACGCGTCATACATTGATTTGCGCGATTTCTGGTCTTAGTTTAATTGAGGTGTCTAGTGGTGCACGCATGTGGAATGTGGCCACAATCCACATGCCTGCAAACCGTAAGACAGTCCTCAACACCAATGAAAATTTGAGACAAGCCAGGAAGAAACATGTTGCCTATTTCAACAGGAAGGCTAAAGACAGAGATTTGGCTGTGGGAGAGAAGGTACTGCTTCTTCTACCCGGTAGTCAGAATAAGTTACAAATTGGATGGCAAGGTCCATATACAGTTCTAGAGAAGGTGTCTAGAACCAATTATAAGATAGACAAGAAGGGGAAAGAAAAAATCTATCATGTGAATCTCCTGAAGAAATATTTGGAAAGAGAAAATCAGGAAGAGACACACTTGTTGACCTTGTCCATTGCAATGGAGATGAAAAAGGAACCACTTTCCTCATTTGAATATCCATTACACCCCTGTGAGACAGCGGCACAGGTGAAAATCAGTACACATTTAACGAAAAATCAGAAAGAAAGAGTGCAACAGGTTTTAGATAATCATACAGAGGTGTTAACAGACCGACCGGGGCATACAAACTTATTGGAATATGATATGAAACTGATAGACCCCACACCTGTCTGTATGAAACCCTATTCGATACCTTTTGCTAAGGAGAAAGCTTTGAAGGAAGAGATAGACTATTTGTTGAAGGAAGGAATTATTTCACACAGTGAATCTTCGTATAGTTCCAGTGTTGTACTCTTAAGGAAGCCCTCTGGAGAACATAGACTCTGTATAGATTACAGGAGACTGAATGCTATTACAGAAGGACAGGTGGATCCATTGCCGGATACAAATCAGTTCTTTGCCAGGCTAAATAAAGCTAAATATTTCTCAAAAGTGGATCTGAGTAAAGGATACTATCAGATTCCAGTAAAGCCTGAGGTTAGACCATACCTAGCTTTTAGTACCTCAGAGGGACACTATGAGTTTAACAGATTGCCATTTGGATTGAAGAATGCGCCTAGTGTCTTCTCTAGAATGATGAGAAAATTATTGGACCCTCTGAATAATCCATGCATTACAAATTTTATAGATGATATCCTTATAGCAACAGAAACATTTGAGGAACACATTGACTCTCTGAATATGCTGTTTAATCGACTTAGAGAAGCGAATTTAACAGCCCGACCAACCAAATGTTGCGTTGGATGTAAAGAATTAGAATTCTTGGGACACACAGTCTATCAGGGAAACATGACCCCTGACCCCAAGAATTTAGAGAAACTAAAGAAAGCCCCGAGACCACAAACCAAGAAAGACGTGAGATCCTTTGTCTCATTATGTGGTTTCCACCAAAAGTATATCAAAAACTTTAATTCCATATGTGCACCGTTAACTGATTTGACACGTAAAGGAAATCCAGATCGAATTACATGGACACCACAATGTGAATTGGCTTACCAGGAATTGAAGGAAAAGCTTACAAGCAAACCTATTTTGAAACTACCGGACTTAAGTCAAGAATTCATTGTAAGGACGGATGCCAGTAATATTGGGTTAGGTGCGACACTGCTACAGAAATCAGATGCATTGGATGGGGAATTAAGCCCAGTGGCATATGCTAGCAGAAAGTTGAATAAAGCTGAAACCAACTACTCAACTAGCGAAAAAGAATGTCTTGCAGTAGAATGGGCGATAAAGAAATTCAATATTTATCTGTATGGGAAGGCATTTAAGTTGCAAACGGATCACAAACCCTTGTCGTTTCTAGCGCAGGCTAGACATGAAAATTCTAGATTACTCCGTTGGTCATTACTTATGCAGCCATATGAGTTTAGCATAGAGTATATATCTGGAAAAACAAATCTGGGAGCGGATTTTTTAAGCCGCCATCCGTGTGATGAGAATCACCGTAAGCCCCAGAAATAATAATAAATTTCTCTATGTGTATATAGAATTATAGACTGACATATAACGTCTGTTTTAAGAGGGGAGAATTTGTCGTGAAACATTATAAATCCACATATATAAAGTAAAAGGTAAATGTAAAGCCTAACAAATAAATTCAATAAAAGGAAAGAAGAATGGTAAAGAACAGTGCTGTCACAATGACTGTACTCGAAATCCCCCTTGTTTTCTACTTCGTCTGCAAATTGTAACGTTTCCACGTTGATAGTAAAGCCTATAGCAGCATACACGCGTTTCCACAACACAATAAAACGTGTACTGCATTTCTAAGAAAACCTTGAGATACGCAAGCTGATTAATGACCTAAATTAATACTAACATTAATTACACTACGTTAACATAAACGGAAAGACAGATGAACTTAGGATAGAGAGAGAGGGAGGGCTGAAAGCAGGAACGCATGCGACACTAACACGCGGCTCGTGATACAAAATTAATACCCTCCCCGCGCGAAAGGCCAGAAGCACTAACTTTTTTTCAAATGGACTGTGATAAAAAACACTACCCATACGAGAGTTAGGTTTAAAAACCTGAAAAACGCTTATTATGAAACATGACATTATACTGTTTTATGTCTGAAAGCCTGACAGTACCCAGACACCACATCGTATCGAAGTGAACGGGAGGTAGAAGAAAATGCCTATTTTGAACGCAGTCCCTTAGCCCCATTAAACTTATATATTTGGGTTCCTTAGGACTTGCTGACAAAGAATATGTTAAGTGTTACGCAAATAGTCTAGGAATTAACAAATTATAGCCAAAAGAAAATAGTGAGGGTGTCAGACAACACCAAAAAATAATCGCACAGTGGCATGTTTTGAAACTACTATTTTACGGGAAATGGCCCACCATGTAAAATCCTATTTGACTGGATAGAAGTAAATGTAAGGCTAAACACGATTAGTCGGACTACAAATAGGGCCTACTAATTTTTTGTTGTTAGGGAAACGTGAGTAGGGGTACTTTTTTTGAAAAGCTGTGTAAACATGGCCCGATTGGTTAGACCCGCCAATATAGGCAATTAAGAGCGTCAGTTCAGTGCCACATTTTAAAATAAACTTACTAAGAAACAGTGCGTTGAGATCCAGATCATATTTTTATAAATAAAAGTCTGGGACAGAGGCAGATCGGAATTTGTGCCATTATTCATCGCCAGTCAACGTATCTGTGTATTATTTCCATGACTTGTGGTAAGCTTGATATATTCAATATCTTTTTAATGAAAATTGAATGTAAATTGATAAATTATGTCTGTATATGTGTGTGGTTCAGTAGCAAACATGAGGCAAGGCCTAAATCTTGCTCCAACCTGAACAGGAGGTGTCGGAGAAAAGTAAAACTGCATGGAATTGCCAAACAGTACACTGACACCTATCTTATTGACTAGAAGGAACTAATGCTGGAATTGCAGAGGCGTAGTAACCATTTAGGAGGAGAATACTGGTGTAAATTGTTTCAGATGAAGCTAGCAGTTGGCCTATCGCTCTGAACTCAGTGTTTGTTATGTATTGTGTTCAGTCTGGAAATAGATTATAAATTAGTTATGAAGTAGGAGGTACAACCTTCTTGTTTCAGGGACTGTGGTCCTAGTTATTGAAGCAGCACCTGGTCTGAGTTTTGCTGAATCCAGAGGCTGACAGCATACTCCTTGGTCCAGATAGCGACCAGTGAGGTGTCTACAGAACACAGTGAAGCAATCGAGCAGAGGAGTCTTTTCCTGCCGCCATCACGAGAGATAAGCTTCTGTGGCCAGAGTAGCTCAACATTATGTGCCCCCTCAAAAATTGACATTTTGTTAAACACAGAGGGACAATTAATTGGTTCAAATGACAGGAACTGTGAACTTTTCCCAATACTATTTCCCCGATAATCAAACACTTGAAGTCATGATGAAAAACAACAACCAAGTTTGAACAAAACCAGTATTACCTCATATTACTACTGCACAAATTACACACATAAGTAGGTAAAGGTAAAGGAACCCGTTACACGCCCATTGAGGCATATTGGGAATATGGTGTTAGGCCCATATTATCTTGACCGTCGGCACACGAGGGGTGATGTGGTCGGCATCACGCCGGCCTCATGTTACCTCATATTACTACTGCACAAATTACACACATAGAATAATAATAATAAACTATGTCAATACAAAGTTCATATATATAAACTGTGTACATAATACATGTAATTACATTTGATTGTGATTCCTGGTTCACTGTGTAGTTGAATCAGGATACCCATCATTGAAAGAATTAATACATATATTTTTAAACTTAAACACTTGACTCATTTAAGATAGTCTTATAGAGTGTTATATGTGTGTGAGTGTCACAGTGTTGTAGAGTGTTGTGGAATAAATTAAACTGTTTATCTGTCTGTTGTTGTTGTGACTTACACTTCATCACTTTCATAACCCTAGACATTTAACGTAGTCATCACAATATTCCAGAATAATTCTGACTGAGGTATAAATGTGATAGCAAGTAAGGTCATCTGTAATACACCACACTTATTAGATACAGATACCTTCACAGCTGATCTCAGTCAGTACACTAAGTCCCCTATAAATATTTATAACATCCCACTTTACCACAGAAGGGATAAGCATTACTCAATCGATATATGGCCCAAACAGAAGAAAGTGACAAAGGTGTCCATCTAAAAATTAGGGAAGGACATAAAAGGCAAGATATATTAATAACTGAGAGATCAGTTGCATTTCACTGGGAACATGAACGTGTTTTTTTTTTAAAATTACTTCATTAGCTGATTCCCTGAATTTTACTGAATTCATCTGATTAAGAAAATGATGACATTGCAAACCTCATATGAAAATGATGACATATGTCAAATCTCATCCAGGTGATGTGTGGTCCAAGTTCCATTCTGAATGTATTTTAAATTACAACTGCTGTATTGAAGTCACCAAAACATTCACATGTAGACAGCTGTTAAAAGGATACAAAACTCTTACAACTTATGCATTACATTATTTGGTCCACTCTTGCCGTGATGTGTAGTGGGGAGCTAAAGTTTGCATTCTTGAGCCAAGTGTGTCAAATTGGCTGCTGTGAGCCTGTGTTGCTGTAGGATTTATGTGATGTTGTCCATCCATCTGCTTCAAGGCTTTCCACATGCTATGAAACGAGATCTTCTATTTTTGTGGGTATGTAGTGGCAATTTATCAGGCTCCACTCTCATGAGATGGCCAAACCACTTAACTTTCTGTCTCTCCATATAATTTATGCAGAATTTTGTTTCTAAAATTTTTCTGCTGTTATCATTTCTCATCCCGTCTTTCCTGGGAACATTAATGGGGTTTTTTAAGCATCTCATATCATAGGATGTCGTTTTTCTCTCCTGTGCCTTGGTTAGGAACCGTGTTTGACACTGATAGCACAGAGTTGGTAAGAATATACCATTTATCATCTTTCATATAGTTTCCATACTGATCTTCGGATATTTGAGTAGTGCTGACTGTTGGTAAGTCAATGCACTGGCTTTTTGACACCTTGTTTCAATTTTTCTGTCAAGTCTTCCATTTCATGTTCAAATGCTTCCTAGGTATTTGAACTCTGTAACCTTTTTAAGCTTGGTGTTGTTGACATGTATGTTGAGTGGGCTTCATGATCTGCACAGTTTCTGTCTTTGATGTGCTAATCTTCATGTTCTATCTTCGACAAGTTGAATTTGTATGATTTTGCAATTTGATCTCATCTTTGTAATTAGATGTCAGTCATCTCCAAGAAAAGTAACTCATTCATTTAGTCGTTGTCTTTACTTTCTGGGTTTACTTCACCTTCTGCGTTTTCTTACAGGTTTGCTTCTGATGTTATTTTGACCTTATAAATGTTGAGAAGTAGTGGTGATACAGCTTTGTTGCCCTCCTGTGGTTACATCAGAAGTATCAGTGAGTCCATTAGTTGTTCTTAATTCACTTTTGCATTTGTAGTACAAAGCTCTCATCATCTAATAGCCACCCCTATTTTGGTCTTCTAATACTTACCAAAGGCCTATCGAAGACCTTCTCCTGGTCTATCAGTACTATATTTAGCTGACTATCATATTCGATTGTTCTTTGACTTAACTACCTTAAGGTGAACAAAGCATCAGTACATCCCATTCCAAAATTCAAATTGGACTCTGCTCACTAGTTGCTTGACACTGGTCTTATTCTTTGTTGAAGCAGTTTCACATTTTTTTTTGTAATTCAGTAGTGAAATACCTCAGTATGTGTTACATTCCCTTTTATTACCAGAGTTTTCCCAGACTGATAATATTATGGCTTTTGAAAGCATTCTGGGACTTTTCTTACTGTCCATGCTACTGTAAAAATTCTTTCTAGCCATTTGATTTCTGTCTTCTCGCAGGCTTGAATTGCTTCAGCTGTTTTATTCTGACCATGCCTGGCGATTTATTTCAAGGACTGTTTCCTTTATAACTTCTTTGATTTTGTGAAGTAATACATTGGTTCTTGCCTTTTCTCATATCTTGGGGTGTATATGGAGCTTCACTGAGTGCCTGCTGGATCGATAAGTTCATGTAACATCACCGGCAATGAAGAGGCTGACAGATTGGAAATCTATCTCAGCCTGATGCAAGCATAACTTTTGAGAAGGCAAAGAGTTTTATCAGAATCAGATACAGAAACAAATGGGATGTAGAGCATACTGGTCACACATAAAATGATGCATACTACCAGCTCAACAGAAGAGAACAAGTGGTAATCTTCAGACTCCGCACTGGCTACAACAGATTGAGTTACTATCTATTCAAAAAGGAGTCACAGTAGCGCAGTGGTTAGTGCATTGGCTTCCTAGCTCGGTGGTCCATGGGGTTCGATTCCCAGTTGAGGTGGGATTTTTAGACCGCAGACGGCTCCAGGGTCGACCCAGCCTCATGAATTGGGTACCAGAGCAACTTCTGGGAAGGTTAAGGCGGCCGACGTGATGCTGACCACATCACCCCTAGTGTGCCTTGGTCAAGAAAATATGAGCCTACCACCATATTCCCAATATGCCTCATTGGGCGTGTAACGGGGATCCCTATTCAACAAGCTAAAGATAGGAACTACCGATCAATGTAACTTTGGCACTGATAAAATGACTGCTGAACATCTGCTTCAAAGTTGCCCAACATATGCGGAACAGAGAACGCGCATATGGCCGACACCAGTATCATTCGTGGAAAAGCTCTATACTTGATTGGTATCTCAGTGGTGAGGTGATAAAATGTATCTATATGACTTGTAGGTTCTGAGTTCAAATCATGGTGCTGCTTATTTAATTATAAATGCTTTATGCTATTCTCTTACTTAATCTCTCCAGTTTTTCAATCTCAATGAATGACTAACATAGCACAATGTATTGCTGGGTGATAATTAACATGTCATTTTAGAATTAAAAATCAAAGATGAAAAGACCAGTCACAATATCCTCATAGTTTTATTAATAAAGTTCCTTAGATTGCTTCAAAAGGAATGGCAGCGCATAGAAGGTGTATACAAATCAAGGAATATAAGTTTATAAACTAATAAAACGGTATTGAATCAGTTTTACAAATAACAGTTCACATGAGACAAGGGACGTTTCGGATTTTACCCTTCGTCAGCCACAAACAGGTGACAAAGACAAGAATTACATATAGTAATAGGTACTACAAAAACATACGATGATAAGAAACAATACAAAATGAGCGATACAAGCAGATGGAAAAAGTACAATGATAATACAAGAAAATCGAAAAACCTAACAGAAATACCGAAGCAAGAAAGTAGATAATAAACGAAATGAAAAAAAGAGAATGAACAAAACTTCGGAACAAGTCACTTAGCTAGAACTGTAAATGCTAGGAATACACAAGATTGCAGTACTCTCTCCAAGAAATCTCGAAGGAAGTGACATATAAGATAGCGACAATTTTTAGAGATACAAAAGGATATGAAACGAACCAAAACCAAAACATAAGAAGATAGATCGAAAAAACAACGAATAAAGAAGAATGAAAGAGAGAGAAAAGCTACCAGAATTTATGCAAAATGATGTTGAACATTGAGACCTTCAGGACATAAAACGCCCAATTGAAAAATAAGACAATTCTCTAATGAAAAGCGAGTCCTGTCATCCCCGACACATGAACGGAGGGCCGTCACATGGATATCGGATTTACCTGAATGGTCTGGCCTATTGAAATGAAGGGCCACCGGTAAATGTTTGCCATGATAGATGTCATTCAAGTGCTCACGAAACCTGTCTGCCCAACGCCTGCCAGTTTCACCAATATAGGTAATGCCGCACCTCTTGCAGATGATAGCATAAATAAGGTTTCTGGATTCGCACGTGAAAGACTCTCTAATGATAAATTTTCCTTTCGGAAAAGTGACTGTCTGAGTTTGGAGTACAAACGGACAGCTCTTACATTTACGGCGTTGGCACGGTTTAGTACCAAAGTATGAAGGGCTAGTATGTCGCAGACGACTGTGTACAAGAATATCCCTAAAATTCCTATCCCTACGATATGCTACCAAAGGTGTATCACGAAACAACTCTCTGGTATCAGGATCAGAGTGGAGAATAGGCAGATGTCGAAACAGAATTCTCTTCACCGGCAGACAGTGAGGATGGAAAGTTAGAACCAGTTTGAGTCTGTCAGATTGGACAGAAGGTTTAGTAGTGAGTGCAATCTGATGAGTGATGCGTGTGATACGATAAAGAGCATCAGATAAAACATGTTCTGGATAAAGACGTTGGCGAAAGAACTCGAGCATCTCTTGAGCTCGCTGATGGAAATCATCGTCATCGTGACATAACCGACGCAAGCGAAGAAGTTGAGAAAAGGGAATGGAATTTTTACAACTAAGAGGATGCGATAAAGTATAAAGAAGGAAACCGTGAGCGTCAGTAGCCTTATAATAAACAGACGTTTTAAGACCAGTAGGGCTAATAGTCACAGTGATGTCAAGGAAGTTCACTGAAGTCGTAGAAATTTCAGAAGTGAATTTGATGGCAGGATTGAAATTTCCAACATAGTCAATGAATCGACGGAGAAAGATTCTGACATTAGTCAATTTGTATCCATTTCACTTTGAAATGTACTGTGGGGTTAATATCTTTTAGATGTAGAGGAGAATTTTTTTTTTTTTTTTTTTTTTTTAACCATGCACTGCCCATTGTCTGATATCATTCTTGTTGGACAATGACTGAACTTATACTGAAGGGAGGCACTCAAAGCTTATCTGTATTTCTGGAACACTGTTCTGTGATTTGGAAGATTGTCAAGAAAGTTGGATGTCATGAACATGATTTACAAATAATCTGGTTAGATGAAGTTGGCTGTATCTTACGAGTATTTACAGCTTGCAACCCCACACATTTCTGTGGTTTGCTTGGGAAATGTTTTGCCAATGCATAAAGTTTTAGACATCATAAACTTGTATTTTAAGGGCTTTCAAATCCACTCCATCTTTCACAATTAATTGGGTATCCTTTGCAAGTTGTAACTGCCATGGGTTGCTCAATTTCTGCTGTTTTTTCATCAGTAATTTTACAGGCAAAAGTGAGTACATGGCGGAATCTATTGTACTACTTCAGGCTCTGAGAATCCTCATCAGACCAGAACAGAAACCACCAGCTAAGATAGTGATCTTAAATTACTGCAGATCACTACTGGAATCAATACAGAAAACTAGAAATGAAAACATGCTGCATGAGATCAGATATGAGCATAACATTACCCAATGCTCCTCAACCAGTGTCCTCCAGTGGTTACAATCCCACTGTGTAATCACTGGGAATAAGAGAGCTGATGCTTTATCTAGAAGTGGCAGTAAAATGTACTATATATCACAAGGTATCATGACATCAAAGACAACATACCTAGTGCCATCATAAGTGTGTCCCACAAACTCTGGTTTTCATCACAAACAGTGCAGTGCAAGTAGTCAATACAAACATTCAAGGTAAATCCATGTTTATTAATTGTGTTCAGTAGGTAACTTCAGGTCTGCCCCCTCCCATCTGCTCTTGCCTTCTATACATGCTGGACAGTGCCAAAGACCAGAAGGTTTTTGACTGGCTGATCTCATTATAGGAATTTTCCATATTTTATTAGAACTGGACTTCATTTAGACGTTCTTTTCATCATATGCCTAAATTTGAGAAATACAGCAACCTCTCTGGTTAATTATGCAGGAAGGATGCTCTTAAAACTCACTTACTCTTGAAGTAGTGGTGTGGGTTCACTACCACATCAGCCTATGATTTACTAAAACAACTGGAAGTGCAATGTCAAGACAGGTCCTGATATTCAAATAGTATTGTTGACAGTGCAGAAATGGTTTCATTTTGGCTAGTCATGACAAAACCACTCACAGATCCCTGGCAGTTATGGAACCCATGGGGCTCAACCCTTTAACAGTGTAAGGACTTCAAGGGCCAATTTACTTGCAGAGAAGGGTTTACCTCCTCTGGTGTTCTATTCAGTTGTTGTGCTCTCATTATCATAGAGTGTGAGAGCATCCCACTCATAGCCATCATTCGTAACACAGAGAAATGATACCAGAAATAGGGAGCCAAAAAAGTGAAAATGACAGTGAACAGTGATTCAGATGACAGTAAGCGGAATAGGTAAACTCCGACACTGACAGATTATGCAGTCCTAGAAAATTATAGACATGTATGGGGTCACACAAAGGCAAAACTTACAGGTACTGTTATCATAGCCTTTGATATGTGCTAAAACTGAATATAAAGTCAGCTGGCTTTTTCAATTTTCGGTCTTGCAAAACAGATGACACTGTACTGTATGTTTGTTTATACATATTCTTTGAAATAACTTTAAATTGCTTAACTGCTTCTGTGTGTCTCCAGTGTTAAAATGGAATTCTTTTTACTTATGTTTAAAAGAAAAGATTCCTTTTCCATTTTTAAATTACCCACACATAATTAGGACAGAGGAGACAATCTTTCTTCCTGGAAAAATAAATGTTGTCTCAAGAAAGAAAATTCTTTCTCAAAATTACTGGAGACTACACAAGAGGTTACAGTTAAGCATTTGTAGGTAATTTCAAGGACAATAAGTTTTAAAGAGAAAAGCTATCTCATGTTAGCACTGACAATGAATTCGCAATGTTGGATTCTCTAATGAATTCCTTTCAATTTACAAAATCAGCTAATAATAATCATCACCACAGATAGAGATAAACTATGAATCAAGTTTAACTAAACTATCTGGTAAACAAAGTGTACAATCTCTGAAAATACACACAGCTTACAGTTGCATTTAAATGTAATCTAAAATGAATAAAAAGACAAAAGCTGTTGAGCTGAGAAAACTGCTGTATGTTAGTTTTTTTCCACTTCAAGTATTCCTTACTGTTCTATGGAAAAGCAAAGCATACTTCTCATAAGCAGTCTGATCTAATTTATACTGTTCAACACAAAAACATGAAAATATTCTCTTTTAAAAAAATGTGCACATGTTGTAAAAAGAAAATAATAACAATTAACAAAATAAAAATTCAGATCTAATAAAGCAAATCTGAAGAACAAAGAAAGGAAGCAGTTAAAAAAATGAACTGTAATGGAAGGTGAAAAACCAGATGACAGCACTAAAAGGTGGTCCTGTGCCTGGAATACCCAGTGTAAAAGCAACTAATGGAAACCTAAAAACACATGTGGGAGGGAATTGGTGACAGACTTAACAACAGCAGAGTGGACATGGAAAAAACCTGAAAGGATGACACAGGACAGAAGAGCTTGGCATGAACTGACTGAAGGCCTATGCACGAATGGACAGTACAGACAAAGAGATCTCAAAGTTTTTGGCGTAATAAATACAAGTACAGTTTTTAACATAATGTGAATTCAACTATATGCGTTGCATAAAAAATTAGAAACAAATTAGAAAATGAAAAATGTAAATTGCTCTGGTGATCCCATCTGCCATTAAACTTTATGTCAATAAATTAGCTTAAAATTGGAGTAATGGTCGCTTACTACTCACTGTTCCTTTTGCTGATTCCTTACTGATATACCTTCACATACCTAGGATGCATAGTAACACCAAACGGCGGGGCAGGCAAAGACATCAACATCAGAATGAATAAGGCAAGAACAGCCTTTTTTAGCCTAAACAACATCTGAAGTCGTCTCAATACAGCACAAGCACAAAATTAAGATTATATCAGAGCTGTGTGCTTTCTGTGCTTCTCTATGGTGCGGAATGCTGGAGAGTTACAGAGAAGGAAATGTCAAAATTGTCCTCTTTTCACACAACATGCCTAAGAAAAATTCACCGAATCTTTTGGCCGAATACCATCACCAACCAAGATCTGCTTACTTGGAGCAAGCAAGAGGACATGCACACCATCATAGCTGGAGCTGGGTTGGCCATGTCCTCAGAAGAGACCCTGATGCCATCACAAGAACAGCTATGCTTTGGACCCCTGAAGGAAAACGAAAGAGAGGCCGACCAAAACAACCTAGCGGAGGACTGTGGAGGCTGAGATGCAAAGAATGAACCAGAGTTGGGGCACTGTACGAAGGATGGCCGCCGACTGAGTAAAGTGGAATCTATTTGTTGTTGCCCTACAAGACGCCACTTGGTGTGATGGCCACTGACTGCTTTGATGGTCGGCAGCTAAGGATCAAAGAAGAAGACTACTCACTGTCATCAGCTCCCACATATGCTTCATATTTTAAATTGTGCATATACTGTAAATTATTTGCAGTAAAAGGTAAAAAAGGTAAAGGATCCTGTTACACGCTCATTGAGGCATACTAGGAATATGGTGTTAGGCCCATATTTTCTTGACCATCGACACACTAGGGGTGATGTGGTCAGCATCACGCCAGCTGCCTTAACCTTCCCATAGTTGCTCTGGTACTCAATTCATGAGGATGGGTTGACCCCGAAGCCATTTGCGGTCTAAAAATCCCACCTCAACAGGGGATTAAACCATGGACCACTGAGCTAGGAAGCCAGTGCACTAACCACTGTGCAATGCGGCTCCCAAATTATGCAGTACTGGATGTTATTCTTGCGTATTTCCACATTTTCAGAACAACAGGTCTACCAAATACAAGCAAAGTACTTCTTCAGGTGTTCAGCAGAACAAAAACATGCTCTCTTCTAATAGCATAGAGTAAAAAAGAAAATATACTTCCTGACAGATGGAATATGGGTGTGTAGTGTAGCACACACATATGGTCATAATGAATCCAACATTTGTGCAATTGAGATTACGGAAAAAATTTGTCAACTCAAGGCTCCGAGTGCTCCAAAAAAACGGCCAAGATGACAAGCCCATCTTAACAGTATGCTCATGTATTCCTTTATTCTTCCACCTTAGTTATTAAACTTAACAATATAGTCTTAAACTTTTACAATTACTCTCTATTTCAAATATAATTTTGACTATACACAGATTTGGCTTTATCAGTTGCTTTCAGAGCATAAATGCTGCATAAAATGTGGCACAACTGAGTATGATAACAAAATGAAAGTGTTCCACCTGCTTTGAAAATCTGTGGCTCAAAAACTGTTGTTTACTCATGCATACTAAAGTGTCTTTCTTGACATTTGAAAGGATTACAATAGTTATATTTCACACTAGTTATCACATTTGAAAAAAGCTAAAAGATGTTATGGATATGCTCAGCTTCCATGAGCAAGATGGCACTTCCTCCTTGGTCCTCATCAGTTTCCTCCTGAGTCATAGGTGTCTTAATGAACTTGTAAGTTGCAAACAACATAAGGGACAGTAGTCCAACACAAACTACAAAGATCAAGTGATTGCCATGTAAAAACACATCTTCATGAAGTAACATCAAAACTGCACATGAGATCAAATTAAGAGGTACACGAAACCAGCTCATAATGGCATAGCGATGTGCATCAGGAATAACACGTATTCTCAACAAGCTCATTAATGGGAAATAAATGCCAACACAAAACTGAAAAACAAAAAATGCCACAAGTGATGTGTTTAGGCTCCTTGTTCTAGGATGAGTTGAATACACACAGATGAGTATGGATGCTAATGACAGAATGACAACAAATAGAAGAATCTTTGTGATGGGAACCCCTCGAGATGACAAAATCTGAAACACAGCCTGTCCAATGAGAATGCACACCATAAAACATGAGAAGACTATTCCAAGAGAAGGTTTTCCAGGCTCTAGGATGGGAGTCCACAAAAAAATCACTATATAAACTACACTTTCAAATAATGCTTCTATGGCTCCAATCATAAAGATACGCTTGTTACAGACAATGTCCTTTAGACCCTCATAACACAAATGTCCAAACTTTACCTTGTGCATTGAATAGTTCTCATTCCAGTGAGTAGAGATAATGACTCCAACAAAGATAAGAAATGGGACTGCCATCATATAAGGTGCAACTGGACCAAGGGCAATCCATTCAGAGAAAATGTTGGTAACAATGCCAGCCAAAACAGCCAGAACACCATTCCACATGGATGCTCGCTGAAATGTAATGGGGATCCATTCCTTTGGAAAGTCATGAGTCTCCAAATGTTCATGAATATACCATGCTTCAAAGGCTGTGAATAAGACAGATGTTGCAAGACCTCCAACTAGGCGGCCAATTAACAAAATACCATAGCTTGTAGACAGCTTTAGCAAGCATGACAATGAGTATGTAATAGTAAAAAATATGCACAGCTTTTTTCTTCCAAACTGGTCAGCTGCTATGGGTGTCCACGCACCAAAAATCACAGAAGAAGCAAACCCAAATACATACAAGACAGCTATCTGCTGCTCATGGAATCCATAATAACTATAAAGTTTATAGAGATAGGGTCCCTGCAGCCAGTCTGCAAACATAGCCACCAAGTAAACAGCAAAATATCCCCGCTGAAATTTGATGAACTGCGGATTGTTTCCCACTGAAACATTACGCCTTAGCTTATGTGCCCAGTACTGAAAGAGAAGACACAGGATAGACAGTGCTCCAAATGTAAAGTAGGCCAAAATCATCATTTTAGAAGATCCAACAATGTACTTTAGTTTGTGCTTCCTCTCCCTAGTTGTGTCACAGATTTGGCTTTATCAGTTGCTTTCAGAGCATATAACTGCTGCATAAAATGTACTTTAGTTTGTGCTTCCTTTCCCTAGTTGTTCCTCTCTGTGTATTTCTGGTCTCTCTACTCAGTGCTGGAAATGATTCACCTGAAATGAAGTAATGGTTGGCAGAACCTTAAAAGAAAGTACAAGGGGCATACATCTCAGTTCATTTTATTAGTTATTTTTTTCACAATCGGCTACAATTCTTCTAATTTATATTGCTCTCTAGCTACATGTGCTGGCCTTCAAAGCATGTATACACTGCTTAGACAGCGCAGACTATGTCGGCTTGGCCATGTCCGCCGCATGGAGAATGGTTGCATCCCGAAAGATATCTTCTACGGACAACTGGCAGATGGCAAAAGAACAGTTGGGCGACCGAAGCTGAGATTCAAAGATATGTGCAAGAGAGACATGAGGGCAGTGGAGATAAATCCAGCAACCTGGGAGGATGAAGCTGCCGATCACACCAAGTGGCGATGCTACCTGCGGCGCCACCTCAGACTGGGCGAAAAGCTCACACAAGCAGAAGAGAGGAGAAAACATCGAAAGGAACACCAGGAAAATAAGCAGCTGAGGGCTGTCACCTCAGGAGCGCATTCCCATAGTCAGTTATGACTGAAGGCGCTATTATTATTATTATAGCTACATAAAGATGATCTCACTTTTTTTTTTTGCTGAACTTTTCTCAGTTTAAAACTGATAATGGAGTACTAATGCCACCACCAAGCATCTCCAAGGCAAATACAGACCATTTTTTTTATTTTGCTATCTCAAGGTCTGTTCTTTTTTTAATGCTCATGGTCTGTTTTTAGTGATTAAGTAGTGAAAAAATGTGTGCAAAGGTCTATTCAAAGTCATAAGACCAAATATTTGAGTTTACTAAGGCAACAGTATCCAGAAGTGAACAGTGCTTTAAATACAGGTAGATGTCATAGCCAAACTGCAGCAACTGTGTCGCGGAGGCTTCAAGATCACAAAGTTCAACACATACCTACTTGCAGTGATCTCTTCAAGGCCCTAAGCAAGGAAAATATTCCAGAGCATGCAGGCTAATTTAACATCAGTAAAATAAAGTTTGTAGGCAGACTTTTCAGTATCATTTTGTTGTTTCTGCTACTTAGAAATGGGACACAGGAAAATACATCAAGCTTGATCCAAAAGGAACATTTGGAAGGCAGCAACTTGCTTCATTGACTACAATCTCCTGGATGATTATCAGCAAGATTAGCATCATCATTCCCTGGACCAAACTAGCCAATGAAGATCTAATCCAACTGGAACAGAAGTAAGCTTTGAAGCAAGATAATGAAGTTCTTTATACATTCCTCTTGAAAAGGCTAACATTATTATGTTGGCTCTCCTGAAAAAATGTTGCAATTAGCAAAGCAATTCTATGATTAAAGAACTGACTGGTAGAAGGAAGCCACCTAAAAAGGCTAAATTTGTTGAAATCATGAACCCAGATATTGTGACTCAGCTTTGGACCAAGGCTGTTCATATAATAGAAAGAACAATATGATGCTCCACACAGTCTGGAAATAAAATAAACTAAGTATTAAAACCAAACTGGAGACTTAAAAGCAACGTGGGTCACTGACATTTCTATTATAGTCAAAAATGCACACTTGATAAATATTCATGAAGCTGAATTTGGTGAGCTTTTCTATTTTGTTGTGATAGACACTTAAAGTAGCTAAAGGAAGAAGACAGCAAACAACAGCCAACTGTTATATGCAGTTGTATGCAGTTTAGCCAACCATTTAATTTATTCTACATTTGACTGATCCCTTATTTTGGTCACTGAAACTGCTAGTCACCATAGAATAACAGATAAATAGTTGGTCTTGTGATTCTAATGCCTAGGATTCAAATCTTAGGGTGGGAATTTTGTTTTCTCTCATTAGAGTGTTAGCTTTTATTTTATTTACTTCTAAATCCAAGGAGAAAATAGAATGTGTATTAAAATATTTACACTAAAAATCTTTGACAAAAAGATGTGCAAGTTTTGATGTGAGATATTTTCTGAGCAGGACATTTTGAGATATTTTCTGAGTAGGACATTTTATCAGGTTTATTTTTCAAGCAACCTAGAAGCAAACTCATAAGAGGAAGTAAATACAGAAAATTAAAAACACAACCCACTGAAATGAGTTTAAAAAAAAAGAAAAGAAATTTAGATGTTCTTTAATGAATGTTTTTACTTCTTCATAGTTTAGCCCACAAAGGATAAGAAAAATGTAATAGACAATTTATAGCCTGTTAATAAAAAGAAGAATCAGAAAAATAAACATAGGTTAAAACATAGCTGATTAGCCCTAATTGGACTCACACGACTTGAAAGTAGAAAATGATGTGTAAGTCAGTTGTTTGAAGAAACACAACAGCAGTACAGGACACCTTAAAATAGCCCTTCATCTACTTTAGTTACAAACAGGACACAATGATATATGACAAATATTTGAAGCATATAAGTGATAACTGTGACAGGTTATGTAAATAGATTACATGATTTCCCACCTTTGCTTCCTTATTAGTATTCACGGTTTTGTTAACGCAGAACCCATGCTCTTCGATATCTGTCTAACTCATATTTTAGCCACGCCTATTTTCTTTTTTTCTCTTTGTCTTACAGGCACTAGCGAGTATTTACAAACAGACCTATTAGCTAGTCCACGAGTGGACAGGTAACCGCCAGCGAGTAAGAGCCGTTAACTGAATTATCATGCGAGCGATTGGGCAATCGTTGAATAGTGACAGATCAGACAAAGAACGCGCATAGAGAGAGATCGAGTCATCTATATGTAGAATCAAGGGCGATAAGACAAAAGACGTACCTTTGATGGTTACATTTCTCAAAGGGGCGATAACCACAGTTACCGGCCACATCCGTCTGTTCGTGATCCCAAAGGGGCCGTAATTAGCTGGAGAGAGAGACAAGATCAAAAGACGGTCTGTTCATCAGCGAACATCTATGCGGTCGGCATAGGTGAGAAAGAAAGCTTTAATTCAGGAATCGAACCGTAGATTTTCCCAAAATGCGGGCTAAGGCGCGATATTACGCACTAGCTAGCGAAAGTAGACCAATTTTATATAAATACCCCATCCGTTAAAATCAATTATCCAGTCGCCTCAGAAATTTTTGGAATATCTAGCTCGAATCCTAGAGCCATTGTACAAAGTGGATCACTTAGAATTCTGTGGAGATAGTTTCATTTTCTGTGTTGCGGTAAAAGGAATATATACTAGCACTTGAGTGATTTAATTGTTAAAGTTCGTCATTATATTTCACTAGGATTTACTGTGTTCATTGACTAGCGTATTAAATAACATATAGCTAATTTTTCCAGCTGTAACGTAAAAGTTAATTACTCGCTATCACCCAGAAAGAGATGTTTTAACTGACTAGTAAACGCATTAGGCGATTGACTACTGACGGAATCTATATTTTTCTAATTCATTAAGTGTAATTTTGTAAATGACTAGCGCTTATTGCACGTGTTAAAAATGATAAGATAAGCTAGACACTTGTGGTTTCTAATCTAATTTAATAACCGCGTGGATAAGAAATCATACATTACGCGGGTTACGATAGAATACTGATATTGTGGTTAATTATTTTGTATTTTCTTCCTAAATCTAGTACGGATCACAAACCAAACCTACCAGCGGCCTTAATCTGAGAAAAGGGGTCTAAGTCAAATAGTACCAAAAAAAAAACATTCTTATGTATATCGGGTCTTTGAGGTTGACCTGTTCGGCCCTCTAGTTTCACCCAGAGAGAGAGAGAGAGAGAGCACGAACATATGACAATAAGAATAACGATAACTGGACATATAGATACCCAGATTTCTTTTCATTTTCATTTACATTCAGCCCGCTGTGGCGAAAATATCAAACTTAACACTACCCGACTACTGACCACTGTGTTGTGGCGAGGATTTATCCAGAGAGATTTACTCACCTGACATTCTCTTTAACTATCGGAATTACAAGCTGCTTTACACTGTGAACACTATATCTCGGTATTTAATTTTCTACCTGAACTAATTGATGTGACATAAACATATCCAATTATCAGCACCAAAGTAAGCGTTCCCCATTAGGAGAATTAATCAGTCTTGGAGAAACTGGGGCTTATTTCGGCGAAACCCAACACTGGATTTGTATTTATATCATGGAGATATGTTCAAGATGTTGTTAAAACAACTACTAGGTAAGTGTAGTAAAGTGAATCCGTGTCACCACACGCTCAAATTCCCCGCTTAAAACGTACTAGCTAAATTAGTTAAAAAGCTATAAATAACTACAGTATTTGAAAGTTGTCTGGGGAAAAGTCAAATTTACCGCTAAAAATTTAACTAGAGAATTTGAATTCTTCTACTACCACAGGTTAAAAGTTACTACCCCCATACACACACACACCCACCCTAATATTTATCGAAGGACATAGTCAAAATTAACAACCAATCAAATTGTTACCTCGTTTTTGGTAGAGACAAAAAATCTTGGTTGTAGTGGCAAAAATGCCGATTCTGTGTTTTTGACCCAAATTAAATAATTTATTTCTCAATAACTAAAGGGAATTAGAATGAAAGGGATATCTTGAACTATAGTGCTGATATTGATTAATACATTAACCTAAAGATTCCCACGTAATAAAATTATCTTGACTTAGAAAAATTTAATTTACTGATATTTTAGATCAGGTTAGAACTACAATTCATTACAAAAAAATTACCCAGATGAAACTGTTACGGAATAACCAAAGGAAAATTAGATAGAACGATAGAGGTCAGTTGACCGTGTGATTATCACTTTTAATATTGGAAATCGATCCATAAATAAAGGAGATATAAAATAACCAAAGATAATCAGACGAACGAACACACTTACGATCGCTCCAGTTAATAGCCCAAAAATAGTTAAAATTTTGACGCGACTTCTGATTGGTTAAAGGGTAGGGTAATAAAATTTACAACTACTTGAAAAATCAGGCCAGTGTAGTTTGAACCGCCATTTGAAAAACTAACATTCACTGCCAAGTTGAGATCAGCGGGAAAGCCTTGTGACCAAGCTTTTGCCGTCTGGATGATAAAGCAGTCTGAAAACCTATTTACTGCTAGTCAAGCTTGTGCATGTGTTATTATTCTTTACTTGGGGTAAGACAAATAAGTTTATTTGTATAAGAAAGTTGTGACTCACAAGTGATTCAAATAACTATGTCAGAAACCATGCATTAGAAGTTGTTGAGAAGCAGAGAAAGTAAGACATGGTCACAGAGATAAGAATCTATATTTTACACCCCTGGAAATGATTTCTTATGGATGACAATCAATGCTTGCTCAGTAAACTCAAAGATGGTTTGATGCTGGGTCTGTATAATATGGGCAATATTGAATGAAAGCATAGGACTGCGAGCGTTGTAGTCAAGGAACATAAAAATTGGGTTTTGGGTGCATCTCATGGTCAGAACCATCATGGCCCTGACCCAGGTAAGATTTACCTTTGATTAGTTGTGGAAGTGTTATTAGACAGGCTAATATAAAGCGGGATCGGAATACTTTATTTATCACAATTTCAGCGGGGTTGTATTCCATCCAGTAAAAAAACGGTGTGGCAGACACCTCATCGAGAGGAAAGAAATTGATGGATATGGTAGGAAAGCTCGCAATATAGCTTTGAGCTACAGGCCGTTGTCTTATGTTCTCAGGCAAATTTAGCACTAGCCCATCTTGAGGTGACCATATACCTAGTTGGTGCGCCCATAGCTCAAGAAAAGGATTAAGCCAGATAAGTGCCTCACTACTTTGGGACCACCCATGACAAGTTCCTCTAATTTAACTCAGCAGCACCCAACACTAGAAAGAATTTCACATGGTTGGAATAGATGTAAAACATATACAACACGCTTTCATAATAACGGAATGTGCTGTTTATATCAAGCTAGTTGGAAAATATAGTCAGATGGGGTACTACGATTCTAAGTGGTACTCATTTATTTGGTGTTACACTTCATGGGATGTAGGAGTATATCCTATTCTTATTTATTTAAAACATGTAAATATAATACGGATTATATTTATGATTTTGAACAAGTCCTGTTTCAATAGAGATTTGAGGTTTTCTTTGGTGAAATGAAAATATGTTATTATTTTGATGTTCCCATTACGGTTATATTACTATAAAACGTATTTAAATCCATCATAGTCATGTGCTTTACTTTACATTTTGTTGTAATTACAGTTCTGTTTGAAGTGTTTATTTAATGTACCTCGACGCAGTATAATAAATACATACCCTAGTATACTTTCCATATACATAAACACTACCAGGAGACAAATGTACACTGGGTGAGATATATGCTACATAGAAGGAGGGTAGCGGAAATAGGGAGCCCTGAGACAATGACATCATTCACTCTTCTTGATCGACAGGGTACTTACATTAGCTTGACTTCACCTTGTTAACTTGAAATTTTATGTAACCCATAAAACCTACTTGATCAACACACAATTTATTGGGGGCCAACGCGTGTGTATTTTTTTGTTTTCCGTGATATACCATACCCTGGGGCCTCATTATTGTAGGAAATAAAATAAATAACTAACAAATAATTTGTATGTGATAATTGGATATAGCTGTCATGCAATATTATTTTATTAATTATGGTTATGTATTTGTGTTAGCATTATTATCAATAAGTCTCTTGTGATGTATTGTGTATGAGAGGTAATGGCAAGACTTGGCCAAATTAGATCTTGTACTTGACAGACGGACATTAAAAGATATGAGGCAATGTGCAGGTGGACGTCGGACGACTTTGAGCAGTAATGTTTGTCTGGCTGTAAATTGTGACATAAATGTGGAGTTGATAGGAGAATCGAATAGCGAGGAGTTGTAGCTGAAGAGATAAGAAGAATATTACAATTAGAGTATAGCAGATAATAGTTATAGATGATTAAAGTAATTTTAAGATATGTTGTAGAAGCATGATAGAAATGAAATTTAGGAGATGTTAGAACAGAAGGACTAGTACAGGGTATTGTGTATAAGAGGCTGAGACTGAACCATGAACATTACGCAATTAGAAGCTGAAATAAAAGAAGATAAATGAGATTTAAGAAGTGAGAGAGGCAGACGAGAAGAAAAGAGAGAGGCTGTAAGGCAGATGGAGGCTTATGCAAAGAAAAAAGGAAGGTGGCTAGGCAAGAGAGGTTGGAGGATATAGAGAAGGAAGGGCGGAGAAAATTTAGGTGAACGAATTGCCATGTAGATGGAGGCTATGGGCAAAAGAGACACAAAGACTCGATTGAGAAAGAGAAGCATGAGCTGAAGGAACTCGAAGCGATACTGGAACTTCAAGGATGAGTGTATATTCCAGAAAACAATGGAAGCAGACACTAATCTTACTAATACAGACTCGGAATCACCCACCCCTTAGATGACTTGTAGTACGAAGGGGGCCACTCAAATAGACAAGCTAATGAGATGATTTCAATTTAGATCTACTATTCGTAGAGAATAGATCGATGGAGCGAGTTCTCCATAGATCTGCAGGTAAGAATAGATATGAATGACTAGCTACTAAACTATGGTTGGAGGGAAGAAGGTAGGATAGGAGAAGTGGACGTTCTAAAATTATCCAATGCAAGGACTTAGGGGAATCGTACTTAGCTTGATGAAGTCTTCTCCAACAGTCTAAGCAGACGATGTAGACGTTAGACACCGCTCTTAATGATTTCTAAACGCAAGCCGATATTAGTAGTTACGGATAAAGAATACGTGAATTTTTCCTAAGGAAGAAATTTAGAGGGTAGATGTCTAAGCTAATTTATGTGGTGGAGAGATCCTACACCTAATTGTCTCTGCCAGACTATGTAGGGAAGGTAATTTGAGTCGAAGAAATATAGATGATCTAGGAAAACCAAAGATCATGAAGAATAATGATTTATGAGGGAGAGAGTCAATTAGTGAGTCAATGTCCTCCAGACATGAGAAAGAAGTTTCTTCAATGGAACAAGGTGCTCAGATGAGGTGGTGGGGGTAGATTCTCAAGGTTGCTGAGAGATATTCAGGCAGCCCTCCATGTCGAGACGATAGCTTGGAGAAGTTCCGAACTAAGAGAATATAGTAAAGAGTAGCTGAGAAAGTATAAATACTCCACAAACCAGAATAAATTTAGATAACTAGAGATCAGCATCATAGATTTTAATCTTTGTGGGTTTTCAAATTGCATGTATTCGGCCTATAGATAGTTGATCCTAGACATAGAAACCCTCAAGCTAAATGTAAAGTAAAATCCCTACTGACAAGAAGGATAAAAGGGGTATGTAATAACATCTGTAGGTTAAATAAACCATCCAATACCAATAGACCCGTGGAAAGAAATTGGATCTCCATATTTAGCTGCATGCTTCGTCAACAACAGGAAGACAAGGGGAAAGAGAGACTAAAAGAAGAGACGAATACTTACTGGACGTAGTAAGACAGAACCTCTATCCATCCCCACATCATGTGATGTGAAGTTGAGAGTAAGTATGTTAAGCAGATTGGTTTTGTGCATAACTATTAAGATGCACATTTATGATAATGGATGGATTTGACTCTAGTCGGGAATGTGAGTTCGTAACCTAGTGCACCCAGAAATCATATGTACAGCAGCAGATATAACATGTGGAGATACAAGGGGTTGTTAGCCTGTAACTATTATGTGATATAGTACAACTCATGATGAGTTACAGTTTAAATATGTATAAGGAATGAAAGGTAAAATGACTCGCTATTTGGAAGTATGGAGAGGTTGTGAGAAGAAGAAAGACGGTGATTTAGTTATTCGAGCAGAGAGAAATGAAAATGTAGACCTCAATCTATAAACCCTAGTCTAGATATTGGGTGTGTGTTTGAGCTATAGTGAGGTTTTTGTGGAAATCTTCCTCAAATAAGACCAGTGATTTTTATGCTATGCAGTACATAGACCAGGTCACAGTCAAGGAAGGGTGGGGGGGAGAGAAGATTGAAACACCAAATGAAATGTAGCTCAGATCGCTGTATGAGGGAGATGAGGAGAGGCCATCCAAATATGCACTGTAAAGGTATAAGTGTCGTGATTTAAATAGCGGATGTTTCAAGGAGATAAACTCCATAGAAAAGCCATAGCCCCTCAGCATAAAACCAAATGGATGACTTTTAGTTAGACAGACACACAAGAACTTGTAATGTGACTAGGTAAAGGCTCGGGTACTGGCATGTACAATATGTGTTCGGGTGAATTGGTCTAAGCTGGTAGATCTAGCAGAGAATCGCAACGATTCTCATATAGAGGGATAATAGAAATGGTATGCATGCAAGTGAGAGAACTACTTGGATTTCCGTACGCATTCAGAGTGGTCATACAAGAGAGGGTCTATGTCGTCAGCGACCACAGGACAGATGCGTATAAGCTGTCTCTTAAGAATACTTCTGGGCCAATTGGATAACATGAAGGATAGTAAAAAGTATTTAGTCAAATCACTGCCCAGAATGCAAAGGGTTAGCTCCAAATAACATTGGGCTCTGCAACTGATCTCTAGTAGGAGGATAGCCGAGTTCTAGTGGTGAGTAACCTTGAGAGAGTGTCATATGGCACGCAGTGAGATTTTGATTGGACCTAACGCACCCGTTAAAAAACCAAGGGAGAAACAGTTATAGTTTTCTTAATCTGGTGGACAACTTGTTCTTATGTTGGTGATGAGGCTAGTTAGCCATGAATAATCCTGAGTTGAGCGTGTACAAAACATGTGTTGGCAGTGGCACAGTTACTGTACAATATTCTACATAGGTATAGGGGGAATTTCACCACCAGATAATGACTGGATAATGGATGCACAGATGTTCCCGTGGGTTGTCAAAGGGGTGGGTGAGGTATGGAAAGGAAAGAACTCATAAACTTAGAGAGTAAGTGTTAAACAGGATCAGTTTCACTGTGCATAAGGGCATTTCACTGTAATATATAAGTACCTATTACGCACAATGGGGAACGGGCGGTGGTGTGAAAAAGTCAACGGGACACTTTATTTGCCATGTGATGAGAAAGAAAACTGGACCATCCGAAGAACCTGATAGTACATGGGATGTACAATACTTACCGCAGGGCTTTGTGTTTTGCGTTATCGGATTCGAGTCCCACATAATTCAAAAGTGTAATGGACTACGGCCAACCTTGTTATTTGGTTATCTTCGCCGGCAGCAATCACAGGGGTCCATTGCAGATAAAGCACATTTATTTGTTGGATCTTGTGGACAGCTAATGAGATAGCAGAAGAGACTGTTAAACACCTCATTCATGATTTCATGTGAGTGAACGAGCTTGATACATTACATCGATTAAAAACTGGCTGTGAAACTAGCACAATTGATAACCTATGTGACGAAGCCAGAAAGAAACAAGGCTGCAATATTTATAATAAGGTATAAAGGAAAAAGATTAGGGAGCTTGCTTCTTGAGGGGGGAACAGAATAAGTGAGGTTCTTCGATGTTACCGTGGACTTGGCAACAAACAAATTCATTCAGATTGGATGGCAAGTCGAGAGGATTCCCTACAGCCAGAAATTTAGAAAAAGGTTTATTAGAACTATTATAAGATAGAAAAAAGAAAACGAAAGGGAAAAGCTCTCATCAAATCCGTGAATGCCATCCGTATAAAGAATGAGCTGCCATTGATAGAAGCGCTGGTTTCGTGAAAGGCCCTACATTTAATTGACCTTGAGCCGTGTAGTGACACAACATACCACTTTGAAAATGAAAACAGACCTCTCATAGAACCTCTTATCGAATATCCCTTAAAAACCTATTTAATGATAACGCATACCGTCGCACAGGGTGTGAAAAATCTAAGATAATCCCTGATCTTAAAAAAAAAATAAAACACGCAAATAAAGGGTCAGATGTGTAGTAGGTAAGAAGAGTATTCTCAGATAAGGTTTTTATTGAGAGTGAATTCAAACTCACAGAAACTAGCCGTCGTTTAACAGTGACAAAATAGTCGGGGCTAACAGATCTAAAAAATCTTGTTGGATAGTATGATATGATGTGATGAATAAGTAACTGATTAGAAATCCACTACATCCCAAGTCTAGTAATCGCAGTATGGTAGCCTTATATTTATACTATTACATTCTGCTGTATAAGATCGCAAAGCTTTTACAAAGGTGACCGAATTAGCATATGTGTTACTCAAGAAGGATTATTTGTCTCTGTGTAGTGAATCTCCTTTATTGTGTCATCCTAGTAGTTGGGTATTGTTTGATGGTAGTGTACCTGTCTGAGAGAAGACAAAGACTCGACTTAGTGCAGATAGAGCGTTAGACAGGAAACTGAATGATGTTTTCGATCCAGCCATTCGATGTACCAGGTGGATCTCCTCAATCCTCGCTCTCTACCGCTGATTCCAATCTCATATTTCTGGCGTTGCTGCCAGGACGCTGAATAAGGCACAAAAGTAGTTTATTTCCAGTAGTGCTAGATCATCAGATAAAGGCCGTTAGGATTATCAGATGTCGTTTCGGAAACGTGAGATTCGACTCTTTTTATTTGTTGGTGCTATACTTATTACTTAGGTGACTCTGCGGACAGGGCATATGAGAAGTTCAATCATGTTCCTTTTGGTTGAAGAATGCTGCGAGTGTGTTTTTCCAGAATTGATGCTGAATAATACTATGTATTTATAATTTTCATGGATGGACTTATCCTCATTTCGCCACGTAGGATTATACTCATTCGGAAGGAACATGTAGATCTCTCTAATCGCTATACATATTTAGACAGACTCGGGATGGAAATTTAACTGCTAGAACCAAGCACTATAAAATGTTTGTATTGGATGCATCAAGGGAGAAGATGGTACTTTGAACTTGGGAACATAACTGTGACATACAGGGGGTAGCCGCTATGGTTTTTTCCCTGGATACCTAAGTAATCCTTAGGAGATAATTGAAGGAGGAGAGTTACCGCGCTGACTCACAGACTAAGAAAGATGTATGTAAGTCATTTAGTCTCAATCTAAAATTTACTGATAAGTAGGATTTATCAGAGAAAAGTATATCCAGAGTATTTAGTTAAGTCTCTATCTGTGTGTGTTCTGCTAGGACAGGTTAGCACTAATCGATTGACGCAAAAAGAGGGGAAGACATATAATGCTCAGCACTGAGATAAAATAGAATAGGATCGCAGGCTGGGAGTATACTCTCACACAGACAGAATGTGTTTAGAGCATTGGCATCAGCCAAGACCTGGATTTTCCGTGTCTAGTGCTATCAAGGTCAAGCATCAGGTAACTGCAAGATACTGATTGTGTTGTAAGAGAGATAGGGTCTCCTTCATCGTAACAACCTTACTGCGTTTTTATCCATTTAGTTACAATATCCTGGATCGATCAGAGAAATGAAGTTGGGGCTTATGGAGATTTCTTGGAGGAGTCAACACCCACCTGTTGACAAAAAAACGAATCAAGTGATCAATCACTCAAAGCGCAGTGTTGAGTACAAATTTGAACGTGATGGGGAGACAACAGATATAAAAGCTGCACTAGTGGTTGCACGCTTGTTGTGATAAAAAGAGAGAGGAGACAAGATCATTGTTGATGTAAAGGTGAGAATCCCGGTGAGTCACCACACACTCAAATTCCGCCGCTTAAGAAAAGCGTGAGTAGCTAAATTGGGAGTAAAAGCTATTGAATAGTAACTACGAGTATTTCGAAGTTGGTACTGGGTGAAGTCAAATTTACCAGCTAAACATTTAACTGAGAGAATTTGAATTCTTGTACTACCAAAGATTAGACAAGTTACTAACCCCCATACACACACACTACGACCGCGTAGGTACTTTAGTCGAAGGACGAGGTCAATATTAACAAACCAATATCAAATTGTACTCGTTTTTGGGTGTAGAGGACCAAAATAGACTAAAATCTTGGTTTTGTAGTGCTATAAAATGCCGTATTCTGTTGTTTTTTGATCCCGCAAGATTAAAATCAAGGTATTTTTCAAGTAAGTAAAAGGGAATTAGAATGAAAGGATATCTTGAATTATAGTGCTGATATTTGATTAATTTATCGTAACCTAAAAGAATCCACGTAGTATATAGATTACTCTGACTTAGACAAATTGTAATTTATATATTTAGATCAGGTTTAGTATGAATTCTACAATTCATTACAAAAGAAATGTAAACTTAACCCCAGATGAGGACTGTTAAGGAAAACCAAAAGTGAAAAATATTAGAATTAAGAAAAGAGATAGATGAGTTGAGGTCAGATATTGTGACGTTGTTGTGTAAATAATCAACTTAAATATTGAGAAATAATCGATCCATAAATAAAGGAGTGATAAAAGTATAACGCCAAAGGATAATACAGACGAGTGACACACACTTACGAGTACGCTCCATGGTTAATAGCCTCAAAAGATAGTTTTAAAAATTTTGACGCGACTTCTGATTTGAGTTGAAAGTAGGGTGTGGAATAGAGAGAGTATATAACAATTTAAGACAAGAATACTTGAAAAAAAAAAAAAGGCCAGCTGTAGTTGAAGACCGCGCAAATGTGAATAGAAGAGAAAAAACTAAAAATTCTGGTTGCTGCGCAAGTTGAGATCATGCATTAGGTGAAAAGCCTGTGAAGCCCAAGGTATTTTGCCAAGTCGGGAAGTAAAGGGACAGTCTGAACCTATGTTACTGTAGTGTCAGAGCTTAAGTGCATGTGTTATTATTCTTTTACTTGGGGTGAAAGACAAAACTAAGTTTATCTTGTATTGATTGTATGTATTAAGCTTTGGAGGCGTTTTAGGTGATAAGCCATAATAGATTGCATTTCGTGGATTACTAGCCGTGGTGATGAAGGGAGGAGAATATGGATGAATGGGTCACGTATATCAACCCACGTCAGGAATTGTTGCCTAAAGTACAGATTTATTTGAAAGTGATATATAGAAAATGTGGTTAAGAAATGTTGTGTGTGATTGGATCATTGGAACGACTGTTTAAAATTGTTTAGTTTGTAAAATTATTGACTGCTAAGTGTAGGATTCTGTATCAAAACTTGATATGTAATGTGTCTTTCACTGGATAGTAGTGACCCATCGCACGTACGCGCGCTCAAGATGAGGCTATGTGTAACCATGGCTATAGAATGTTTGCACGGATAGAAAGTTGAATTTGGGGAGTCACATAAGATATATTTGGTACACCCCTGCTGGCATTTTGTCTATGAGAGACAATCAATGGCTTGGTAGGAACTAGGTGGGCTTTAGGTGCGTGGATGTGGCAGATAAGAGAATTGAATAGAAGCATTGGAGGCGGTGGGTGGTGAGAGACAAGAAATGGGTAAAAGGAGGTTGGGTATTGGGTGCGTAGAGATGAATGAGGTAAAACGTTTGTGCATGTATTGTGTTCAGCACAGCAGGCTAGACCCCGAGTGTAATGATTTGTACCATGTGTAATTAGAGTGCGTGGAAGTGTTGTATAGACAGGCTTAAAGGGGAGGCGTGAAATATTTCCGTCTAATTTCGTGTGGGTTGTTTTAGCTTGTGTCAGGTACCAGTAAAAAAGTGTGAGTCAGACAAAACCTGGATTGAGGACAGACAGAAATTGTGGCAGTGAAAAACTGTGCCTCGCGCAAATTATTGCTTTGAGCTACAAGGCACGTTATCATTATGTCATCTGACTAGAATGTACAGGGCTAGCACACATTAATTGATCGGTGATCATCATTTCATATTTATACATAGTTGTTGAAGCCCATTTAGCATCTTAGTACAGGCTTAAAGTAGGATTGAGCCTCCTACAGGATCTGTAATGATGACTAAGTAGTGCCTCTCAATTTTTGGACCACAACGCACAATAGTACAAAAAAAGAGAAGATTTTTGTCTACTCTGGAGGAATGAGCGCGGAGTGTAACACAACAAAGCCCCCCCCCAAACCCTCTCGAAAATAAGTCTACGGAAGTTAGTGTTTATATGTCGCGTAAGACTCAGTGAAGAGAGAATGTTGCAGGTGTGTGTGGTTGTGCATTAAAAATGGGTAGTATCCTGATGTCTAAGTTGACATTTTATTCTTGTTACACTATCTCTGGACAGAGTGCTGGGTCCATGTCTTTATTTATTCGCTATGAAACCTGTCTAATGAATGTTAATAAGATCATTTATCGTTATGATTTTAGAGAGATAAAGATCTGTTCCAGCAAGATTTGATCTAGGTATCGGACAACTGAGGAACAGGATATATGTATGATTTATTCCCATATATATGTATATACACGCCAAAATTCCACCGCGCGGAATATACGAGGTGGGATGTGTGTGTTCTTATATCATAAGGTTTTACATTAAGTTGTTGAATTTACACGGTTTCGTGCTTTGAGAAACGGTAGTTCATTCATTCCTGCAGTACAATGGATACATGACCCTAGGAGAAACGTTGCCATATACATGTAAACACTACAGACAAACAGAAGAATGGTTTAGCACTGGGTTGAGATCAGAAGATGGTAGACAGCTAGGAAGCTCGACACCACTGAGGAAATGTATACATCAGTCATCGATTTTCTGATTGCATGGTGTCGTACTGTTACATGATTGGCTCACCTGAGTTTAACCTTTAATTTTATGTAAAAAAATAGTCTATCATATACGCTCTTATCATCGCAGTTGGCGTGTTTAGAGTGACTAGAATATGTGGGGGCCATGCCGTCCTAGTTGTTGTGTTTCAGAGTAGCAGAGTGATGAATGAGCGATTTAATAATGCTGTGTGTGTGTATAGATCGCATTGCTACCTAGTTTGTTTAGGTTTGCTTGTCCTTTTTGTTTTGTCTAATACTGTTTATTATTGAGATTTAGGCACTGAATAGATTTATTTAGGAGATTCTATAACCATAGCTACTTAATCTGTTTGACCTTTGGGTGGGGGTGTATGAATTAACTTCATTTCTTGCGAGGTGATCTTTGTTCAAACAGAGGGATTGCACTTATGGCATTATTTTTGTTAATTTCTGGAAAACTATGCAGACTTTTTTTTGTCTAAGAAGAAGCTATGATATTATTGGATGTGTGAGAGTTTTTCTTTTATGATGTGTTATGAAAACATTACTAACTAAAAGGTTAAAATTATCGGTGTTTGGTCTAGCTCGAGCCCTCGATTAGGAAATATCCAGTTTACGTCCCATATTTGATCTGTTAAAGTTTTTTCATCGTTTAGTGCATCTTGGAATGCTGTCACTTTTCTGTGTTGTGTGGTATTGTGGAGTGTGGTTAGTAGATTGTAGTATGTGTGTAAATTTGTATATACGGAGAAATGGAGAAGTTGGTAACAGTGATTTAGTCGTGTGGGTGAATTATCGTTAGTCATTGGGTGTAAAGATAGGCTGAGACTAAGAAGTATTCGTCTCAGATCCGCAGGGTGAGACAGATTTAGTATAATCTGTTAATTTTATTTTCTACTCGTGAAGAATCAGATTTACTTTTACCGTATGCTCGCTCACGGAGTTAAGTTTACCACTTCGTTTTCGTGTTAGACTTTGTCTGACTGGGACCGAGAAGTCTATCTCTAAGATACTTATCAAAAATCTTTGTCGACAAATGATGGTTACAGGGTTATTGTCTTGAATGCAATTAAATGTGGAAAATATGATTGGCAATTGTATCTGTATCTTTATGTATATTCTTATTCTCATTCTTGTTTAGTTTTATAGTTGATATTGTTTTGTTTTAGAAGGGAGAATGATAATTAATTAAACACAAGATCTTGTAGTAAAAGAGTGTAAAAAAACCTCGATCTGGCTAAAATCAAAATGCAGCGTGGTGAGAGACCGCTGAGGCTCTGAAAGGGGGAGGATCCATAAGAATTAGTAACATCGTTAGTTACTCCTGCCATGGCATGTTTGTGTGATAAGCGACTGTAAAAAAAGAAATGTATAGGAGGGAATTTAAGACCAGGGATTGGGGAAGCGATGGGGTCAGGGTTAGTCCCCAATCTGAGGAGAAAGCGGAAATTTAGTGTGTAGATGCCATGTGTAAGAAATAGAAAGATCGATTCAAAGCAAGAAGATAGGACTGTCTCAATTAGTAGAAAGAGAGAATAAAATGACGCGCATCCATAGACAGGGGAATGGTACGTCTCGTGCGGTGGATGTAGTGAAGTATTGCGGTACAGATGGAAAGGCCGAAAGGAGAGAAGGGTCTGTGTTGTGCTGACTTAGACCTTCTTATTTGTAACTTCTAAGGAGAAAGTTCCGATTTGGGGCACTGGAATGTATCTGGTGATTTTAGTATGTAAACAGAGTGAGTGTATGGTAGAAGCATAGAGCAAAAGTTGGTCAAGAGTGTAGAGAGTAAAGTATGCAGACGCAGAGTATGGAAGGAGAATATTAAAAATCAGATGGTTCTGGGGACTGATGTGAAAAGCATAGTGGAAGGGGTGTAGACAGGATAGGAAAAGCGTCTAGATGTCACAGTTTGTATAGAGAAGAAGTGTGCTGTCTCAGGACGTTATAAGTATGAATGTAGAGTTACACAAAAACCATGAGGGGACACTGTGTGGATATGAGATGGTAGCTCTTGTTGTTATCTAAATGATAGTCGACGAAAGCACTCATTGAATGGGAAAGCCGTTTGGATCCAGAATAAATAAACAGCTTTTTTAAAACAGCTCTATGTAGAAAAGAAATAAATGATAAATGTCATCCAATGTTATAGCTCACCAAACTAATGGAGCAAAGGAGGAGAGTCTGGAGAGGATAGCGATATTTATACTGTGATACAATGGGACAAATTGATGGAAAAAGTAAAAAGAGAGAGAAGGAGCATCACAATTTTGATGGGTGACATGATTGCAAATATAGGTACAGTAGTCAACATCCGGCTTTGATAGAAGTCATGGGGAAAACTGGGGATATAAATGAATGAAATGAAAAATGGGTGGGGAAGGAGTGCTCAGAACTTCCTGTGTGCTTCCAAAAGATCAATGGCTATAGGAGGAGCATAGTGACAATAAGGAGATACAGCATAGGTGTAGCTACAATGAGATAGCACCCAGACCATGTAGGTAGAATCTCAGAAAAGTGCAAGATGTCATATATGCATATAGACAAGATGTGTGTAAGAGCATACGATGTTGTCAGGTATGTAAAGGTTTTATAGAGGGATAGCAGAGATGTGGCATCAGACCCCTACCTACATTTCATGATAGTCCAAACGAGTAAAAATGAAACTCAAGAGATATGAGCGAGCAATTTTACATGTAGGACATCTAAGAAAATCAAGAAACTAAGAGACAAATTGTGCGGTCAAAATATCCGAACAGCAGAATTCCAGGTGCTCCATAATCTGAGTGTGGGAAGATGCAGAGAAAGATTACAGATATGAGATCATCTTGGCAGCAACTCTCAAAACGGTATGAATGAGAATGCTGCAAGAAAAATTACTGGGAAAATATCGAGAAGCAGATCTCACACATAGAATATGAGCAGATGGAGTAATCAAACAGAAACCATCAATAACTAGCATTAAATGTAGACAGGATACATGATGTCAAGTAAAGCAGATTATTAGACACAAGCATAAACAAGAAGTTCCAAAGCCAGTAGGCTCAAGAAGTTGTATCAACAGAAGGCATAGGACGAAAGAAGTGAAAAATGGACTAATCATAGAACCTGGGTATCAAAAGAGACAAGAGAAGGTATATGGAGTAGTTGCAAGATGGACAGAAGACGCTTGCTGCCCCAAAGGGAGTATGAGAGAACTGAGTAAACAGCGCTGACAAGAAGGCTAGAACGGGGGGGGAAGGAATAAAAGAACTAGTTTGCTTCAATAAGAGAGGACGCATAGAATGGTAGAAACACTGCGCAACTGCTACTCAGCAATACTGATCAATGAGTCAAAATGTATAGAGATGTGGGACAGAATATTTTGAGGGACAATCACACTAAATTAGACGCGAGACTCCACTCAAGAAAATAACGCCGTCAAGAGACATGTCCAGCCAAGCAGTAAGTATAGAGTACTCAAATTGAACGGGTTCTGAAATTTTGAAATTGGGTGGAATTGAAGTGATGATGATAAGACCAACTACATGGAAGACTGGGCCACGAATAAAGGATTGTTTATAGAAGAATCAACATTTATAGAATGCTTATTTAAGAGATTGGAATAAAGGAAAAGCGTCTGGACACTGATGTGCATTCCAGCTAGTTTAGAGAGGCCAAGATCAAATATGCAGATATCAAAACACGGCTACCTACAGATGAATGTTCATAGAAATTAATTGGTAAGTACTGTGGAAAAGCACAGGAAGGACTGGGGAACCAGCAGAATGGATAGGAAGGATTATTATTTGGTTAAGTTGCATAAGTAAGGGATAGTGAATATTTAGACATAGAGTTCGTCACAGATTATGTGAGCGAAATAATGGTACTTTCCTCGGTGCAGGAAAGTATTAATATCAGGGGTAGTTGATCTTGGAAAGACCTGTAAGAGAGGCCAATTAGACAAGTGAACTTGAGTAGTATGAAACAAAGAGGGTTTCGACAAAACAGATCTCATGTAACGCCCCCATCCCCCCCCCCCCCCGACCAATGATGGTAGAGAGCGCGGGATTTACTGTGGAAGGATATAAGTTAGAAGTGAGAGACAAAAGAGTCTCTGGATTGTAGAGAAATTCACCGGAGGTGGGTCTATACATTCGGAATTTGTGGGTCTACGAAAAGGCTTGTTGACAGTGTAGGGACAGAGAATCACGCTTTGGATAAATTGATGAGGTAGGGCTATTTGGAGAAGCGGTGTGTGTGTCCGGCCATGTAAAGTAGATCATACTCTTTAATAAAGAAATACACAATGAAGAAGGACATGGTCAGAGTTCTTCATGAAGTACTGTTTACAGAACGTCTGGGAGTGAAGAGACTGGGGAGTGCGAAAGTAGGATTGCCTCTGTGTGTTGGTCTGCCATTTCTTTTGTTCTTACTAGCGAATAGAATGGGTTATCAGACTACATCGAGACAAACAAATAACAGAAATGGAATCTAGGTGGACTATCGACTAAGTCAGTTGCAATGAGTCTGGGTGATGCGCCCGTGCTGTCATGACTTTGACTCTATGTCCCATATACCGGTGAACTTTGATGTATGGACAAAAATTGGACAAAAACCTCGATGAAGAGGTCACAAAGCCAATTGGGGTCTGATAAATACATACAGGGGAAAAAAGGGCCACAAAGGCGACTAATGAGCCAATGGGTTAGAAATGTCAGGTAATGATAACAGGGGTTGAACTTGAAGAGAAGGCACCATACAAGAGATAGTAGATCACCCGAAGATCGGAAAATCATAATCCTGTGGCAGAGGCGAATATAGACAAAGTGGAGGGACAGACAGTTGCTGATATCAAATAAGAAATACTTATAAGACCAACGCCGAAGCAGGAGCTTTTATGGCAGCTTTGGAAATGATATGGAGATCAGTAGAGGGAGAAATCCGGATCGCAACACGAGAAAATAAGGAATCGTTCAACTATAAAATGTGAAGAGAGTCAGGTCCTATTGTGAATGGCTCGAGCATGGAGAAACAGAAGGGGAGACAAGAGACAACTATCCAAATGTGAAGCTACAGATTTCTCAATATATGGTGCTCTTGCGTAGAATAGAGGGATTAAAATGGTATGACAAGGGTTATGAATGAATGAAATCAAACTGACACAGCTTGATGTGCCTGAAATTCCCTATATTTAATTATCTATTTTTATTATTCTTTTAGTCAAGAAAAAGTATTTCTGTTTTGTTTGGCTGAACTGTGTAATACAGCTGAATGCTGTGTGCAGTTTCCTTCTCACAACAACTGAATGTACTGCCAGTAAATTTCACAGCAGAATGTAAAAAGACCTTAACCCCCTCCCCCCAATATTTTGAATTGGCATCACTTGATGTGCCAGATCAGGGTTTCTCAACCATGGTTCCACGGAACCCAGGGGTTCTGCAAGAAGTTGCTAGGGGTTCCATGGGAGATCGTGATTGAAAAAAATAAACCTCGTTTTTTAACTTTGCGGGCCAGGCGATGTTCGCACTCGCAGGCAGTGCCTGAGCAGCCCCATATAGCAGTGCGCAATAGGACCATGTTCACTTGGTTGAGTCCATTCTCGGTTTTTGACACAAGATAGGGGAGGCTGTTGATAATTGGAGAGCGCTGATTTGCATGAAGGGGAAGACAGTAGGCTGATGTCACCCTCTCCTGAATTGTCAATAAATTTTCATGTTGTAATCGGTAGCTTCATCCTCCCAGGTTTCTGGATTTATGTCCAGTGCCCTCATGTTTCTCTTGCACACATCTCTGAACCTCAGCTGCGGTCATCCAACTGTTCTTTTGCCATCTGCCAAATGTCCATAGAAGATATCTTTGGGGATGCAACTCATCTTCCATGCGGCAGACATGGCCAAGCCAGCATAGCTTGCAATTTCTAAGCAGAGTATACATGCTTTGAAGGCCAGCGTGAGACAGCACCTCGACATTTGTCACTTTGTCCTTCCAAGAAATACCAAGGATATGGCGTAGACACCGTAGATGGAAGGTATTGATCCTTCTTTCTTGTTTAACATAGGTTGTCCACATCTCGCTGCCATACAAAAGTGTGCTGGTGACGCAGGCATTATATACCGCAGTTTTAGTCTTCATTGAGAGTATGGAGTTTCCCCAAACATGTGTTGTGAGGTGGGCAAAGGTGAATGCAGCTCTGCCAATGCGGCTGTCACATTCTGGGTCCAGAGAGAGTTTGTTGTTGATGGTAGATCCCAGGTATGTGAAGTGGTGCATCTCTGCCAATTCATAGTTATCGATAGTGAAAACTAGTCAAATTCCACATCCTGACTCAGCACATTTGTCTTCTTTAGACTTAGGGGTAAAGGATCCCATTACATGCCCATTGAGGCATATGGTGCTAGGCCCATATTTTCTTGACCATCGGCACACTAGGGGTGATGTGGTCAGCATCACAGCGGTCTTTAGACTTGGTGTAAGGCTTAAGTCCTTGCATGCTTCGGTGAAGCAGTTCATCAAGCTCTGAAGCTCCTGTTGACTTTGAGTGATGATTGCAGCATCATCATCGAATAAAAAGTCTCTTATAGTGACCATTCTGATTTTTGTTTTTGCCTCCAGCCTTACGAGGTTAAACAGTTAGCCACCTGGCCTAGTGTGAAGGCATACTCCTTCAGTTGCATCTCTAAAAGCATGTTTCAAGAGCACGGCAAAGAAGATCCCAAAGAGGGTCGAAGCCAGGACGCAGCCTTGTTTGACGCCACTGCATGTCAAAGGGCTGTGATGTGCTTCCAGCGTATTGGACTGTTCCCTTCATGGCTTCATGGAATGACTTTATCATTTCCAGAAATTCAGTGGGGCAGCCTATTTTCAGGAGGGTTTTAATGAGTCATCATCATCAGCTGCACAATGAAGGTTGGCTGTAATGGATCTCCAACGTCTTCTGTCTCACGTCTTGATAGCGCACTCTGATAGACTCTTTCCTGTCCATCTCTTGACACTATTTATAGTGCTGTCTACCCCTTGTACATTTGCTTTCAACTCTCCCTTCTATTATGGTCTTCTACAAGGTGTTATGCCTTTTTATGTGGCCAAAATATTTTAGCTGCCTAATTTTGATCTCCTTCATTAGTTATCTTTTCATACCTAGGTTTTCTAGGACCTCTTTATTTGTTTTCTTCTCTTTCCATGAGATACACCCCATTTCTCTATATATCCACTTTTCGAGAGCCTCAAAAACTGTACCAACTATACTAAGAAGAGAGATGACTCTGTAGTTATTGCAATCCATTCTGTCTCCTTTATTTTTATATAGTGTTACAATCTTGGCATCTCGCATGTCTTAAGGGATAGTTGACTCTTCCCAGCAGTGGATGTGATATTGTGCTCTTACAGCATTTCATTATATCAGGAGGAATTCCATCGCTGCCTGGTGCTTTGCGAGAGGCCAAGCTATCAATAGCCTGGCTGCGTTCTTCCATTGTTGGTTCAGAATCCAGCTTCTCCATAGTTAGCAGGCATTTAACGGCATCAAGGGCTGCAGGCATGACAGTATTTTCTCTATCTTCAAGCTCAGAGTATTGCTCGACCCACCTATCCATCTGTTACCCGTTATCTGTAAGTTTCTCCCCGCTGATGGTTTTTAGTGGTGCCATCTTACATTGAGGACCAAGGGCTTTCTTTATACCATCGTACATTTGGCAAACGTTGCCTTTTTGCACTGCGGTCTGCATGTTCTCACTGAGCTGGAGAAAATATTTATTTGCACAATGCCGAGCAGTTTGTTGGACTTTGCTTCTCGTAGTCTTCAGAATCTGTAGGGTTTTAGCACTCTGTGAACATTTGTATTCAATTGCAGCATTGTGTTTAGCTTTAATGACAGGTGCCATCACATCTGATGAAGCATCAAACCAGTCATTTGACTTCACTGTCTTCTTACCAAAGATAGCAAGCGCAGTACTATAATAGTGTCCCGTAGATGATCCCAGTTCTCTGTAACAGTATCACTCTACTGTGGGCTACTGAGTGCTTTCTTGAAGGTCGTGGTAAATTGAGTGATCATGACAAGGTCTGACATCATGGTCATATCAATGAGTGGTTTCCCTTCATGTCTGACACAATGAAGTTTTCTTGGTTGTGCTCCGATTTTTCAGCAAACAAATGAGTGATCTGTATCACAGTCTGCACTATGATACGAGCACGGACTTGAGAAGTGGTCTTCTGACAAGAATCAGATCCAGTTGGTGTAGTGCTTGGATCATGGGTGTCTCCATGACACTATATGCTGGGGTTTTGTCTGAAAGTAGGTGTTGGTCATGTAGAGGTCATGATGGACACACAACTCCAAGAGCAATCCATTTTCATTCATCTTGCCAATACCAAACCGTCCAGACATGAAGACCATGAACCAGTATCGACATCCACTCTAGCGTTGAAGTCACCAAGGAGAACAAGTTGTTCTTGACTCGATGTGCTTTTGATGACTGCTGCTAGATTTTCGTAGAACTCATCTTTAGCTTCTGAGGCAGAGTACAGAGCATACATACTGACAAGGGTGATGGGACCTGCACTAGTTTGCAGGCTGAGCTTTAAAAGGTGTTCTGATCCATTCTCCCCTGGTTCAACCATTTTGGTTAGAGACTTTTTGACCCTGAAACCTACTCCGTCTTCTCTAGTTTTATTTAGGTCTTTCCCTTGCCAATGAAATGTGTAGTCATTCTTGCTCACCATCCCAGAGTCTGCCAGACGCGTTTCCTGAAGTGCAGCTATATCCAACTGGAGTCGTTTAAGTTCATCACTGATTATGGCCGTCTTCCTGGTTTTCGAATAGTCCAGTAAATAATCCAGACATGCCAACACCCCAACCTGATAGTTGGTTTCTTTCTATTATTTCTTGTTTTCCTATTATTGCCTGGTGCAAAATGTTCTGTCCACAGTTCAGTTTTGATACTAATCCCCATGCACCTAATGGGGAAAGCAGACAGTGGCATGACAAAACCTAATTGGCTGGGGTCTGCCCAGCTTGAAGCAGGTGGTAGCTGTCCATAAGATCCTAGAACATCTCCCACTGTCGGAAGTAGCCTCTGGCGCCATGCCCTATGCCAATTGGGCAAGATGCTTAAAACCGGTAGCTGCTACTTCCCATGTTGTGCCGACACCATAGGGTGAAGCTGGAGTGTCCTCTCCATGGCGCGAGCTTGGGCACAGTTACATGGAGATCATGCTATTGTTCATGCAGCATGTTCCCCCTCTCCATGCAGCCGATACAGTTTGATACCAGCAACATTGCAGAAGTTGTCAGAGTGTCAAATCAACATTAGACTGCGTTACTACGACTCCAGATTTATCTACAGGGTTTACTCCTGAAGTCTTTCTCGTAAACAAATATTCCCGTAAGGCAGCGGTGGTTTGAATTCAGAGTTTTACCTTCTAGATAGGCTACCCACCAAGGATCACGAGCCCTACCTGCTAGTTTTAAGGCGCCCGTGGCTTGCCTTTGCCCCTTCTTCCAACAGTGGCAACAGTTCCATCAGGCTCAAATTAAGCCACACGTGAAGGCTGGGAGCTGAGCTTGGTTGTCAGAGGCTATCTGAGGCGCATGCTGTAGAAGCATTTATCTGCAATGAGAGCTTATCCTCATTATAACTCCTGACTATGACAACCTTTAGAAACGTTAGGGAGTAGCCTTACATGAGTTTAATTTGTTTTTTTAATGTCTAGGGTTGAAATGAAGAACAGTGGGACGTGTTCTTCGATACCATCCAAATAAATCCATCGTCATTAGGGTTAGGCTTAAATAAAACTTTCAGACGCAGTAGTAAAGGATACTGCGTCTTTGAAGTCGTATTTAAGGTCGTGCGATGTGGGCGACATAATCGTTCGCCGAGTCGATATAGGCTTCATTTTGGCAGAATTTGACGCACGACCCACTGTGCTCAATTTCAACCGATAGGCCTATACACTCTAAAAGAATGTTTGCCAAGCCAATCTATAATTCTATGTAGGGTTTATTCATAAAGTGAATATGTACTATGTACAAAAATTGGTTGCTTACATTACCTACGTTTTACTTATAAGCAATTCAACAAATAGCGAAGACAATGACATGTTTTATGCACCCTTCGAAGGATTATAGTCTAAGTATAGTCTGACATTTGACAACGAACGTCAACAAAGCATCGCTTCCTGCCATGTAAACGGTAGTTCCTTGATCATTTTTCGACTATTGAAGAACTGTGTCACATCTGTTAACCCTAACCACGGAGAGCTCTCAAAGGAAATGTTTCAGTTTACGTTCAGTGTCAGCGTTCCCACTCCTTTGCTTTTTCCCTTTACATTATTTATTGTGTTGTTGTTATTTTGTTTTTTGTTGGGGGGGGGGGGGGGGGGGGGGGGGGGGATTTTTTTCAGTGATAACATTTGTTGTTGTTTCCAAACCTCACTGATTTATAATTTTGAAATGTTAAATAATTTTTTGAGGCATAAACAAAAGAACACGATAATATGCCACAGGATCGGGTGTGACTTGATGCCTGTATTGCTATGCTATGGGTATCAGTTTTACCAAATTTCGTTCTTCCGGAGAGCAAATTCTGCTACATGTATGATGTTGATTGGCGTGATGTAGTGGTCTTGAATTAGTAATCTCACACAGATGCATACGCACAGTTCACAATCGGCCGCACTTGCAAACACTCGATAACAACCAGTGCGGTTACATATATTTATTAGGAAAAAGACAAACATCAGTGATGAACTTTATGTCAGAGTGTCAATGGGAATGTGTACATACTGTACAACAATGATCAGCAACAACATTTTCTTCGATGGTATCTGGATGTTATGGTAGACATGAATATCGCAGGAGTTGTAAGTACTCCCGAAGCCTTTCTCGTAAACGGATATTCCCGCAAGGCAGCGCTGGTTTGAGTTTTACCTTCTCGTAGAGAGGCTACCAACCAAGGATCACGATCCCTATCTGCCCGAAGCTGCTGGTTTTAAGGTGCCAGTGACTAGCCTTCGCCCCTTCTCCCGCCAGTGGAAATAGTTCCGCCGGGCTCAAATTGAGCCACGCATAAAGGCCGGAGCTGGGCTGGGTTGTCAGAGGCTATTTGAGGCGCGGGCCATAGAAGCATCTATCTGCAGTGGGAGCTTATCCTCACTACAACTCCCGGCTATGTCAACCTTTGGAACCAAGAAGGTAAAACTGCTTGAGAATCACTGTCTTAAACTCTTTAAAATAATCGGTTACAAACGTTATTGTTACTTTCAATGTGAAATGAAATACTGTAAAGGTTCTCATTACCATTCAACATCTAATAAATCTGCAATCAGCAATATTATCTCACATCAAATAATAATCCTGCAATCCGCATCACATAACACTCTGCAGAGTGAAACTGTACCATGTGTGATCAACGTCTATAACGTATCTTCTTATTCGGTTTCACATTCCATCATGTATATCATCCTTCGCCACATAATCTGCATCTGCAGAGTGAAACTTAATTATATCATCTCTTCATAACCCATAGCTTGAGAACCACTGTCGTAATGTTCTTTATATAAGACAAAAAGCTGTTACTAATGTCTCCATTATCTCAAAATATATCTTCAAACATTTCTATCCTAACCTATCAATAAATTTTGTCCCACAACTGCTCAACGCAGCGTGGCCAAGTGATCTTCTTGCTCTTAGATCTTGCTTCGAATAAGTCGTGAAATGTTTCTTGTCACGTAATTATTTATGATGCCTAAAAACGCCCTTCAACTTCATTCGTCCCGCTCATTCACCTCTCATTCTCTGACATTTGCTAGGAAATTGATTCAATAATTAGATTTTACTTAAGTCAATGTCCCATCTTGTTAATTCGTTTCCAACTTTTTCTCTGCAAATTGAAAACGTGTGCCCAGAAAGGGTTTTTCTGTCCAGTTCCGCAGTTCATTATCTACGTGATGTACGAACGTGCTTTTCTCGTGACTTTTAACCGTAAAAAAACATTATAAATATTTTGTCTTTCGTAGTGTCATGGAATATTCTAATCCACATATATAAATTATCAATTAAATATAAAGCCTAATAAATACATATAATAAAGAAAAGAGCAATGGTAAAATGACAGTGCTGTCACAAAGAATGTACTCGAAATCCCCCTTGTTTTCTGCTTCGTCTGCAAATTGTAACGCTTTCACGTTGATAGTAAAAGCTTACTGTATTATACCCGCTTTCTTCAATGAAACGTGTGCTGTATTTCTTGGAAAAAACATTAAGAGGCAGACTGCGTAATGACCTAAATTTTAAATTCCATTCATGTCTTTTTCTACATTACGTTACCAAAACGAACGAACAGATGGACAAAAGGATAGCGAGAAGGGAGAGGCAGAAAGCCGAACATTAAACACGCGTCGCGCGATACACAATTACTACTATCACGCGTGTTAGGCTACAAGCACTAACTTTTTTTTTTCAGACGGACAGTGATAAAATACACTACCCTTCCCCAGAGTTAGGTTTTAAAATCATAAAAAACGCTTATTAGGAAAGATAACAATAGATGGGTTTACGGTTGAAAACATAACAGTACCCAGACAGCATATCTTCGAAACAGGAGGTAGAAAATACATATTTTGAACGCAGCCACGTAGCTCTTTTAAAGTGGGAAAATTGGGTTCCTTAGGGCTTGCTGACAAATAATATGTAAAACGTTACGCCAATAGTCCAGGAATTAATAAATTATACCCAAAATAAAATAGTGAGGCTGCCTGACAGCATGAAATCATTTCTGCTCATAAAATTTTTTTATAACGTGTTTGAAAAAAACCTTACGTTACATAAATAGCCTACCATGTAAACTCCAAATTGATTGGAGCGCAACAAATGAAAGCCTAACCACGATTGGTCGAACTATAAATACTATCTTTCGTTGTTAGGGGAAACGGGAAAAGGTAACATTTTTTCAAACACTTGTCGAAACGTGGCTCATTGGCCAGTCTCGCTGATATACACACTTGGGAGCGTTAGTTCGAGACCACTTGTTTAAATGATCTTGATAAAGCAACAGTGCGTTGAAGCCAGCTCATAATTGTGTTAAATAAAAGCCTGGAACATAGGCAGATGGAAATTTGTGCCAGTTTGTGCCAGAATTCATTGCTAATCAACGTATCTGTGTTTATTCGTATGAATTGTGGTAAGCTTGAACCATTCAATATCTTTTAATGAAAATTGAATGTGAATTGTTGATTTATGCCTGTATATATATGTGTAGTTCAGTGGCAAATGTGAGGTAAAGCCTGTAATGCTCCAGCCTGAACAGAGGGTGTCGGAGGGTAGTAAAACGGCATGGAATGGCCAAATAGTACACTGACACCTGGATGATTGATTAGACAGAAATAATGCTGGAAGTGCAGAGGCGTAGTGACCATTAAGGATGGTAATGCTGGTATAAAGTATTTCAGATGAAGCTGACTGTTGGCCTAACGCTCTGAACGCAATGTTTGTGATGTATTGTGATCAGTGTAAAAAGAAAATATAAATTAGTTATGAAGTAGAAGGTACATCCTTCTTGATTTCAGGGACAGTGGTCTTGATGGTACTGAGCAGCACCTGGTCAGAGCTTTGCTGAATCCAGTGTCGGACAGCATACTCCTTGGTCCTTTTAGCTATCAGTGAGGTGTCTCCAGAGCCCAGAGGAGAATTCGAGCAGAGGAGTCCTTTCCTGCCGCCATCACGCCAGATAAGCTAACTTGGCCAGCTGAGCTCAACATTATGTCCCCTCATCTTGAACTGACTTTGTAAAATTAACATTAAGAGGGGAATTTACTTGTCTTAAAATCAGGAACTGTGAACATCTCCAATACTAGTCCCTAAAGACAAACTATTGAAGTCATGATGACAAATACCAACAGAGCTTGAACAAAACAAAACCAGTATTACCTCATTTTACTACTACACAACTGACACACATAGAACATTTGTAATAATATATGTCACTACAATATTCATATTAAATACATTCTGTACATAACTTGTAATTTAAATTGATTGTGATTCCTGATTCCCTTGTAGTTGAATCAGGACACATATTCATTCATGCCAGTAATGAATACATATTGTTATTTGAAAGTTATCAGTGCCTCCTTTAAGATATTCTCATAGAGTGTTATATGTATGTGAGTGTCACAGTGTTGTCAAGAGTAGTGGATTACATTAAATTGTTTATCTGTCTGTTGTTGTGACTTACACTTCATCATACACATACCCTAGACACATAACGTAGCATCACACTATTCCAGAATAATTCTGACTGAGATATAGAGATATGTGGTAGCAAGTAAGGTTATCTATAATACACTACTCTTAATAGATATAGATACCTTCACAGCTGATCTCAGTCAGTACACTAAGTCCCCTATAAATATTTATAACATCCCACTTCACCACATATATTGGGGTCTCGCTCTTGGGATTTTGAATCTTACCCTATTAAAAATATTGGGGGTAATTCACTTCAGGGAATATAAGAATTAAAAGGTATCCTTGGGTGGAATTAAATAAGGTTGAGCTCACGGTGCCTGTGTTGTCCATTAGAGATTGAATTGTTGGTTAGACATTGTATAAATTTACATAATAGACAATGGCGGACCTGGCCAAATTTCGATCTGCTGCGGTTCAGACTGCAAAAGAGTTAGGATTAGATGGGCAAGTTATGGTTGCCTATGTCACGACGGAATGTGACAAATTTATTGAACGTGAAGAAAGAAGGTTTGAAGCCGAAAGAAAGTTAGAGGCTGACAAGGAAATTAAGAAGTTACAGTTTGAGGCTGAGGCTGAGACTAAGAGGTTGCAAGATGAGGCTGAGACTAAGAGGTTGCAGATTGAGGCTGACAAAGAGGCTAAAGCATTGGAAGCCGAGGAAGAAGACAGGCTGCAGAAAGAGAAGAGAAGAAATTAGCTGCAGAAAGGGAAGAGAAGAGATTAGCTGCAGAAAGGGAAGCAGAAAAGGAGGAGAAGAGATTACAAAGGGAACATGAGTTACGACTAAGGGAGTTTGAGTTTCAAGGCCATGCTCCTGAAAATGGTGCCAGTCCCTTTGCCTCTGATGCTACGGTTACTCAAGGAGCCTCAACCTCAGCTATGAATTTTCATTTAGATCATTTTGTTGAGAAAGACGATGATATTGAGAGCTACCTAAATAGGTATGAACTATTAGCTACCACGTATGGGTTAGAGAGAGAAAGGTGGAGCTTAAAGTTATCTCAGGGACTTCGTGGGGCAGCTTATGAAGTTTTTGCAAAAATGAGCAGAGGTGATCAGGAAAATTATGACATGCTAAAGCAGGCTCTTTTGTTAAGGTATGAAAAGAATGCAGAATTCTATAGAAAAAAATTTAGGAATGCTAAACTACTGTCAGGTGAAACCTATCACCAGTTCTCTGCACGAATAGAGACATACTTGGAGAAATGGACTTCTCTGGGGAAAACCCAAGATCTTAAGGAAATGGTCCTTATAGAGCAACTAAGAGAGTCCATGGCTCCAGACCTGAGAAAGTTTCTCATGGAACAAGGTGCAGAGAGGCTGGGTGAGTTGCTAAATGTTGCTGAAAGGTATCAAGCAGCTCAAGCAGAGGTAACAGGTAATAAAAAGAAACAGGTGGATAACTTTAGGGCACCACAGAACTTTAATAAATTTGATCCTAGGGATCAAAATAAAGGTAAGCACCAATTTGATAGGCCACGGTATGAAAATAAAAATAAATTCCCACAATTCGATGAAAGGAAATATAATGAAAGAAAATCTTTCAACCAAGGAAAAAGGTGGTGTAAGAATTGTCAGATGGACAATCATGACACTGACCGTTGCAGAAGGAAACCTGTGTATATGGCAACCCTTCAGGTCAGGTCGACCTCAAGACAGGAGGAGGATATTATGTTAGATACCACTCCAGAAGAGATGAGGAAGGCACATGCTGGGGATAAAACACTCAAGCCTTGTTTCAGAAAATTGTCAACTTGTCATACAACTCCAGGCAAGGGAGATTTTTACATGAAAAACAAGTTGATGTATAGGAAGACTGGAGCTAGATCCAATGGTCACGGACAGCTGGTTCTTCCAAAAAGATATAGGACAGACTTAATAAGGAGCCTACATGTGAAACCAGATGGGGACCATGAGAAAATAGGTACCATCATTCAAAAGGTGGCTCACAATTATTATTGGCCCAAAGCAAGATGGGACATTGAAAATTTTGTAGAAAGGTGTAGCATAGCACATGAGGGAACACCCACAAGTGGGAACATGGATCAGGACCTGGACACGCCCCGGAGCAAAATTAGGCCTGATAATAAAAAGAAAAATAGATTTGATAAAGTGGACCAAATGGAATGGGAAGCCCCTTTTCACGGACAAGCTTCACTTAACTGTTTTACAATGGCCACTATGCGGAGAGTGCAAAAAGATGTCTTACCCCAGGATAAGCCGACAATCCCTCAATCGGACTTAAACAAACTGGAGGAAGAAGATGTAGAGAGGAAATCTCTCATCAAGAATTTTAAGAGGGGAGAAAGCCCCAAAAGAAAAATTGGTAGCGGTCGTTTTGTGAATGATAATTCTGGGAGGAAAAAATCATCACTATAAAGCTTCGAGTGGAAGAGACCATACCGGTGCATGGACAAATAGGTCCACACAATTAAAGGTCCATATGTAGCTTTGTTAAGAACGTGGACTGATGAAAAGGCAGAGGAAAACATTACATCTTCATACCAATATGTGAATGAGCTGACCACTCGGTTGAAAACTGGCTGGAAACTTGCCAATGAAAATTTGAAACAAGCCAGGAAGAAACATGCTGCCTATTATAACAGGAAGGCGAAAGACAGAAATTTGGCTGTGGGAGAGAAAGTACTGCTTCTTTTGCCTGGGAGTCAGAATAAGTTACAAATTGGATGGCAGGGTCCATATACAGTTCTAGAGAAGGTGTCTAGAACAAATTATAAGATAGATAAGAAGGGGAAAGAAAAAATCTATCATGTGAATCTCCTGAAGAAATATTTGGAAAGAGAACATCAGGAAGAGACACACTTGTTGACCTTGTCCATCGCCATGGAGATGAAAAAGGAACCACTTTCATCATTTGAATATCCATTACACCCCTGTGAGACAGCAGCACAGGTGAAAATCAGTACACATTTAACGAAAACTCAGAAAGAGAGAGTGCAACAGGTTCTAAATAATCATGCAGAGGTGTTAACAGACCGACCAGGGCATACAAACCTATTGGAATATGATATGAAACTGATAGACTCCACACCTGTCTGTATGAAACCATATTCGATTCCGTTTGCTAAGGAGAAAGCTTTGAAGGAAGAGATAGACTATCTGTTGAAGGAAGGAATTATTTCGCACAGTGAGTCTTCGTATAGTTCCGGTGTTGTACTCTTAAGGAAGCCCTCTGGAGAACATAGACTCTGTATAGATTACAGGAGACTGAATGCTATTACAGAAGGACAGGTGGATCCATTGCCGGATACAAATCAGCTGTTTGCCAGACTAAATAAAGCTAAATATTTCTCAAAAGTGGATCTGAGTAAAGGATACTATCAGATTCCAGTAAAGCCTGAGGTTAGACCATACCTAGCTTTTAGTACCTCAGAAGGACACTATGAGTTTAATAGATTGCCATTTGGATTGAAGAATGCGCCTAGTGTCTTCTCTAGAATGATGAGAAAATTATTGGATCCTCTGAATAATCCCTGTATAACAAATTTTATGGATGATATCCTTATAGCAACAGAAACATTTGAGGAACACATTGACTCTCTGAACATGCTGTTTGATCGACTTAGGGAGGCAAATTTAACAGCCCGACCAACCAAATGTTGCGTTGGATGTAAAGAATTGGAATTTTTGGGACACACAGTTTATCAGGGAAACATGACCCCTGACCCAAAGAATTTAGAGAAACTACAGAAAGCCCCGAGACCACAAACCAAGAAGGACGTGAGATCCTTTGTCTCATTATGTGGTTTCTACCAGAAGTATATCAAGAACTTTAATTCCATATGTGCACCGTTAACTGAATTGACACGTAAAGGACTTCCAGATCGCATTACATGGACACCACAATGTGAAATGACTTACCAAGAATTGAAGGAAAAGCTCACAAGTAAACCCATTTTGAAATTACCTGACTTAAGTCAAGAATTCATAGTAAGGACGGATGCAAGTAATATTGGGTTAGGTGCAACTCTACTACAGAAATCAGATGCATTGGATGGGGAATTAAGCCCAGTGGCATATGCTAGCAGAAAGTTGAATAAAGCTGAAATCAACTACTCAACTAGCGAAAAAGAATGTCTTGCAGTAATATGGGCAATAAAGAAATTCAATATTTATCTATATGGGAAGGCATTTAAGTTGCAAACAGATCACAAACCTTTATCGTTTTTAGCACAGGCTAAGCATGAGAACTCTAGGTTACTCCGATGGTCTTTGCTTCTGGCTCCATATAATTTTAGCATCGAGTATATATCTGGAAAAACCAATTTGGGAGCGGATTTTTTAAGCCGCCATCCGTGTGATGAGAATCACCGTAAACCCCAGAAATAATAATAAATTTCTCTATGTGTATATAGAATAAAGGACTGACATATAATGTCTGTTTTAAGAGGGGGAGGTGTCATGAAATATTCTAATCCACATATATAAATTATCAATTAAATATAAAGCCTAATAAATACATATAATAAAGAAAAGAGCAATGGTAAAATGACAGTGCTGTCACAAAGAATGTACTCGAAATCCCCCTTGTTTTCTGCTTCGTCTGCAAATTGTAACGCTTTCACGTTGATAGTAAAAGCTTACTGTATTATACCCGCTTTCTTCAATGAAACGTGTGCTGTATTTCTTGGAAAAACATTAAGAGGCAGACTGCGTAATGACCTAAATTTTAAATTCCATTCATGTCTTTTTCTACATTACGTTACCAAAACGAACGAACAGATGGACAAAAGGATAGCGAGAAGGGAGAGGCAGAAAGCCGAACATTAAACACGCGTCGCGCGATACACAATTACTACTATCACGCGTGTTAGGCTACAAGCACTAACTTTTTTTTTTCAGACGGACAGTGATAAAATACACTACCCTTCCCCAGAGTTAGGTTTTAAAATCATAAAAAACGCTTATTAGGAAAGATAACAATAGATGGGTTTACGGTTGAAAACATAACAGTACCCAGACAGCATATCTTCGAAACAGGAGGTAGAAAATACATATTTTGAACGCAGCCACGTAGCTCTTTTAAAGTGGGAAAATTGGGTTCCTTAGGGCTTGCTGACAAATAATATGTAAAACGTTACGCCAATAGTCCAGGAATTAATAAATTATACCCAAAATAAAATAGTGAGGCTGCCTGACAGCATGAAATCATTTCTGCTCATAAAATTTTTTATAACGTGTTTGAAAAAAACCTTACGTTACATAAATAGCCTACCATGTAAACTCCAAATTGATTGGAGCGCAACAAATGAAAGCCTAACCACGATTGGTCGAACTATAAATACTATCTTTCGTTGTTAGGGGAAACGGGAAAAGGTAACATTTTTTCAAACACTTGTCGAAACGTGGCTCATTGGCCAGTCTCGCTGATATACACACTTGGGAGCGTTAGTTCGAGACCACTTGTTTAAATGATCTTGATAAAGCAACAGTGCGTTGAAGCCAGCTCATAATTGTGTTAAATAAAAGCCTGGAACATAGGCAGATGGAAATTTGTGCCAGTTTGTGCCAGAATTCATTGCTAATCAACGTATCTGTGTTTATTCGTATGAATTGTGGTAAGCTTGAACCATTCAATATCTTTTAATGAAAATTGAATGTGAATTGTTGATTTATGCCTGTATATATATGTGTAGTTCAGTGGCAAATGTGAGGTAAAGCCTGTAATGCTCCAGCCTGAACAGAGGGTGTCGGAGGGTAGTAAAACGGCATGGAATGGCCAAATAGTACACTGACACCTGGATGATTGATTAGACAGAAATAATGCTGGAAGTGCAGAGGCGTAGTGACCATTAAGGATGGTAATGCTGGTATAAAGTATTTCAGATGAAGCTGACTGTTGGCCTAACGCTCTGAACGCAATGTTTGTGATGTATTGTGATCAGTGTAAAAAGAAAATATAAATTAGTTATTATGAAGTAGAAGGTACATCCTTCTTGATTTCAGGGACAGTGGTCTTGATGGTACTGAGCAGCACCTAGTCAGAGCTTTGCTGAATCCAGTGTCGGACAGCATACTCCTTGGTCCTTTTAGCTATCAGTGAGGTGTCTCCAGAGCCCAGAGGAGAATTCGAGCAGAGGAGTCCTTTCCTGCCGCCATCACGCCAGATAAGCTAACTTGGCCAGCTGAGCTCAACATTATGTCCCCTCATCTTGAACTGACTTTGTAAAATTAACATTAAGAGGGGAATTTACTTGTCTTAAAATCAGGAACTGTGAACATCTCCAATACTAGTCCCTAAAGACAAACTATTGAAGTCATGATGACAAATACCAACAGAGCTTGAACAAAACAAAACCAGTATTACCTCATTTTACTACTACACAACTGACACACATAGAACATTTGTAATAATATATGTCACTACAATATTCATATTAAATACATTCTGTACATAACTTGTAATTTAAATTGATTGTGATTCCTGATTCCCTTGTAGTTGAATCAGGACACATATTCATTCATGCCAGTAATGAATACATATTGTTATTTGAAAGTTATCAGTGCCTCCTTTAAGATATTCTCATAGAGTGTTATATGTATGTGAGTGTCACAGTGTTGTCAAGAGTAGTGGATTACATTAAATTGTTTATCTGTCTGTTGTTGTGACTTACACTTCATCATACACATACCCTAGACACATAACGTAGCATCACACTATTCCAGAATAATTCTGACTGAGATATAGAGATATGTGGTAGCAAGTAAGGTTATCTATAATACACTACTCTTAATAGATATAGATACCTTCACAGCTGATCTCAGTCAGTACACTAAGTCCCCTATAAATATTTATAACATCCCACTTCACCACATATATTGGGGTCTCGCTCCCGGGATTTTGAATCTTTCCCTATTAAAAATATTGGGGGTAATTCACTTCAGGGAATATAAGAATTAAAAGGTATCCTTGGGTGGAATAAAATAAGGTTGAGCTCACGGTGCCTGTGTTGTCCATTAGAGATTGAATTGTTGGTTAGACATTGTATAAATTTACATAATAGACAATGGCGGACCTGGCCAAATTTCGATCTGCTGCGGTTCAGACTGCAAAAGAGTTAGGATTAGATGGGCAAGTTATGGTTGCCTATGTCACGACGGAATGTGACAAATTTATTGAACGTGAAGAAAGAAGGTTTGAAGCCGAAAGAAAGTTAGAGGCTGACAAGGAAATTAAGAAGTTACAGTTTGAAGCTGAGGCTGAGACTAAGAGGTTGCAGATTGAGGCTGAGGCTAAGAAATTGCAGAGAGGCTGACAAAGAGGCAGACAAAGCATTGGAAGCCGAAAAGAAAAAGATTAGCTGCAGAAAGGAAGAGAGAGAAATTAGCTGCAGAAAGGGAAGAGATTAGCTGCAGAAAGGGAAGCAGAAAAGGAGGAGAAGAGATTACAAAGGGAACATGAGTTACGACTAAGGGAGTTTGAGTTTCAAGGCCATGCTCCTGAAAATGGTGCCAGTCCCTTTGCCTCTGATGCTACGGTTACTCAAGGAGCCTCAACCTCAGCTATGAATTTTCATTTAGATCATTTTGTTGAGAAAGACGATGATATTGAGAGCTACCTAAATAGGTATGAACTATTAGCTACCACGTATGGGTTAGAGAGAGAAAGGTGGAGCTTAAAGTTATCTCAGGGACTTCGTGGGGCAGCTTATGAAGTTTTTGCAAAAATGAGCAGAGGTGATCAGGAAAATTATGACATGCTAAAGCAGGCTCTTTTGTTAAGGTATGAAAAGAATGCAGAATTTTACAGGAAAAAATTTAGGAATGCTAAACTACTGTCAGGTGAAACCTATCACCAGTTCTCTGCACGAATAGAGACATACTTGGAGAAATGGACTTCTCTGGGGAAAACCCAAGATCTTAAGGAAATGGTCCTTATAGAGCAACTAAGAGAGTCCATGGCTCCAGACTGAGAAAGTTTCTCATGGAACAAGGTGCAGAGAGGCTGGGTGAGTTGCTAAATGTTGCTGAAAGGTATCAAGCAGCTCAAGCAGAGGTAACAGGTAATAAAAAGAAACAGGTGGATAACTTTAGGGCACCACAGAACTTTAATAAATTTGATCCTAGGGATCAAAATAAAGGTAAGCACCAATTTGATAGGCCACGGTATGAAAATAAAAATAAATTCCACAATTCGATGAAAGGAAATATGATGAAAGAAAATCTTTCAACCAAGGAAAAAGGTGGTGTAAGAATTGTCAGATGGACAATCATGACACTGACCGTTGCAGAAGGAAACCTGTGTATATGGCAACCCTTCAGGTCAGGTCGACCTCAAGACAGGAGGAGGATATTATGTTAGATACCACTCCAGAAGAGATGAGGAAGGCACAGGCTGGGGATAAAACACTCAAGCCTTGTTTCAGAAAATTGTCAACTTGTCATACAACTCCAGGCAAGGGAGATTTTTACATGAAAAACAAGTTGATGTATAGGAAGACTGGAGCTAGATCCAATGGTCACGGACAGCTGGTTCTTCCAAAAAGATATAGGACAGACTTAATAAGGAGCCTACATGTGAAACCAGATGGGGACCATGAGAAGATAGGTACCATCATTCAAAAGGTGGCTCACAATTATTATTGGCCCAAAGCAAGATGGGACATTGAAAATTTTGTAGAAAGGTGTAGCATAGCACATGAGGGAACACCCACAAGTGGGAACATGGATCAGGACCTGGACACGCCCCGGAGCAAAATTAGGCCTGATAATAAAAAGAAAAATAGATTTGATAAAGTGGACCAAATGGAATGGGAAGCCCCTTTTCACGGACAAGCTTCACTTAACTGTTTTACAATGGCCACTATGCGGAGAGTGCAAAAAGATGTCTTACCCCAGGATAAGCCGACAATCCCTCAATCGGACTTAAACAAACTGGAGGAAGAAGATGTAGAGAGGAAATCTCTCATCAAGAATTTTAAGAGGGGAGAAAGCCCCAAAAGAAAAATTGGTAGCGGTCGTTTTGTGAATGATAATTCTGGAGGAAAAATCATCACTATAAAGCTTCAAGTGGAAGAGACCATACCGGTGCATGGACAAATAGGTCCACACAATTAAAGGTCCATATGTAGCTTTGTTAAGAACGTGGACTGATGAAAAGGCAGAGGAAAACATTACATCTTCATACCAATATGTGAATGAGCTGACCACTCGGTTGAAAACTGGCTGGAAACTTGCCAATGAAAATTTGAAACAAGCCAGGAAGAAACATGCTGCCTATTATAACAGGAAGGCGAAAGACAGAAATTTGGCTGTGGGAGAGAAAGTACTGCTTCTTTTGCCCCGGAGTCAGAATAAGTTACAAATTGGATGGCAGGGTCCATATACAGTTTTAGAGAAGGTGTCTAGAACAAATTATAAGATAGATAAGAAGGGGAAAGAAAAAATCTATCATGTGAATCTCCTGAAGAAATATTGGGAAAGAGAACATCAGGAAGAGACACACTTGTTGACCTTGTCCATCGCCATGGAGATGAAAAAGGAACCACTTTCATCATTTGAATATCCATTACACCCCTGTGAGACAGCAGCACAGGTGAAAATCAGTACACATTTAACGAAAACTCAGAAAGAGAGAGTGCAACAGGTTCTAAATAATCATGCAGAGGTGTTAACAGACCGACCAGGGCATACAAACCTATTGGAATATGATATGAAACTCATAGACTCCACACCTGTCTGTATGAAACCATATTCGATTCCGTTTGCTAAGGAGAAAGCTTTGAAGGAAGAGATAGACTATCTGTTGAAGGAAGGAATTATTTCGCACAGTGAGTCTTCGTATAGTTCCGGTGTTGTACTCTTAAGGAAGCCCTCTGGAGAACATAGACTCTGTATAGATTACAGGAGACTGAATGCTATTACAGAAGGACAGGTGGATCCATTGCCGGATACAAATCAGCTGTTTGCCAGACTAAATAAAGCTAAATATTTCTCAAAAGTGGATCTGAGTAAAGGATACTATCAGATTCCAGTAAAGCCTGAGGTTAGACCATACCTAGCTTTTAGTACCTCAGAAGGACACTATGAGTTTAATAGATTGCCATTTGGATTGAAGAATGCGCCTAGTGTCTTCTCTAGAATGATGAGAAAATTATTGGATCCTCTGAATAATCCCTGTATAACAAATTTTATGGATGATATCCTTATAGCAACAGAAACATTTGAGGAACACATTGACTCTCTGAACATGCTGTTTGATCGACTTAGGGAGGCAAATTTAACAGCCCGACCAACCAAATGTTGCGTTGGATGTAAAGAATTGGAATTTTTGGGACACACAGTTTATCAGGGAAACATGACCCCTGACCCAAAGAATTTAGAGAAACTACAGAAAGCCCCGAGACCACAAACCAAGAAGGACGTGAGATCCTTTGTCTCATTATGTGGTTTCTACCAGAAGTATATCAAGAACTTTAATTCCATATGTGCACCGTTAACTGAATTGACACGTAAAGGACTTCCAGATCGCATTACATGGACACCACAATGTGAAATGACTTACCAAGAATTGAAGGAAAAGCTCACAAGTAAACCCATTTTGAAATTACCTGACTTAAGTCAAGAATTCATAGTAAGGACGGATGCAAGTAATATTGGGTTAGGTGCAACTCTACTACAGAAATCAGATGCATTGGATGGGGAATTAAGCCCAGTGGCATATGCTAGCAGAAAGTTGAATAAAGCTGAAATCAACTACTCAACTAGCGAAAAAGAATGTCTTGCAGTAATATGGGCAATAAAGAAATTCAATATTTATCTATATGGGAAGGCATTTAAGTTGCAAACAGATCACAAACCTTTATCGTTTTTAGCACAGGCTAAGCATGAGAACTCTAGGTTACTCCGATGGTCTTTGCTTCTGGCTCCATATAATTTTAGCATTGAGTATATATCTGGAAAAACCAATTTGGGAGCGGATTTTTTAAGCCGCCATCCGTGTGATGAGAATCACCGTAAACCCCAGAAATAATAATAAATTTCTCTATGTGTATATAGAATAAAGGACTGACATATAATGTCTGTTTTAAGAGGGGAGGTGTCATGAAATATTCTAATCCACATATATAAATTATCAGGTAAATATAAAGCCTAATAAATACATATAATAAAGAAAAGAGCAATGGTAAAATGACAGTGCTGTCACAAAGAATGTACTCGAAATCCCCCTTGTTTTCTGCTTCGTCTGCAAATTGTAACGCTTTCACGTTGATAGTAAAAGCTTACTGTATTATACCCGCTTTCTTCAATGAAACGTGTGCTGTATTTCTTGGAAAAACATTAAGAGGCAGACTGCGTAATGACCTAAATTTTAAATTCCATTCATGTCTTTTTCTACATTACGTTACCAAAACGAACGAACAGATGGACAAAAGGATAGCGAGAAGGGAGAGGCAGAAAGCCGAACATTAAACACGCGTCGCGCGATACACAATTACTACTATCACGCGTGTTAGGCTACAAGCACTAACTTTTTTTTTCAGACGGACAGTGATAAAATACACTACCCTCCCCAGAGTTAGGTTTTAAAATCATAAAAAAACGCTTATTAGGAAAGATAACAATAGATGGGTTTACGGTTGAAAACATAACAGTACCCAGACAGCATATCTTCGAAACAGGAGGTAGAAAATACATATTTTGAACGCAGCCACGTAGCTCTTTTAAAGTGGGAAAATTGGGTTCCTTAGGGCTTGCTGACAAATAATATGTAAAACGTTACGCCAATAGTCCAGGAATTAATAAATTATACCCAAAATAAAATAGTGAGGCTGCCTGACAGCATGAAATCATTTCTGCTCATAAAATTTTTTTATAACGTGTTTGAAAAAAAACCTTACGTTACATAAATAGCCTACCATGTAAACTCCAAATTGATTGGAGCGCAACAAATGAAAGCCTAACCACGATTGGTCGAACTATAAATACTATCTTTCGTTGTTAGGGGAAACGGGAAAAGGTAACATTTTTTCAAACACTTGTCGAAACGTGGCTCATTGGCCAGTCTCGCTGATATACACACTTGGGAGCGTTAGTTCGAGACCACTTGTTTAAATGATCTTGATAAAGCAACAGTGCGTTGAAGCCAGCTCATAATTGTGTTAAATAAAAGCCTGGAACATAGGCAGATGGAAATTTGTGCCAGTTTGTGCCAGAATTCATTGCTAATCAACGTATCTGTGTTTATTCGTATGAATTGTGGTAAGCTTGAACCATTCAATATCTTTTAATGAAAATTGAATGTGAATTGTTGATTTATGCCTGTATATATATGTGTAGTTCAGTGGCAAATGTGAGGTAAAGCCTGTAATGCTCCAGCCTGAACAGAGGGTGTCGGAGGGTAGTAAAACGGCATGGAATGGCCAAATAGTACACTGACACCTGGATGATTGATTAGACAGAAATAATGCTGGAAGTGCAGAGGCGTAGTGACCATTAAGGATGGTAATGCTGGTATAAAGTATTTCAGATGAAGCTGACTGTTGGCCTAACGCTCTGAACGCAATGTTTGTGATGTATTGTGATCAGTGTAAAAAGAAAATATAAATTAGTTATGAAGTAGAAGGTACATCCTTCTTGATTTCAGGGACAGTGGTCTTGATGGTACTGAGCAGCACCTGTCAGAGCTTTGCTGAATCCAGTGTCGGACAGCATACTCCTTGGTCCTTTTAGCTATCAGTGAGGTGTCTCCAGAGCCCAGAGGAGAATTCGAGCAGAGGAGTCCTTTCCTGCCGCCATCACGCCAGATAAGCTAACTTGGCCAGCTGAGCTCAACATTATGTCCCCTCATCTTGAACTGACTTTGTAAAATTAACATTAAGAGGGGAATTTACTTGTCTTAAAATCAGGAACTGTGAACATCTCCAATACTAGTCCCTAAAGACAAACTATTGAAGTCATGATGACAAATACCAACAGAGCTTGAACAAAACAAAACCAGTATTACCTCATTTTACTACTACACAACTGACACACATAGAACATTTGTAATAATATATGTCACTACAATATTCATATTAAATACATTCTGTACATAACTTGTAATTTAAATTGATTGTGATTCCTGATTCCCTTGTAGTTGAATCAGGACACATATTCATTCATGCCAGTAATGAATACATATTGTTATTTGAAAGTTATCAGTGCCTCCTTTAAGATATTCTCATAGAGTGTTATATGTATGTGAGTGTCACAGTGTTGTCAAGAGTAGTGGATTACATTAAATTGTTTATCTGTCTGTTGTTGTGACTTACACTTCATCATACACATACCCTAGACACATAACGTAGCATCACACTATTCCAGAATAATTCTGACTGAGATATAGAGATATGTGGTAGCAAGTAAGGTTATCTATAATACACTACTCTTAATAGATATAGATACCTTCACAGCTGATCTCAGTCAGTACACTAAGTCCCCTATAAATATTTATAACATCCCACTTCACCACACGTAGCATGACTAAGGCCACCGATGCTCTTTGTTTACGTCTTGCACGTCTTTTGTACATAATGTACCTTAAGTTAGAACAAATCACGTTTCTCTCACATTGATCTGTCCTCGTTCACTATCCTAAACTGCATGGGGTCGTTGGCATACGCCAATGCTTTATTTTAAAAATAAAGTTAGATTGGTCTCTCTTTTACCTGGGGCAATTACACTGTCTCGCGCGGTCGTTGGCATAAGCAAATGTCCTTCAGTCTGCAACATTACCACCCGAGCCTCAAACATATTTACCAAAGATAAATATTTCCATATAAAAACGTGAAGTCAACAACAATTATGCATATCTAATATGCTGATTTACAAGAAAATTAATAATATTGCAATTGAAAAAAAGATTATGGCCAAAAAATAAAAATTCATATTCGTAGAAACTGTATCAAATGTTGAGGCATTATAACCATGAATTTTTATGAAAAAAAACCACAAGGCTGTGCAACAAAGTCAAAAATGTTTCAATGACATGCACTCTTTGCAATATGTGTATATAGTAAGGTTATGATAAGCTTTTATTTTCAATTAAACTATGGCTGAGATTTATTTTAACCAACTTAACTGATTAATCGAATTTCTTTAATCGAAGACTAATCGAGCATTTTCAAGCAATTTGATGTATTATAAAAAATCATGAATAGCAATTTTTTTTTATATCACTAAAGGCTTTATTTATTTTACATGTTATACGGCAACATTGTCTTGAAAATATAATGAAAATACTGAAAAGTTACTACTAATCCATTTATTATTATGGACCATACTTGCCAAATTACATATCAATAACCTCTAACGCATTTAAGCAAAAACATCGACATTGCTAAAAAGTGAATAATTTATTACATTTTTTAAATCAGTTAATCGATTAAAAATTTTAAAATCTATTAATCGATTAATTCACCGTTAAAAATCCCAGCCCTAGACTAAACTATATCGTAATAAGATACTTGACAACATCCACAAAAAAATTGAACATTTCAAAGGGAATAAAACCATGCAGCAAGAAAATACTCATCTGTTCATTTATGAAGTGAAAAAAATTCAACCAGCAGTATTGTGTAAAATATAGGTTAGTTTTTCAGTTATTGAATTAGCCATTGCCAGAAGAACTATCATGTTACTATTCACGTACCGGTACTCATCTTGACTATGTATGTGTACTTCATCTAGAGAAGTGCGTGTATGTCGGAATCGATGTCTTCAATAGCTGTATTGTAGTCATTGTCGTTTTCAGAGTCAGCATTATTGGGTGACTCCAACAATATACCTTTACTGTTTCCTCCCAACACCCTATTTCTATAGGGCAGGTCTGCATAGCACAAGGCTCGCGAGTCGTATTCGGCCCGTCGAGTATCACCGATCGGCCCGCAATGGATTTTGTAAATAATCGTATAATTTTATGTTTAATTTTAAGTGATCTGTTAAAGTAGAGAATGGCTGAATTCTGCTACTCTATAGATATGGATGACAGCACTGGAAAACGCCACCCAACCTCTTATTTTCAAAGAGGTATTGACAAAATCTTTGAAGTTACTGAAGAAACTGCTAGCATGAGCTCTTTGGCAGGTTCCACAACTGGGAAGAGAAATCTCTGATGAAGTATTAAAGTGCGTGAATGATAAGTTAGGACCCAATTTAACAAACTTGGTGACTATTTGAATTGATAGTGATCCAGCTGTGTGCGGACAAATGATGGAGCAGTTACTCCTTTTGAACAGTCTACTGATAGGTCAATAATCAAGCATCATACATCAGCAGCATTTCTTTAGCAAAGTCTTAAAATTGTAGCATGTAATATCAATGGCTGTTTCAATTGTAAACTACATCCGTTCTGGAGGACTCAAATCTAGAATTTTTCTAATCTTTCTTTAAGAGGTAGATAATGAAGGAAACCTGAGTCCTGTGGATAGTAAATAAATAAGTAAATAAATAAATAAAGGTAATTAACAGGTACTGTCACAGCAAGGCGATGGCGCCGTCTGGTAGTAGTATGTCATGTACGCTACGGGTAGATTTGTGCAGGTGGCGCGGACTTTTATATAATAAAATATATCGATCGATTGTGCAGGTGGCGCTGACTTTTTATATAGGAAAAACTATGTTCGATAATGGCGGGTTTTTGTGTGCTGAAACTGGTATTGTATTGTGTATTGTTTGTTTATACAATATATTTTACAACACACACACACACACACACACACACACACACACACACACACACACACACACACACACACACACACACACACACACACACACACACACACACACACACACACACACACACACACACACACACACACACACACACACACACACACACACACACACACACACACACACACACCCACTCACACCACACACACACACCACACACACACACACATATATATATATATATTTGTTCTGGGCGGCAACTGTAACAAAACACTGTGATATTAAATATATTTATTACAATTAAAAAACCTATGTTTATTTGTTCTGGTCAGCAGCTGTAACAAAACAATATATATATATTGTCTAAATATTGTCTGCATATATATATATATATATATATATATATATATATATATATATATATATATATATATATATATATATATATATATATATATATATATCATCATCTCTCATCTCAGCCCGTAACCCGTCATGGGTCGTAGGGGTGCCATGGTGGAAGCATCAGCAGACAGGGTCCTCCACTGCTCTCTATCCTCAGCAATGCGTACAAGTGTGGAAAAACCGTGTCCTGCCCATTCTTTGATGTTATCAGCCCAGGATTTTCTCTGCCTTCCTCTTCTCCGTTTACCTTCGACTGTTCCCTGAAGGATCGTTTTCGAAAGGGAGTCATGACGAGTTACATGCCCAAACCAGGCAAGCTTTCGACGTTTCACTATTGACAAAAGTGGTTCTTGGTGGCCTGCATAGGTGTTTATCTTCTCTCTAACATAGACATTTGTTTTGTGCTCTTTATAGCAAATGCGCAAAATTCTTCTATAACATTTATGCTCGAAAGCCTGAATCCATCGCTCCGTATCTGCAGTGAGTGTCCAGCCCTCACACCCATACAAGAGAATAGATAATACAAGTGATTTATATAATTTGATCTTCACAGGAAAACTGATGTTACTTTTCCAGATCACATTCAACCTTGTCATGGCAGCTGAGGCCATCTCAAGTCTTGTCTTGATTTCTTTAATTGATCTTCCATCACTACATATAGTGGACCCGAGATATTTAAAGGTGTTAACTTCTTCTAACGTTTGCCCATTTAACGTAATGTTGGTCGGAACGTGTTTCTTATGGCTATTCACCAATATCTTGCTTTTTTCTATATTAATTTCCACCCCATACGTTCGTGTTACTTTCTCCAGTCTAGAGGTAAGGTCTTGAAGTTCTGATTCTGATCCAGCTATCAGATCAATATCATCAGCAAAACGTAGGTTGCACAGAGGTCGGCCTCCAATCGATATGGTTGATTTATAATCGTAGAGAGCCTCCTGCATAATATGTTCTAGATATACATTAAAGAGCACTGGTGACAGGATACATCCTTGGCGAACTCCTACAGTTGTTTTGAAAAATTCTCCAATGTCGTTGCTTGCAAAAACAGCACTGCTTGCGTCCTTGTATAGTGCTTCAATGATATCTATGATGTTGGTATCAAAATTGAATTTTCTCATTACTTGCCATAAGCCTTCATGTCAGACTCGATCGAAGGCTTTTGTGAAATCGATGAAGTTATGGTATAAATCGTGTTGATGCTGGAGATGTTTTTCGATAAGTAATCTAATATTGAAGATTTGTTCTGAGGTACTTCTTTTTGGTCTAAAGCCAGCCTGTTCCTCTGACAAGATTTCTTCGGATTTCTGTTTTATTCTGTTCAAAAGTATCCTTAACATTACCTTACTTGGATGACTAATAAGGCTAATGGTTCTGTAGTTCTTGCACAATTTTAGATTTCCTTTCTTTGGAAGCGGTATTACTAATGACTGCGTCCATTCTTTTGGCCATTTTTTTGTACTCCATATCTTCTGGCAAATTGATGTCATGATTTTTACTATATCTGGTCCTCCATATTTCAAGAGCTCTGCTGGGATATTATCCACACCCGGTGACTTCCCTCCTTTCATCGAACATATAGCCTCTTCCACTTCTTCCCGTAATATTGCTGCATTTCCGAGTTCCCTGTTTTCGCATTTAATGTTATTTAATATGCCTAAGTCAGTGTCAAGTTTACAGTTATATAATTCTTTACAATATTCTGTCCACCTTCTCATTACAGCTGTTTTTTCATTGAGCAGAGCCCCATTGCTATCTTCTATGACAGTTACCCTGGGCTGTTGAGGTTTTGATAGTTTTCTTAATGTGTCAAAAGCTGCCTTGCTGTTACCTTTTATTAGCCCCGTATTAATGGACTCACATTGATCAGCTACCCATTTTTCTTTGGCCTGTTTCATTTTCTTCCTAATATTTTTGTTCACCATACTGTATTGCCATGCTGCTTCAGGAATCTCTTTCTTAACCTTTTTCATTTCCCGCCGTGTATCACATAACTTTAGAATGTCATCTGTAACCCATGGTTTGTTTATTTTCTTTCTTTTACCAAGTATTTCTGTTGCTGATTCAATGAGCACGTCTTTCATGTTCTCTGTGATTGAGTTGATATCATCCTCCAAAAAGTTGAGAGCTGCGAATTTTCCTCCAACAGTTGCCTCAAAGATTCCCGCGATTTCTGGATCTTTCAGTTTGTCTAAATTGAATCTTAACTGAGAACATCTGTTTTGATTATAGTTCTTTTTAAGTTTAAGCTTGAGCGTCATCAATACCATGTCGTGATCACTACCAATGTCGGCGCCAGGAAAAGTCCTAGTCTTGGCTTTATTAATACTGGACTTGAATCTTTTGGATACAAGAATAAAATCAATTTGGCCATGTATCTCAGTTTTTGGGGCATGCCACGTTGTTCTTCTTGATAACTTATGAGGAAATAGTGTATTTGCAAGGGTCAGTTTATAGTTGCTGGCAAATTCTAGTAGCCTTAGTCCTCGATCGTTGGTTTCTCCTGTCCCAAATTTCCCCACTGTACCAGCCCAGTGACCGTATGCATCTGGCCCTATTTTAGCATTCCAATCACCTAACACGATGAGAAGATCTTTCTTTGGAATTTTCTTAATTGCTTCATCCAGATTGTCATAAAATGTAACAATTGCCTCATCCTCATAGTCAGTAGTGGGGGCATATACCTGTATGATGGAGATGTTCTTTGGATGTGCTGCAATACGAATGGTGATAAGCCTGCTATTTATTGGGGTGCAGCTGATGACAGAGTTCAATCTATCTTTATGTACGATAAAACCTACTCCATGCTGATGTTTAGACTCATCTCCACTAAACCAAATTTTGTGACCATCATCCGTTATTGATTCACCTAATCCTGTCCATCTGACTTCTGCTAGGCCCAGGATGTCCCACGAGTATCTAACAAGTTCATGCGTTAGTTCTTTGACTTTTCCACACGCATATAGCGTGCGTACATTCCAAGTTCCAACAACAAAGCTTTTTCTTGGAAGTTTCAAAACAGGTGTTTGTACCCCATTCGCTGACTTATCACTCTCAAGGGGCAATGAGAGCGCGGTCGTTGTTAATCCGGGCATCGGCCGATCCGGCAAATTATTACTGAGTTGACTTTCCATCATAGCATTTCAGTGGGCAAGAGGTTTGCTTGGCGGTGCCCATCTCCTCTCCAAGTATCCTTGCAGGTACATACAAAAATGTACCTGGAGCAGTAACAATAGCCCTCAATAAATCTGTAATGTTTTGAAACACTGTCCGATCGACACATCACAAAACCGCCATCTTGGCTGCTTGTATCAACACAAACAGCGAACTCACATGATAGGCACACTTGATGTTTTCATCTTTAAAATACTTAGCAACATAATCCAGAAAATGCCAAACAAACTACAAACTCATACAGCCTTAATAAGGGCTGTTACCACAGATGCAGCCTCCAAAACGACGACATGAAATGCACAACACAAAAGTGCGGCCTACCACGCCGCCATCTTGGCCTATATATATATGTATATATATATGTATATATATATGTGTATATATATATATGTATATATATATGTATATATATATATATATATATATATATATATATATATATATATCTATATATATATATATATATATATATATATATATATATATATATATATATATATATATATATGCAGACAATATTTAGACAATATATATATATTGTTTTGTTACAGCTGCTGACCAGAACAAATAAACATATGTTTTTTAATTGTAATAAATATATTTAATATCACAGTGTTTTGTTACAGTTGCCGCCCAGAACAAATATATATATATATATATATATATATATATATATATATATATATATATATATATATATATATATATATATATATATATATATATATATATATATATATATATATGCAGACAATATTTAGACAATATATATTGGATTTCCAAACCACCTTATACAACTCATCGCACTGCTGTACCAAGAACAACAGGCAGCCGTAAGAATAGAGGGGGAAACATCAGAATGGTTTGAAGTACAGAAAGGAGTAAGACAAGGCTGTACCCTTTCCCCTTACCTGTTTAACATTTATGCCGAGAATATCATGAGAAACGTAAGAGATGACCAAGAACACACAGAGTTTGACTCATTTAACATCGGCGGGTACCAGATCCCGGAAATCAGATATGCTGACGACACAGTCCTCCTATCGACCAACCCAAAAGGACTTGAACAATTACTTCTGTCCACCAAAAAACACAGCGAGGCCCAGAATCTATACCTAAACACCAAGAAGACCAAAGTATTGACAACAGACAAAGTAAAGACCAAACCAGAAATTGAAATTGATGACGAAGAACTGGAAAGTGTCAATGAATTCGAATACTTAGGATCAATCATTAACAGCTCTGGCGACTGTGCAGTAGAAATTAAAAGAAGACTTGCAATTGCTTCACATAAGCTAATACAGATGAAAAACCTATGGCAAGGCACAAGCAAAGAAACAAAGTTACAACTGATCAGAGCATGTATATTCCCAGTAGCAACATACGGCTGCGAGACTTGGACACTCAATAAAACAGTTGCAAAAAAGATTACATCATTCGAAATGAAATGCTACAGAAGGATGTTGAGAATACCCTGGACAGAAAAAAAGACCAACAGAGAAGTACTGCACTCACTAAACGTACAGGAACATTGGCTCCTAAATACCATCGCAATAAGGAAGCTGAAATTTTTCGGTCATATAAAAAGACATAATAGTCTGGAAAAAACAGTGATGGAAGGCATGGTCCCTGGAAAAAGGGGAAGGCCCACTGCCCTCATATTCTAACTTGAAAAGACCCGGTGTTCGTTTATAAAATAATTTTTTGTCGCGGCATGTCTGACAAACGATTCGCGTTTTACCCCCACTAGCAATAAACTCGGACCGATGTTCGGGACACACCTCGGCGGGGAACTATCAATCGTAGACACTATAAAATTCTTTTCGCATAGAGGGTTTAACGGCGTCCGCTAGGTTATTTGTACTAAGGGCCAAGTAAAGACTATCGGTATCAGTCTCGCATAACTGAAAGTCAGCTCTGTCTACAAATCTATCTCGACAATCGTAATAAAAGTCTAACATGTGGAGTTTTGCGTACTGGTAGACGAAAAAATCTATCTGCGCGGGTAGGTCCCAACTAATTTTCTTCTTAACCGTCTCTACCTCGAAAATGTCGTCCGTCACTAAACTCTTCTTTTTAAAACGTGGACAGTTTATTAATTTAGACGTCCCCTCCACGGTCGTGTACGAGACATCTACGTGCTTCGCCTTATTGGTCAACGTCTTGCCGTAAGCCGCGTCCCCTAACTATTTTATAGTTTCACTAGTTATCGCGTAAACATCGTCTATATCCCCCTGTCGGCGGGCGTCGGAGACGGTATCCCCCAAAGTATTTGAAACAAGTCGCAGGTGTATACTCGATCACCTGGTATAAACATTTATTACAAATAAGGGAGGGAAACCTGAGGCCTGTAAACAGTAAATTAATATGAAACAAATATAAAGGTATGTTATCAGGCACTCGCAGGAAATAAAGAAGTAGAACACCAGACAACAGAAAAACAACAGACATGAGTGGCTTACCCAGGATATTACAAATAAGGGAGGGAAACCTGAGGCCTGTAAACAGTAAATTAATATGAAACAAATATAAATCCTGGGTAAGCCACTCATGTCTGTTGTTTTTCTGTTGTCTGGTGTTCTACTTCTTTATTTCCTGCGAGTGCCTGATAACATACCTTTATATTTGTTTCATATTAAATCACCTGGTATATATGAGTGACCTCTAAGCCCTTGGCCAAGTACCAGCGAAGCAGAGGCGTCGCCAACATAATCTTTTCACCTATGTAACTCCCGATCAATGTCCTTCTAGGGGTAGTCAACAGTTTATTTTTTTCCGCATAATCACGCATAAAAGGACCAATATCGTCTCTACTCACGTCAACGTTTTTGAAAATGGGTGTCATTTCCAAAAAATACTCCTTTAGGGAGTCGGGGACTCGAATGTCGCATTCGACTAACCCAAATAAGGTCTCGTCTATAACAGAGGCTAGAATCTGTTGGTCCTTTAACGGATATCTATACTTGGTATAGTGGAAAGGCCCCCGGCTCCGATTCAATTCCTGTTGAGGTCTATAAAGATGGCGGTACAGTTCTGATAGAGAAACTTCACATGATCTTCCAGCAAATGTGGCAGAGTGAAACCATCCCACACAACCTCCAAGATGCGTCAATTATACATCTTTATAAACGTAAAGGTAATCGCCAAGACTGTAACAACCATCGAGGCATCTCCCTATTATCAATCTTCTTCTTCTTCGATCCTTAACCACCGACCGTCAAAGCAGTCAGTGGCCATCACGCCTAGTGGCGTCTTGTAGGGCAACAACAAATTGATTCCACTTTGCACGGTCGGTGGCCATCCTTCGTACAGTGCCCCAACTCTGGTTCATTCTTTGCATCTCAGCCTCCACAGTCCTCCGCCAAGTTGTTTTTGGTCGGCCTCTCTTTCGCTTTCCTTCAGGGGTCCAAAGCATAGCTGTTCTTGTGATGGCATCGGGGTCTCTATTATCAATCGCTGGGAAGATATCCGCCAGAATCCTTCTTAATCGCCTTACAGCTCATCTTGACAAAGGTCTTCTACCTGAAAGTCAGTGTGGATTCCGGAAAGAACGTGGAACCACCGATCTGGTGTTCGCTGCAAGACAGCTACAAGAAAAATGCCAAGAACAGCACTGTGGCCTGTTTCATCGATTTGACAAAGGCTTTCAGAGAGGGTCTATGGAAGATCATGGCAAAATACGGCTGCCCAAAGAAATTTATCTCAATAGTGCAGTAACTGCATGGCCGTTTTCTCTTTCAGAGACGGGGACACAGGAATCAACATCAGATATCGTATTGATGGAAAATTGTTTAACCTTAGGAGGCTTCAAGCAAAAACCAAGGTCAAACCACACACCATCAGGGATCTTCTGTTTACTGACGATTGTGCCCTCAGTGCTGGCTCAGAGGCTGATCTGCAGCATAGCGTGGATAGATTCTCCGAAGCCTGTTCCAACTTTGGGCTTACCATCAACACGGAGAAAACAGAAATCATGTACCAACCAGCTCCTGGCACAATTTATACTGAGCCAATCATCAAGGTAAATGGTGAGAAACTGAATGTTGTGAACAGATTCACATACCTTGGTAGCACACTATTTCAGAACATCGTCATTGATGATGAGGTGAACACCAGGATCTCCAAAGCCAGCAGCACATTTGGTAGACTATACACCAACGTTTGGCATCGAAGTGGCATTAGTCTACAGACAAAGCTGAAGGTGTACAGAGCTGCGGTGCTTCCAGTGCTGCTTTATGCATGTGAAACATGAACTGTTTACAGGCGCCACGTAAAGATGCTAAACCACTTCCATACAGTCTGTCTCAGGAAGGTAATGAACATCAAATGGCAAGACAAGATCCCAGATACCGCCGTTCTTGACAGAGCTGGTATCCCTAGCATCGATACTATACTGATGCAGTCACAGCTTCGCTGGGCAGGTCATGTAGTCCACATGCCAGACCATCGACTGCCCGGGCGACGGCATTTGAGGATTTTTCGTCGACCGGGATTTGGACTGGATTAACTCGAGACCTGGCGAGTACATTTGAAGGAGTGTCGTCGACCAGGGACTGGCGGCTCCTGAGCTGACCCAGCTGCAATGGGTACCTCCGAAATCGGCGAGTATTTGCCTGAATGGCGAGGGACACCTGTCTCTGTACAAGAAATAAAGGGATACTCACGTAAAATCAATGTCAGGTTAGACATAAATAATAACCTGAGATTTCGCCTCGAGTGTTAGCGGGCGTACGCAAAAAAAAAAAAAAAAAAAAAAAGACACGCTTAAGACTTCATTAAAAACCTTTGACATAAGCCCTGACACGTGGGAAGCTGCTGCGCAAGACCAAACTGCCTGGCTCATATCTCTTTGTAAAGGTGCAGCGGCATGCGAATCATCCAGAAGAGCAGCAGCGGAACAGCAGACAAGCTAGAAAAGACCGTGTAATAAAATCTTCACACGATGCAAACATTCCCTGCCCACACTGTCCGAGATCTTTCCAGGCCCGCATCGGGCTCATCAGTCACCTTCGTACTCATAGACTATCCTAACATATTCCTAATAATTGGATGAACAGTGTGGTCTTCATCACTCGTGATGGATGAACAACATACTTGGTATACGAGGGTTTCAGGCTCGGGAATGAGTCGCTCAGAAATCGACCGATCGATCGATCGGTTCGTTTGGGTCGCTGCCACTCGCATTCCCACATTTCTGCCAGGCTGACATCACATTCGGTCTTCAAATATTCACCAATTTCCCGCGTCTTTTCATACAATTCAGTCAAGGGTTTGTTATTGACTGGATTGGTAACACGACCGCTGGTTATTGGGCAGTTAGGATGCCCGTGGAAAAGACATCCATGAAACTGGTAGGCTGTGCGAGAGTCTTTGTCCCAGCCATCGAACCTAAGGTGCCTACGCCCCAAAGCCATTTCACGGCCGTTGAACTGGGTCTTCAAAGACACATTATGTTTGTGCGATACCCAAGTCAACCAGTCGCGACACTGCACAGTGTATTTATTGACTTTATGGTACGTGAAACCATCCTCCCTTTTTCTTCTAATGGGAAAATCAGTTGGCATTTTCTGCATTAGCGCCCACAAATAAAGAGCGTTGGCGTCATAACCTTTAATGCTCTGAACAACTTTGCCACCTCCAATGTGTGTTTTTGTCTCTTTCATGAAACCTATGAAATATTATTGACGGACCCCCAACTATATTTTGTCTCAGAGTGTTATGTAAATCTTGTTCGCGTTTCGAACATAAAGAAAAAGATATATTTGACGGCAGAGTTTTGAATAGGTACTTTAAGGTTAACCCGGGAACCGAAATGGCGTCTTTAAACATATCTACCCCTAGACCCGCGTAAAAACTAACTTGTTGTTCTAAAGCAATTAAGAATGGAACTACGTCTTTGTTGTTATACCACGTCAGAAAATCGCGCAACGTGGCCATGTGATTATCGACCCAGACATTTAGACATTCAGCGTATTCGGCAATATTACAATTTTTTAGGGAGGAAAAAAAGGCCGAGTGAGGCTGTAGCGTCGTTTCGTTTAACTTGTTTAAATCTGTGACGTATTCGTAACCGAAAAACCCTTTACTTTCTTTAACTTTATAGGCCGAGAGATACTTGCTATAACTGAAACCGGGGGCCAGATAAATGATTATATCTAAAAATTTTAACTGGGGGGTAGCGATACACATAAAGTTATTATTTCTTTTTACTAAATATTTAAAGTCTTGGTCTAGGAAATACTTTACTAGGTATGGTTTTATAACATTAACGTCGTATTTCCCCGAGTTGAACCCTATAACAGGGAGCTCTCGCAAATATTCATCGAGTCTTTCGATGTGTCCCTCCAAATCACCGAGTTGAGTATACACCTCGTCAAAGCGCTCACGTAAGATGGCATAAGCGGCCTCGGCGATTCGGGTCAGATGGTCAAGCATCCTATTGACCAAGTCTTGAGGATCGCCCGTTGTAATAAAGCAGACAGGCTCTTCCAACCCGGGGACATTGGAAGCGATCGAACAAGACAGAGGGACGTGTTTTGACAAAAATGTAGTTACGTTCCCCCCGGTCGCCGACCCTATCCTCTATCGAAAAAACACGCATAATCAAATGTCGCGCGATATGGATACACGAATTTCGTAACGACATCTATACCCTGCGTGGCGATTGCTTCCCAAATTGTTTCCGGTGGGGTATAAACCCCACCCTTAAATATTTCCACTCTCTTACCCCCGGTACAACTTTTCTCATGTCTCTCCATAAACCTAAAAACTTCCATAATTTCCCACATTTGGGACACAAAAAAGAGTTTGCCGCCCTTTCTATATCAGATATAAACATGAAATGGTTTTTATACACTAAAAGACGCAAAGTTTCGTTATAACTATCGCTACCTCTGAGTTTGGGGGAAAGGGTTTGTGGCTCGTCAAACTCTAACACGTCATTGTTTACCCCTAAACATTTTTCTAAGGCGAGGATTTGGGGCAAACTCACGCCGGGAAAATTGTTTAGGGACTCGATACCCTGATTTATTTGCCACTGTTTTAGGAGCCGGCGCATGGTTTTTCTAACATCCTTAACGGGAGCCCACCTAAAAGCCGCTAAACATAAAAAAAACAAAAGTTATCGGTGTACGGTTTTGAGCTTGAGTCGTGTTGTAGTGTGTTAATGGCTTTATTGTCGGTGATGTGTGGTGGAATATCACTTAAACAACAGCCGATAGGATATTCTTGGATGTGATAAATGTAAAAACTAGTGGCTGGTATTGACTCAACATAGTATTTTGTGTTGGGCCTGTTTAACTGCGCATTATTAAGACTTTCACTATCGTGTAATTGATCTACAAATGTGTTGAAGTCTGTAACATTGTTAACTAGATGAGGTGTGTCCAAGACACACGCGTTATTGTGAGATGCGCGGTAGAAGCGGAGTTCATTCGTTTCTCTATGACGTAGAATAGTGTGGTGAATGTAATTAATTTTGAATCGCTTTGTTTGTTTATTAAAGATGGGTCTGAGCAGGGAGACTCAATCTATTGGGTGCGCAGTGTCTGGCCTATGAAAAAAGGTGAATATAGACAAGTATTTATTGGTGTTGGTGTGTGTGTGTTTATGGCTGATCAGTTGTCTGTGTAGATCTGTCTAACGTCAGACTGTATGTCTAGTAAACTGACCAGGTCAGAGGTCAGGCGGGCCTTTTTATTAGGCCTTTGGTGACTGGGCCTTGGGAGTTTGATTGGGGCCTGGACTGCAGCTGTTGAAGAGGATGAGGGTGTCTGTGGGTAGTGTTGAGCTGAGGTGGGGGAATTGTTACAGATGCTGGTGTCTGCTGATGGTTTTGAGACGCTGGTCCCGGTGTAAAGATGATGATGGTGTGGGCCCCGTTGTTGCAGCTGCTGAAGATTTAGTGGGCCCCGGTGTTGAAGATGGTGTTGGGCCCGGTGTTGAAAATGAGACTGTGGCCGACCCCGTTGTTGCAGATGCTTGTGTTGAAAATGCTGTGGCTCCTGATGGCTTCTGCGTAGGTACAGAGGCGTGTTGTTGTTGTAGATGGTACCGTAACATGATACCTCGGGTAAAGAGGTTTCCGCAGATCTCACAGCTAAATCGAGGTAGTGAGTGCGCGGTGTTGATGTGCTGTAAGTAGTTATCACGCCGTGTGAATCCCTGCCCACATCGACCACACACCAGAATGTTTTGTGCCACTGCGTCTATTTGCAGTGTGTGCGTTTTTTACGATTTGCCCTCAGTTTGTTTTTTTAATTATTTCCACGACAAGATTCATATTGATTTGGCCCTCACGTCTTTTTTTTTGACGTTGTAATTACTTCAAGTACCACGTAAATTTTAAGAGCAGCTGTGGTTCCAGACAAGTTATAATATTGATTTGCCCTACAACCCAGTTTGTTCTGTAATTATTTTCATATTGATTTACCAACATAACCCTGTTGTCTTTTGTTTCACGTCAAGATAAAAACTCGCGAAGTTTTCAAGTACCACGTAAATTTTCAGTGCAACTGCGGTTCTACACACTGACAAGTTATGATATTGATTTTGCCCGCACAATCCCGTTGTCTTTCTATAACCCAGATTGTGACTCTTTTGTTTTGTAACTATTTTCACGAGACCAGACACTGATAAGTGCTTAGTCATATTGATTCGCCCTCATTGTCTGTTTTGTCCTTTTGTTTCACGTCAAGATACGCGAAGTTTTCAAGTGCCACGTACAGCTGTGTCCCGAACAAAAGTAATCAAACGTAATTATTTCAGCGTAGCCAATTATTACCCAGGTACAACATTTTAAACAGCCGAGATTGATTTTTGGTCTCGTACAAGTATCGATTGGTAGAAATTATGTTCGCTTTGTTTTCGATTTTAAGTCAGGCTTGAGGTCGTGGCCTATATATCGATCCAAAAATGAGTCATCAATAGACTGTTGTCTCAGACACAAAGCGAGTTGCTTTTGTCTATAATTCTAATAATAGCATTTACGCAAGACGAGCACTGGTACCTTATTCTTCGCGATATGTGAGAAACTCAAAGAGATAATGTTTTTTTTGTGCCTTTTAAAAACTTGCTAATGAAAAATATTTTCGGCTGATAATATTTTTCAGAACCAAGACTGAGTCAAAGACCTTTAACACCGCTGCTATACTACATCAAAATTCTACAATGTAATAGCGCAAATACGACAAACTCTTACCAAAAAAAAAAAAAAAAAATAAACCAAACATTGTGAAGTTCCTTTATGTCAACGGCTGTCGAATATTTTTCAGAACCAAGACAGAGTCTCCGACATTTAACAAAACTTCTATAATAGCGAAAAAATAAAAAACGCGGACAAACACGAATACAAAAGCAAACAAAGGGAGACAAACAATCACATATATATAAAAATCCGAGTTTATATATTTCTGACTTTTTGAAAAATAGAGATATCTAGATATTTCTAGCGAAATAAAACTAGGATAAAAAATAATTTTGGGTATATTTTTTTTAAAACAAAACTTCTATAATAGCGAAAAAATAAAAAACACAGACAAACACGAATACAAATAGAAACAAACACAAAAGACAAACAAATACAAATACAATAATATATAGTTATATATAAAAATCAACTTACCATATATGTTTGGTTGTAAGGAATTGTCTTCAACGGCTGGTCTGTCACAGAAGGTGTCTTTGTCTCGACAAGTCTGTTGACTGAATGGTGTGGTAAAACAATGTCTCAGTGTATATCTCAAAAGTAATGTTTGTCACCAACGGACCGCGCACGCGCAATCGATAATTTCACGGATCGCGCAATCCATAATTTCACGGGCGTTGTTAACTGAGCGGAGCCAATTTTACGTTCGAAAAATTGTGAGTAAGGTAATATCGATTCTATAATTACGTTCAGCTTTTTGCCTTTGTTCTTTGTCACAAAAAATACGTCGCGTCGCTTTTGTAAAAAATCGATGTATGTTTAAAATAATTTGATAATAGTAGATTATTATGTCGGGTCTCAGGGGGATGTAAAAACAGAAAAATTAGTTAAGAATAAAATACGCTAGGCTATCGAACTGTAAAAGTAACAAAGGGAGACACACATTTTCACTAGCTCGCGCTATTTCAAAATATAAAAATCGAACTAGGCTAATATGTTCGCGTTGTCCTGTACGAACCCGGCTCAAATAGAACTCCGAACTATGATTTATAATTTCTTGTCTTCAAAAAATCGATATTTTGTTTGTCCGTTGACACTGTTTGTCAGTGTGACACTGTATTCAGAACTTAACTGGGTAACACTGTATTGTAAGTTTAAAAAACGCCCAGTAATATTGTACACGAGTTGTCTTTACTCTTTGTTTAAAAAAAATATTGTCAAATTCCTCTATCTTTATTTTATACCTATCACCGATGACTTACAATTCTTTATATTAGAGCAAATGATATCTTTAAAAATCAAAATGGGATTAACCAAACGGCCGAGTACGACTCGTAGAATATTTATTGTGTTTTAAGAATTCGAAAAATTAACAGTTCACTCGAGTGAGTAACGAACCAATTTTTAGAACGTATTGATCGTTGCAAGGGTTCTCATATTGTATAGTTGAAAACAACCGGACTTGTGTTTTGCTCGTGGTAGGGATTCTCACATTGGGTAGTTGAAAACAATATAATACTGGTTTATGAGTGTAATTTATCATTATTAGCCATGGACCCCCGGTGGCAACACCCGTTCACAGCGCTGATAGCTGGACCGACCGGCAGTGGGAAAACTGTCTTTGTCCATCGGTTTTCGCAACATATCCAGGATATAGCGGTCCCTGCCCCAGACAAAGTTATATGGTGTTATGGGGAATGCCAGTCAATGTACCAAACCATGGACGGTATTCAGTTTATTGAAGGACTGCCGGACGTGGAACAGTTGTCAGGTGATAAGAAACGACTGCTCGTTATAGATGATCTGATGAGTGAGACGGATGATAGAATAACTAAACTATTCACGAAAGGCAGCCACCATCGCAATATTAGCGTGATCTACATCGTGCACAATTTATTTGGCAAGAACAAAGAACCATCAGTTTGAATTCTCATTATATAGTGCTTTTCAAAAACCCCCGAGACGGATCGCAGATTACGAATCTAGCCAAGCAGATGTACCCGGGTCGTACTGCCTATGTCCAACAAAGTTTTAAAGACGTGACCGGTGTTCCGCACGGTTATTTGCTAATCGACCTGCGCCAGGCAACACCGGATGCTTTGAGATTGCGCAGCCATATATTTTCCCACGAACAACAAGTCGTTTACGTCCCCAAATGACAAGATGTGGGAAAAGGTGAAACGTCACGCCGAAATGTTGAAGTTCTTGGGTAGTGCCAAAGCCCCAGCGATCAAGGCTGTTATGAAAACAGCGTCACCCAACCTCGTAGGAACAATCTGCGAATGCTGTCACAACGTATTAAAAGGTAACGTTCCACTTACACTCTCTCAGAAGAAGCGTATGCGTCGTTACAAAACCCCCCTGAGAGCGCTGACCCAAAAGAAATTGTCACTCAGACGGCAGAAACAACTATTACAAAGGGGCGGTTTTATAGGCGCTTTGCTGATACCTTTACTAACCGTGTTAAAAGGTGTCTTAGGTGTTAGGCATAATGGACATTAAACAACCAACACAAGTCCCCACCCTTGACCAGCCAGGTTCACCAACTGTACTTAAAGACGAGGTTATGGACAAAAGTCTTCAGTCGCCGACCGAACAAGTTACACCCACTACGAGTAATCGAAAGAAGGTGGTTGACAGTAAATTGTGAGAAACATTGTCGTATTCGCTCAGAAGAAGGAAAAAGACTAAAAATCGAAAGTGGGAAGCATAGCCAAAGAAGTGAATAAGATTTTAAAACGACAATAATACGAGCCGAAGTTACCAGGGGCTATGGGGGCGCGGGTGCATTGCAGCGTAGCACCAAAATTGCTCGTTAAAAAATTGAAGATTGGTTAAGCCATCAGGATACGTACACCTTACACAAGTCGGTGCGTAGAAAATTTTAAAGACGCGCGACCATTGCTGGTGGTATCGATCAACAGTTCCAGGCTGATCTAATTGACTTGCGCAGTTTAAGAAAATTCAACGACGGGTTTTCCTTTTACGGTCAGCAGACTAAACAAGAGAACGCCGGTCACGTACGTGCTTAAAGATGATGGTGGGGAGGAATTGAAAGGGTCTTTTTACAAAGAAGAGCTGCAGCGGGTCGGTGACAAAATAGTTTATCGAATCGAGTCCATTTTGCAAGAGCGACGCAGTGTAGGCGGTGTTAAAGAGTATTTAGTCAAATGGTTCGGTTATAACTGTTCATTCAACAGCTGGATTTCCTCCAAACAGCTAGCGAGATATCGAGACTGATGGACATAGAAGACGTGGCCACCCCAGTTTTACGGTCACCCCCCTCCCAAGGCCACGAGAACCTCGTTCTAGCCTTTTTTGGGGAAACTAGTCCCGCGTCTAGAGATCGTTTTCATCTGTCAGATGATCGTTATTTATGTCGTCATCGGGGTTTCGTTATTCAATCTGAGTCGGAGCAACGCCGAGGGACCTGACGGCAAGTTTTGGATCGCCTTAATGAGCAGTTGTCTGGGTTACATGTTACCTAACCCTAAGATAGGATGAGTTTTTATGAGACTTTACCGAGCAATGCCTCGATGAAAATATACCCGAACAATAATGCCGGTCACTTTTTCGTCAAATTTCCACAGACTATAGAATTGACTTCACGGTACGAGGTTGGCTTGGTTGAGATTCAATTCCCCAAAAGTTATTTTAACGTACTAGACGGCGAACTATGGATACATTACTTCCCAAACAAAGACGAGGGAAAATGCCTATAATACTCACGTTGCCCGTTGGTCTATACAATTCATCCGACACGCTTATCGATGAATTGAATCGATTGCTTTTAGGCACGGATGTGAATGAAATAGCGCAAATTAGAATCCATTTTAACAATAATAAGGCCAGCTTGACGCTGTATGAAATGGGGGCGGAAGTTAGAATTAGCGAACCGTTGACACACATGTTAGGATTGCCCTCATCGATCGTAACAGGCACCGACCCAATACTACGAGGAGAGACTGAAGTACAAATGGATAGCGACATCAAAAATGTGTACGTGTACTGCGACCTCGTAGCGGCGAGAACGGTTGGGGATGCTTCGGTCCCTTTGTTACGAATTGTCCCTATTTTGGACAGGACTACCGCTTCGGTTTTTAGGATTTATGACAAACCCCACTACGTACCCCTGAGTCGTTTTTCGTTTGACACCGTGGAAATACTTTTAACTAATGACCACGGTACGACTATACCATTCACTAGCGGAGCTTCGGTGTTGACGCTACATTTCCGAACTCACAGACGGTTTTATTTCGAATAAAAAAAAAGGTTAGACACGTACCAATACGCCAAACTCCCAAAGTGTACGAGGAGTTTTACTGCAATCAAGCTGAACACGGAATGCCAGTGTTTATCGGAGGTAGAAGTCAAAGAGGGCATGGTTTAGGGAGTTTTTTTCAGCGGGCTCGGTCGCATGGTTCTCCCGTGGTTAAAAACGGGGGGGGGGGGGGGGGGTAAAGTTTTACTCAGAGAAGGGGTTGGCACAGGTCTACAGGTCGCGAGCTATGCGTTAGCCGGAAGAAATGTTGGAGAAACATTTCGTGAACGAGCCAGAGAATCGGGTCAGCGTTTATTACAGGGAGCAGTTGACCACCTCACCACTAACCAATCGGATAGCGGTATTAGAAGAAAACGAACAAGAAAGACGAGGGCTGCCCCACCTGGCAAACCGAAAAGAATAAAACGAACTACCCGAGCTCGCCCTTCTCATGCCCAGAAGAACAAGCAACGGTACTCTGATATATTTGCATAATGTCTCTTATTCACCCCAGCTCGTGCGAGTGTCTTCACAGTGGTCTAGATTTGTTTAGCGTGCCACCAACACAGACAGCGGTAGAAGATGGTCAATTTGTGGAGATACACCCGTTGGCTGCCTTAGCGCTCGGAGCCCCTGTGGAATTTGTAATATCGGGGAACGGGGAAGAATATCTAGATTTGTTAATTACTTTTCTGCACGTGCGCGCCAAAATCACGTTAGCCAGTGGCGACAAATTACCAACTGATGCGGATGTGTCACCGGTCAACTATTACCTGCACAGTTTATTCTCCCATGTCGACGTTTCCCTGAACGACACGCTGATTACACCCAGCGAGAACACCTACCCTTATGGAGCTTACATGGAAGCCACGTTGAATTACGGGGAGGAAGCTAAGTGAGGTCATATGACAGCGGCTCTGTTTTACAAAGACACGCCAAACTCTATTGAGGAAACAATAATAATAATAGCCCCTTCAGTCATAACTGACTATGGGAATGCGCCCCTGAGGTGACAGCCCTCAGCTGCTTATCTTCCCGGTGCTCCTTTCGACGTCCTCTCCTCACCTCTGCTTCTTGTGTGAGCCTCTCTTCGCCCAATCTGAGGTGGCGCCGTAAATAACATCGCCACTTAGTGCGATCGGCAGCTTCATCCTCCCATGTTGCTGGATCCATGTCCAGTGCCCTCATATCTCTCTTGCACACATCTTTGAACCTCAGCTGTGGTCGCCCAACTGTTCTCTTGCCATCTGCTAATTGTCCGTAGAAGATATCTTTTGGGATGCGACCATCTTCCATGCGGCGAACATGGCCAAGCCAGCGAAGTCTGCGCTGTCTAAGAAGCGTATACATACTTTGAAGGCCAGCACGTGACAACACCTCGACATTTGTCACTTTATCTTTCCACGAGATGCCGAGGATGCGGCGTAGACACCGCAAATGGAAGGTATTGAGCCTTCTTTCTTGCTTAGCATAGGTCGTCCAGGTCTCGCTGCCATATAGGAGTGTGCTGGTGACGCAGGCATTATATACCGCAGCTTTGGTCTTCATTGTGAGTTTAGAGTTTCCCCAAACACGCGATGTGAGGCGGGCAACGGTAGCTGCAGCTTTGCCAATGCGGCAGTCGATTTCTGTATCCAGTGAGAGTTTGTCATTGATGGTAGACCCTAGGTATGTGAAGTGGTGCACCACTGCCAATTCATAGTTATCGATAGTGATAACTGGTGCAGCACCCACATCCTGACTCAGCACATTCGTTTTCTTTAGACTTATTGTGAGGCCAAAGTCCTTGCATGCTTTAGTGAAGCGATTCATCAAGCTCTGAAGATCCTGTTGGCTTTGAGTGACGACTGCAGCATCATCAGCGAACAACAAGTCTCTTATAGTGACCCTTCTGATTTTTGTTTTTGCCTTCAGCCTTGAAAGATTAAACAGACGGCCATCTGACCTAGTGTGAAGGCATATTCCTTCAGTTGCATCTCTGAATGCATGTTTCAAGAGTAAGGCAAAGAAGATTCCGAAGAGGGTCGGAGCCAGAACACAGCCTTGTTTAACGCCACTTCGTATATCAAAGGGCTGTGACGTGCTTCCAGCATATTGGACTGTTCCCTTCATGCCGTCATGGAATGACTTTATCATTTCCAGCATTTTAGAAGGGCAGCCTATTTTCAGGAGGATTTTAAAGAGTCCATCCCTACTAACCAGGTCGAATGCTTTTGTGAGGTCTATAAAGGCGATATATAATGGTCTTTTCTGCTCTCTTGATTTTTCCTGAAGCTGGCGGAGAGAGAAGATCATGTCTGTTGTTGATCTGCCAGCTCGGAATCCACACTGTGACTCTGGATATATGCGCTCAGCTAACTTGTGTAGTCGCATTAAGATGACTTTGGCAAAAACCTTACCAACAATACTAAGAAGAGAGATGCCTCTGTAGTTATTGCAATCACTTCTGTCTCCTTTATTTTTATACAGTGTTACAATCTTGGCATCTCGCATGTCTTGAGGAATAGTTGTCTCTTCCCAGCACTGGCACAGCATCCTATGCAGGGGATGTAATAGCGTGCTCTTACAGCATTTGATTAAATCAGGAGGAATCCCATCACTGCCTGGTGCTTTGCCAGAGGCCAAGCTATCAATGGCCTTGCTGAGTTCCTCTAATGTTGGTTCGGCATCCAGCTTCTCCATAGTTGGCAGACTGTTGACACCATCAAGGGCTGCAGGCGTAACGGTATTGTCTCTAGCGTAAAGCTCAGAGTAGTGCTCGACCCACCTCTCCATCTGCTTACCCTTATCGGTTAGCTTCTCTCCGCTGATGGTTTTTAGCGGTGCCGTCTTATTTTTATGGGGGCCAAGTGCTTTCTTTATACCGTCATACATTTGTCTAATGTTGCCTGTTTGCGCTGCGATCTGGATGCTCTCACTGAGCTGGAGCCAGTAGTCATTTGCACAGCGTCGAGCAGTTTGTTGAACTTTGCTTCTCGTAGCCCTCAGGATCTGTAGGGTTCTGGCACTCGGTGAACGTTTGTATTCATTCATAGCACTGCGCTTAGCTTCAATGACAGGTGCCATCACATCTGATGAAGCATCAAACCAGTCATTTGACTTTGCTGTTTTCTTACCAAAGGTGGCAAGTGCAGTACTTTGAATGGTGTTCCGTAGATGCTCCCAGTTCTCTGTAATAGTATCACCATGCTGAGGGCTACTGAGCACTTTCTCGAAGGTCGTAGTGAATTGAGCGATCATGAAAGGGTCTGACATCTTGCTGGTATCAATGCGTGGTTTCCCTTCATGTCTGACACGATAGAGTTTTCTTGGTTGTGCTCTCATTTTGCAGCAAACCAAGGAGTGATCTGTATCACAGTCTGCACTATGGTACGAGCGCGTGGAGAGCACAGACCTGAGGAGTGGCCTTCTGACGAGAATCAGGTCAAGTTGGTGCCAGTGCTTGGATCGTGGGTGTCTCCATGACACCTTATGCTGGGGTTTTGCCTGAAAGTAGGTGTTGGTCACGCAGAGGTCATGGTGGACGCACAACTCTAAGAGCCGTTGTCCATTTTCATTCATCTTGCCAATACCAAACCTGCCCAGACATGAAGGCCATGAAACATTATCGGCACCCATTCTAGCGTTAAAGTCACCAAGGAGAACAAGCTGTTCTTGCCTAGGTATGCTTTTGATAATTGCTGTTAGATTCTCATGGCTGTCTTCCTTACATCGTTTACATCCTGTAGGTTTTCGGATAGTCCAGTCAACATAGTCCGGACGTTCCAGCATCCCAGTCTGAGAGTTTGCTTATTTCTATTTTTTCGATAATTGCTTGGTGCAAAATTTTCTGTCCACAGTTCGATTTTGACCCTAATCCCCATGCACCCAATGGGGAAAGCAGACAGTGGCGGGACAACACCTTATTGACTGGGGGCTGCCCAGCTTGAAGCGGGCGGTAGCTGTCCAGTGAGATCCTAGAACCTCTCCCACTATCGGAAGTAGCCCCTGGCGCCATGCCCTACGCCAATTGGGCAAAATGCTTATAACCGGTAACTGCTACTTCCCGTGTTTTGCCGACACCTATAGGGTGAAGCTGGAGTGTCCTCTCCAGGGCGCGAGCTTGGGCACAGTTATATGGAGATCAAGCTGTTGCCCATGCAGCATGTTCCCCCTCTCCACACAGCCGGTAGATCCAAAGGAACGGCAGTAGCCGATACAGTTTGGTACCAGCCATGTCGCAGGAGTTGCCAGAATAATGTCGAATCGACATTAGACTGCCTTAGGGACTCCAACTCCGGATTTATCCTCAGGGTTTACTCCCGAAGCCAATTCCATAAATGGATATTCCCGCAAGGCAGCGGTGGTTTGAATTCAGAATTCTCTTAGATAAGCTACCAACCAAGGATCACGAGCCCTATCTGCCCGAAGCTGCTGGTTTTAAGGCGCCAGTCGCTCGCCTTTGCCCCTTCTCCCGTCAGTGGAAACAGTTCCGCCGGGCTCAAATTGAGACACACGTGAAGGCCGGGAGCTGGACTTGGTTGTCAGAGGCTGTTTGAGGCGCGTGCCATAGAAGTATTTTATCTGCAGTGAGAGCTTATCCTCACTACAACTCCCGGCAATAACAACCTTTGGAACTTGAGGAAATACAGGGCGATAATACCAACGGACTAAGGCTACGTCGAAATATAGCGGCTGGTTCTCAGGACATTGATATGATGGGTCGGTTACATTCAGATATTTTCGCGCAAGATCGCTATATGTTAAACGGTGTGACCATTAAAGTGAAACTCACTCCGTCTAAAGATGCGTTCAACGTGCTAGGAGACGACCACGTTGGTGGTTGTAAATCGATTATAACTTATGCGGCCTTGGTTGTACGGAAAGCCAAATTAAATCCGGCAATCTCTCTAGCGCACGAGAAAGCCTTGTTGCTAGGTAATGCCAAGTACCCTTTGAAACGAGTTGGGCTAAAAACTTTCTCTATTCCTAAAGGGATGTTATCACGCATGCAGGATAATCTATTTCTCAGTCAAACCTGGACACTGATAGTGATTGGCCTAATCACTTCGACCGCTTTTAACGGGTCGTACACGGCTAACCCGTTCAACTTCGCTAATTTTGGTCTGATATATTTACATGTCAGCGCGGATGGAAGAACGGTTAGTGGCAAGCCTTTGTCAATGGATTGGGAGCACAACCAGTACGTGAGAGCCTTCTTTTGCACGAATCTAGCCATGGGACTGATTGGCAAAGACGCCGGCAACGATCTTGAATATAGAAATTTTAAGAATGGTTACACCTTATACGCATTTGACCTCACCCCCAGTCTACTGGACGGTGACCATTTCGAGATGGCCAAGTCGGGACTTCTCTAAATAGAACTTAAATTTTCCGCGAGCACACCTGAACCATTACAAGTCATCGTCTACGCCGAGCAAGACTCGATATTGGAAATAACGAAATCGCGCCAAGTTTTGACAGACTACACCGCTTAAACGATGAATACAGACGAGATACATACCATAATCCTGTCGGACATATTTGTTAAACGGACTGCGATCTATAAAGTTTTAGCTCGCGACCAATTACCTCGACGTATCGATCCGACCAAGACGGCTGCTTTCGTCATCAACACTGACCCTAGCTATCGACCTGGTGACCACTGGGCCGCTCTATATTATAATGGATGTGGAACATTTGACTATTTTGATTCTTTCGGACTACCACCTAGACACCCGGACCTTGTTAATTTTATAGCGAGAAACTCTAACAGACCTTTTAACTACAATTCTAGACATTTGCAGGATGTGGTTACTAACGTTATTGGCCTGTACGCTATTTATTTCTTCTTGATCAAAGCTCGCGGTGGAAGTATGCGGCGGGTCCTGCTGCCCTTTTCACATAGACAACACCTCAACGATCGATTAGTTTTTCGACTAATCAACCCCCTGTTAGCGCGCAACAAGTGTGGACACGTTTCAAAAACCAGCTTAACTTAGTTTTCCTTCATAGACACTTGGGCGACAAACACCCATACACTTGCGCTCACACCTCACTGAATACCCCCAGCTCCGCACCCACCAGTTAGGTGTATATGGGTAGAAGTGGTGACACCAATAAAACTATTATAGTTACAGACTCGCCAAGTAATCCGAAACGACTGTGCTCGGACTCTGAGAGCTCCTTGTCGTATGACCGGCACGACCGTAGTAGTGAGGTTAGATGTCAGTAACCCTATCCTACATTCCATAGACAATCACCCTCGCCGCTATCACCCCGACAATCACCCCGTTTCTCTTTGTCAATAAAAATATAAAATGTATCTAGACTAGTGTTTTTTCTTTATCTTTTATATGCGTGTATATATATATATATATATATATATATATATATATATATATATATATATATATATATATATATATATATATATATATATATATATATATTGTATAACTGTTGTAAAATATATATTATATGTATATATTACTTAAATATTGTCTACCCGTTGTAAAATATATATATACATAAATAAACAACACACAATACAATACCAGATACAACACACAAAAACCCGCCCATATCGAACTAATATTTTTTGCTATATAAAAAGTCAGCGCCACCTGCACAATCGATCGGTATATTTTATTATATAAAAGTCCGCGCCACCTGCACAAATCCAAACCGTAGCGTACATGACATACTACTTCTGGTTGGTCCTAGGTTCGATTCCCGGTAAGACTATCTGTTACGTGCAGTTTTCATAACTGGTAATGTAGTCGGTATGTATACTTGTTATGTTTGAAAATATTTTGAATAAGATTTTGGGTCTAATTTAATTTTCGCTAGAACCCTAATCTAAGGGCGAATACTCATTTTTTGCTTTGAGGGAAAGTAAATATGTAGTTTCTTCTCTTAAAAGGTTATACCAGCTGACTGCTTAAGTCAGAGGTGATGCGAACAGCGCATGCCCGAACGAGAGGGTTTTTTTTGAAGAAGATTTCCTGTGCGGGAGGCCGTTTTGTTGAACTGGGTTCGTCAGACGAAATGTCAGGTTACTTCTCTGCATTGCCTCTGGGGATGGAAACTCTTCCACTGTTATTTAAAGTCCCCTGTGTTATTTCTGTTCGTCAGGAAGACGACAGTTGCTTCTAAGTTGTGTTGCTTCTAAGTTGTGTTAGGAATTTGAAGCAAGGTAAAAAAACGAAACTTTCACACTTCCTTTGTAAGGATCATATTTTGAGTCAACCGGTGACGAGAGCTCACGAATGGTTGGAAGGCAGAGTATTCAATTTGTTATGCTCGTTGGAGCCATCTAAGACCGTTAGGTTTAGATTTACACACAGAGACCCAGGAAAATAGATGTTATTCTAAAACCCGCATGATTAGCGGTATATCTTTGAACTTAGACGCTTATGTCTGCAGATGAGGAATCCACAGTGTTTACTGTTTTATAGAGGCCTAATATATAACTATCTGGAGTGGAAGACCAGATGAGTTACCAGTTATTGCTATTATAACTTTGAAAATGAAAACTCGCCTGAGGTACGAGGGAGTTATATAAGACTATCTTCGAAAGGACAGCCTATCTTCGATACGTCCGATTAGAGGGATGGACTATGCTATTTTCGTCGCCCGCCATGTTTGGGGGTCGACTTAAGAAGAGCGATTTAAGAATGAGTCAGAATGAAACTGTTGGATATTTACACAGTTATTTACCCGGTCTGTAATGTGGGGTTTTTCTGCTAGTTGTGGAATAAGAGATAAATTGGAGTCAGCAACACTTTGATAATCATATATTTACTGGAACTTATGTACATGCAATTGTAGTGAACTGTCTTCATATCCGCCATGTTCGTGTGTCATGCTTACATGGATTTGTCTACGTCTTGTTGCTGTGACTATAATAAATGGTGAAAAAAACGTATACAGCTGTTCACCTACATTTTTGACTCCATACCTGTAACACGTACACATATGGTTCCATCAATCCTACATCTACACCTTTCAATGTGATGAGTGCCACACACACCCTTGTATGCTACAGGTTGTGATACAAGTCTGCACTGCTACACAGATGTCCACCTTGACGAACTTTCATGTCACGCATTCGCTTCATATTACAGCACGATCAACCTATGCAGTATCAAAACTTTCATTCGGTATCAGTGGTGATCAAATACGTGGGTCTACAAGGTGAGACTCTGATTTTTACAGAATGCAAAGTACCCGGCGTTGCCTGTCAAATTGAAGTTGCCACGGGTTGTTTCTATTCAGAAGACCAAGTTTCTTGATAACTGTTACTACTGTTTCGAAGAACAAGAAATCTGGTTCTACCATCGCCACAGTTCCTGTAGCAGAATCAGTAGTATATTTTTCATCGGTGGAACGTCATTCCTAGAAAATTGTCTGTTCTTGACTATTGAACAATATAATTATTCAAAAAGTGGCCCATTTCATGTTGTAAACTATACTTTATATGTTATAGCTAAGCCTGTTTGCAACACTTTTTATACTTATGCTATATGTATTTATGTTTACATGTTACATGTCATTTGTTTATATATTATATTAGTATATATTTTCAGTGGGAGGTTGGGTGCGTGACTAATATAAGATATACCACGTGATAGAGGTCTTATATTAGTGTTCTGTAGGTGCAATTTTCTTGATTGAAAATCTGCTATTTGTTGCTATTTGTGTTAGTTGTGACGAGGTGTGCTTTTTTTCGTTGTTTTTGTAACATTTTTTCTATTCTTTAGTTTTGATTAAATTTGTTTGTATTTGTAGGTCTACTCTTTCCTGTCATTTAGTTCTATACACCTTTATGTTTATACACTGTGACGTCATTTGTTTTGTTTACATTTTCGCAGTTATCACCACATCCTTTGTGAGATTTCCTTCAGTTTAGTTTTTTAGTTGACTTCTGCGAATGTTATCGTAGTGTTTTGAATATTTGTCTTCGTATTATTGTTATTGTTTTGTTTGCTATTGGTACACATACTTAGACATACACTATTAACATTTTGATTGAACTTATGATATAAATGTCTGATAGTATTATTATTGTAAAATAATCATACAAGTTCTTACAAAAGACTTGTCTTCAAAAGACATTGAAATTAAGGGAGCTGATTATAAAAGTTTTTGTTAAAAACTTGCTCCTGTTTGGTTGAAATAAATTAATTTGTTATTTCAGGGATATTAGTCACATATTGTTAGACATTATGTCGACTTTAGATTACTTTATTGAGCAAGGGAAATCCCTGGGCAAGACGGTTGATAAGTTGGAGGAGTATGCTACCAGTCAATATGAAAAAGCACAAAAATTGGAAATTGATAAACTGAAGGCTGAAGAGAAAAAACAAAAAAGTGAGGAGAAAAGATTGGAATTAGAATTTGAGCAAAAGAAATTGCAGATGCAAGTGGACGAAAAGAAATTCCAAATGGAAATGGAAAAACAAAATAGAGAAGCTGAGGCTGAACAAAAGAGATTAGACAGAGAAGCTGAGGCTAAACAAAAGAGGTTAGACAGAGAAGCTGAACAAAAGAGGTTAGACAGAGAAGCTGAACAAAAGAGACTAGAAATAGAGGCTGAGAACAGAAGATTAGAGGCTGAAGAAAGAAAAGAAAAGGCAAAGTGGAACATCAAGAGAAACTTTTAGCTTATGAGATAGAAAAATTAAAGTTGACAAATATGAGTAAGGTTAATCAGTCATCTGGTAATGATGGTAAACCTTCTACTTTTAAGGTTAAACTACCACCGTTCAATCCTTCCAGTGACGATATTACATTCTGTCTGGATAGATTTGAACGTTCCTGTCGTACTCATAATGTGGATAGATCACAATATGCAAATCAGTTATCAGAGAATTTGAGAAGTGATTCTCTGACTAGTTTAAGTCTGGTAGAAGAGGCTGATAAAGATAATTATGATGTTATTAGAGCAGCCTTGATAAAAAAATATCAATTGACAGAAGAAGGTTATCGTCTTTTATTTAAGACGATGGTGCCTGAGGCAGGAGTAGAATTTTCAGAATTCATTGCAAAGGCACGTCTTACATTTACACGATGGATTGAGCTATCCAAAACAGAAAAAACATATGAAGCACTTATGGATTTGTTGCTCAGAGATAAGATTATGTCATGTGTAAATAAACCATTCCTTGAATTTACAATGAGTGTAAACCCAAAATACTAAAACAAATGGAAGAATATTGTTCCCAATATGTCACTGCACATCCTGACGTGACTTTTGGCAACATTAAGATTAAGGAGAGTATGCCAGTTGCATCAGCAACACCACACAATCCTAATTATTCACACAAATTTTAGGTACCACAAACCAGGTATGATAAAAAGGGTAACCATAATAGTTATCAAAACCAAGGTAACCAATCTTTTCAGGGTTCTTCTTCGAAGAACTGGAGACGAGCCGACAGCCCTCGATTCAGGGGTTATCACAATTATAGGAATTTCCGCAGAGGAAGTCATTATAGAAGCTATCCAAGTTATCCGTCATGGAGACAACAAGATCATAATTACAGAGATACTCATTATAATGAACAGGATAATGGTAACCATGAGAACTATGACTCAAACCCAAATAGGGGTTACAATAGAGGAAACAATAATGATTACAGAGGCAATAATAATCGAGGTAGATCACAATACAAAAAAACATAAATCACATTATCAGGCAAACTCTGCACAGCAAGAGTCCCATGAAGCCTATAAACAGACTAAAGATAATAATGATGCTAATAATATGGCATGTTCCGCTTTTGATTTTGGGAGAGCATCTCAGTGCCCCCAATGCAAAACATTATTTGAACCAACTGCGGTGTCTACATTGTTGTGGCCATCCTCTTCCCGCTCTTCCTGCGTCAGTCGCGCATGATGGAAGAGGTTCTCTTGTCTTACATAAATGTCTAGTAAATGATAATCCAGTCTCAGTTCTTTTTGATTCTGGATGCACCACAATTGGTGTTAGGCAGTCACTTGTAGATCCTTCTCGTGCCACAGGAAAAGTAGTCAAATGTGTAACATTTGGCGGCGCCTTAGAGAAATACTCTACTGCTATCATTAAGATTGCTACTCCTTTCTTTACAGGAGATGTACACGCATGTCTTCTGCCGAATCCGATCGCTGATCTTATCATCGGCCGTATTCACGGAGTCAAAGAATGCACTCCGCAACAAATTTCCTTTTGGGAAAAACAAAATATGCAAACTGCTAATGCTGTAGTCACTAGAGCTCAAGCCTCAAACTTCATCTACTGAAGATAATGAAGTGCATAACCAAGATTATCCCTTGGTAATTTCTCGTGACTCATTTATAAAACAGCAAGAAGATGACCCCACTCTAAAGAAATTCTTCACTCTTGCAATAAAAGGTGATCCAAATAAAGATACAAATCGTAAATCTTGGATTACAATGAACAATGGCGTACTTATACGTATGGTTCAAGACTCCACTAAGTCAAGTCATTCTCAGATTCTTGTGCCCAAGAATTTGAGAGTTAAAATTTTGCAGCACGCTCACGACTCTTAGTGTGCTGGACATATGGGTTTTTCCCGTACGAAGCTAAGAGTTCTTGCGGCTTTCTTTTGGCCATTAGTAAAGAAAGACATACGGATATATTGTCGATCTTGTAAAGTATGTCAAGAGGTCAAATCTAAAGGTCCACGCCATGCTGCACCTATTCAGGCTGCAGACATTCCTATTCGGACGTTTCAGAAAATGGCAATAGACATTATTGGTCCGTTTAAGATCAAGTCTGCCAGAGGACATCAGTTTATCCTGACATGTGTTGATAGGTGCACGCGTTGGACAGAGGCATTTCCTCTGAAGAGCATTACTACTGCTGACATTGCAGATGCTCTTTGGCTTATATTTTCTCGTCTGGGATTCCCCGGAGAAATATTATCAGACCATGGCACCCAACTAATATCGGATATCATGTCTCAAGTAATGTCTACTCTGCAGATAGAGAGATCTTTGAGTAGTATCTATCACCCAATGTCTAATGGGATGGTCGAACGCCTAAATAGAACACTCAAAAACATATTAGGGAAGATAACTGAGGATCATCCTCAAGATTGGGACAGGGTTTTACCTGCGGCCCTCTTCGCCTACAGAGAGGTCCCCAATGAACATACAGGATTTTCTCCCTTTGAACTTGTCTTTGGCGCGCGACCGCGTGGCCCTATGTCTTTGCTTCATGATCTCATATTCGCTTATAATATTAACGATGACACAAAATCCTCTTACGAATATGTCATCGCGCTTAGACAAAAGATTATCGAAGCATGCAAATTAGCAACTTCTTCTTCTGAATTTGCTAAACAGAAGGCAAGGTAAATTGCCAATAAGAAAAGAACCTTACGACAACTTTGTCCTGGTGACAAAGCATTTGTTTTGCTACCTTGTAGGGAAAATAGACTTCTTATTTCTTGGAAAGGTCCGTACGATATAATATCGAAAATTTCAGATGTTGACTATATTGTCGATATTGACGGGAAGCATAAAACCTTCCACATCAACATGCTTACGGAATTCCATGAACGTCCGGATTATTTACAGCCTATTTTCCAGGCAACGGACGATTCTCCAGTCCAACATGGTCATTACTCATCACTGTCCGTAATACAGGATGAGGAAACAAGTTTTTCAGATGTAAAGCTTCCTCTTCCGATGATTCAACTTCATTCTAGTGAATCATGGAAAAATGTTTCATAGCTGGCAGACGCTGGAGCTGGGTTGGTCATGTCCTCAGAAGAGACCCCGATGCCATCACAAGAACAGCTATGCTTTGGACCCCTGAAGGAAAGCGAAAGAGAGGCCGACCAAAAACAACTTGGCGGAGGACTGTGGAGGCTGAGATGCAAAGAATGAACCAGAGTTGGGGCACTGTACGAAGGATGGCCACCGACCGTGCAAAGTGGAATCAATTTGTTGTTGCCCTACAAGACGCCACTAGGCGTGATGGCCACTGACTGCTTTGACGGTCGGTGGTTAAGAATCGAAGAAGAAGAGATGGAAAAATGTTACTGTCTCTCCTGATTTATCTCTAGGAGAACAGCGACAAGTTTCGGCTATGTTACAAACATTTCAGGATGTCCTCACTGACATCCCTGGACAAACTCATGTCATTGAACATGACATTATTCTAACTGACCATAATCCTATTAGGGTCAGACCTTATCCTATCCCTATACATTTTCAAGCACAGGTTGAGAAGGAGTTGGATGAGATGATAGATTTAAAAATAATTGGACCATCCACTTCTGCATATTCTTCGCCGATGGTTATTGTTCGGAAAAAAGACAATAACATACGTCTTTGCGTTGATTATCGCAAATTGAATCAAGTTACGAAGTTTGACGCTGAACCTATGCCTTTACTAGAAGAGCTACTTACTAGGCTTTCTAAATCTCATTTTTTCACTAAACTTGACTTGTCTAAAGGATATTGGCAAGTTCCTTTATCTGAACGCGCCAAACCACTTACGGTTTTTTCTACACCTAGAGGCCTTTTCCAATGGAATTTCATGCCTTTCGGCCTTATGAACGCCCCAGCTACATTCGTACGCATGATGTGTCGAATCCTATCTTATCGGTCAGATGTCATTGCGTACCTAGACGACATCTGTCTTTTCAGCGATACTTGGGAAGATCACTATTCGGGGTTAGTTGAATTACTGTCTACTTTACGCGAGCATAACCTGACAGCGAAACCCTCTAAAGCCTGCATTGGTTTTAGCGAAATTTCTTTCCTAGGCCATCGAGTCGGTCATGGTTTCCTAAAGACAGAGGACCATAATATCACTAAGATACTTAACATCTCTATTCCTAAGACCAAAAAGCAAGTGCGAAGTCTCTTAGGTCTTATACAATTTTATGGACGATTCATTCCGAATCTATCCTCTATCATGGCACCTCTTTCTACACTACTAAAGAAAGGGTCTCCTAATATGGTTCACTGGTCTCAGGAATGCCAATCCTCGCTGGATAAGATCAAAACTATGTTTTCAACACCACCTATTTTAGTGTTACCTACTAAAGATAAGACATTTTTTCTTCGTAGTGACGCTTCATCCACTGGGATTGGAGCGGCACTAATGCAAGAGCACTCTGGAACTCTGCATCCTGTAATGTATAACTCCGAAAAACGTAATCCTGCAGAAAGGAATTACTCGGTTTTAGACCGTGAACTGTTGGCTATGGTCTGGTCAATTCTCAAACTACAAAGATTCCTTCTAGGCGCACATTTCATAGTATAAACCGACCAGAAAGCTCTTACGGCTATACAAAGTAAGAATTTCAAGAGCTCGAGGTCTACTCGATATGCAATTGCTCTTCAACCTTTTTATTTCTCGGTACGAGCTATCCGTGGATCAGATAATGTGATGGCAGACATTTTGTCTAGATGCCCACATGATTCCACCTAACTTTTATGTCTTGGACTTCCTAATACGTCTAAGTCCATAATAGTTTCTTTCTATATCAAGTTAGGTACACATTTGTAATTTGTAATATAGTGATTGTATCACTACTTAGGGGTTCATTGATGTATATTCACCGCTGTTCTTTGATGATTTTTCTTCTTTATTAATAATGAACTTAATATACTTAATATGAAATTGTGATTGAAATTATTGTAAGCATTGTGTCATTGCCAGTATATTAGTATAAGTTGGTGACACCTCTCTGGAAACATTTATACTTAGAGAAACGCTTTCTCTCAGATTATGAGGTATATTTTCTCACCAGTCGCTCCATATGTTGACTTAGCCTCACATTTGGCGTTATATTTATTATTTATACTTTTCATCTGCTCATTATTCATGCGTTGTGAGCCTATTGTATGTTGCTCCTAGATGTATTTCAAAAAAAAAATGTTTCATTTTTTTCCCGGGAGGTGTGTTAAGACTGTTACGTGCAGTTTTCATAACTGCTAATGTAGTCGGTCTGTATACTTGTTATGTTTGAAAATATTTTGAATAAGATTTTGGGTCTAATGTATTTTTCGTTAGAACCCTAATCTAAGGGCGAATACTCATTTTTTGCTTTGAGGGAAAGTAAATATGTAGTTTCTTCTCTTAAAAGGTTATACCAGCTGACTGCTTAGGTCAGAGGTGATGCGAACAGCGCATGCCCGAACGAGAGGGTTTTTTTGAAGAAGATTTCCTGTGCGGGAGGCCGTTTTGTTGAACTGGGTTCGTCAGACGAAATGTCTGGTTACTTCTCTGCATTGCCTCTGGGGATGGAAACTCTTCCACTGTTATTTAAAGTCCCCTGTGTTATTTCTGTTCGTCAGGAAGACGACAGTTGCTTCTAAGTTGTGTTAGGAATTCGAAGCAAGGTAAAAAAACGAAACTTTCACACTTCCTTTGTAAGGATCATATTTTGAGTCAACCGGTGACGAGAGCTCACGAATGGTTGGAAGGTAGGGTATTCTACTTGTTATGCTCGTTGGAGCCATCTAAGACCGTTAGGTTTAGATTTACACACAGAGACCCAGGAAAATAGATGTTATTCTAAAACCCGCATGATTAGCGGTATATCTTTGAACTTAGACGCTTATGTCTGCAGATGAGGAATCCACAGTGTTTACTGTTTTATAGAGGCCTAATATATAACTATCTGGAGTGGAAGACCAGATGAGTTACCAGTTATTGCTATTATAACTTTGAAAATGAAAACTCGCCTGAGGTACGAGGGAGTTATATAAGACTATCTTCGAAAGGACAGCCTATCTTCGATACGTCCGATTAGAGGGATGGACTATGCTATTTTCGTCGCCCGCCATGTTTGGGGGTCGACTTAAGAAGAGCGATTTAAGAATGAGTCAGAATGAAACTGTTGGATATTTACACAGTTATTTACCCGGTCTGTAATGTGGGGTTTTTCTGCTAGTTGTGGAATAAGAGATAAATTGGAGTCAGCAACACTTTGATAATCATATATTTACTGGAACTTATGTACATGCAATTGTAGTGAACTGTCTTCATATCCGCCATGTTCGTGTGTCATGCTTACATGGATTTGTCTACATCTTGTTGCTGTGACTATAATAAATGGTGAAAAAAAGCGTATACAGCTGTTCACCTACATTTTTGACTTCATACCTGTAACACGTTGTTAAGGTCAAAGGGGAGTGATACGTACTATACTGATTATACAGTGTGAATTCAGGGTTGTCGCACTTGTTAGCTGGTTTAATTGTGAGTTGTTTAAACATTTATATGTTAGAAAACAGAGTGTACAGAAAGCGTGTGAGCGCTGGTCATGTAGTTATTCTGTACTGGTTTCGGCCGGCTGTGGATAGCTCACGGCTAGTCCGTGAACAGCCGGGTCCGGTGACTGGCGGGAAGTGTGTTCCCGTGGCAGTCGGAGAGGAGTCTAAGTTTGGGCGGTTGACTGGAGTCAGCCTAGTGTCTTGTGTGTGTTCCCAAGGGTAGTGTACGGGAACGATATTTGGCCATTTTTCGAGGTGTACTAGTACTTGCCTATTTAAGTGTGTTTATCTGCAGATAAGATGTGATAAATCTGCAGATAAGATGTGATAAGGGAAGATAAGAGAAGATAAGGTGTACTTTATGTTCTGAGGCCTTGGTGTATACAGGCCGATGTTTTGGATCATATTTACCTCCCTGATAGATTTCTATTGTGCAGGAACGGCGCTAGGAGATAGTAAGGCAATTGTTCCTTAGGGAGGGAGAGTTTTCTGGAGATTATAAGGCCAGGAGTTGTGTAGGCCAGATTACTTATAGACTACAGAGCGGACAGTCTTTTGAGTATATATAGATTTCAGGATCCATGAACAGATATCAGAGTTATTGAAGAGATTATAAGGCCAGGAGTTGTGTAGGCCAGATTACTTATAGACTACAGAGCGGACAGTCTTTTGAGTATATATAGATTTAAGGATCCATGAACAGATATCAGAGTTATTGAAGAGATTATAAGGCCAGGAGTTGTGTAGGCCAGATTACTTATAGACTACAGAGAGGACAGTCTTTTGAGTATATATAGATTTAAGCCTGGGTGGCGTTTTGTAACTGCAGTGTCAGCAGTCGTTCTGGTGGAACATTAGAACTGCGAATATATATATAGATCTAAGCCTGGGTGGCGTTTTGGTAACTGCAGTGTTAGCAGTCGTTTTGGTGGATTTACTGATGTAACATTAGAACTGCGATGTAAACAGGGTTTACATCATACTGAACAGCTGTAACATTTTGCGCAATTGATTATTATTGATTTTTGTGTATCCTGTTGTACCTGTGTAGTTTATCGTATCGGATTGATGTTGCTGTGTAAATAAATGATGTGCTGTCAATTGGAAATGAACACTAGTCTGATTCGTTGATCTATGCTTGACAGTACAGGGTGAGTGACTGTACCCTTCATACCACTCACTACAGACTTTATACACAGGGACAATACAGAGCTAACCTATTTATCATCTGCTCTGTGTGGGCGCATGTACTACAACAGTCTAATCACTTCAACAGAGAGATACTTTACCAAATATACATCAACAGAACTTTATCAATTAGACCCTGGGATATAATTTATCACCATTGTATATAACAGCCTTTTTTCGACGTTAACATTTGGTGGGCCAACCTTACGGGCGTTAGACCCATGACTTCGCGTTGTAAGATTGTTTCTACGGAACCTTGACCTGTTTAAGAGTGTGCCCTGTGTGTGGCGTAAAGTACTAAGAAGTTCTCGCATTGGCCACGGTAGTTGTGGGCGTGGCTTGGATTTAGAACACCTTTTCTTACTTCTACATTGTTAAGAAACAAAGGCGAATCTTCTACAGTTTTTGTGTCGATCGTGACCTGTAATCGGCAACGCCTCTACTATACACAGACAGTGGTGTGTCACTCATGACCTGTAATCGGTGACACGATGATGCGTCTTGTGTTTACATGCCTCCATATGACATTTCCGCAACGTTTCCAGTTCTACGTTTCGGAGGGAAATTTTCAAGTAAACTTTGACATGGTTATGGCGACCTGTCCTGATTCGTCATCATCAGCGATATCTGCATTATGAGAATTGCAGTATGTTCCAGTTTTATATGCAAGTTCGAAATATCACGTAACTCTTTCCAACAAGAGTGACAGACAGTGTACCTTCGCGACGACAGAGGAAACAAGTGGGTAACTTGCACTGTTTCCAGTTTCCTGTGCTGTGTACGATCACATAGCATACTGTTTCCAGTTTCCTGTGCTGTGTACGATCACATGGCATAAATGTTGCTGTCATTTTCGACGGAGTCATCTGTCAAGTTATTTGCTTATGTTTGTATCATAAGTATAATTGTGTCTTTACCTGCGATGTCAGGTTGATTAGGGGTTGTCTTCCCTTGTTTATTCATTCATTGTGTTTGACCTTTAGGGTCAGAGGTTGTCAGTTCGGGCGTAGGCCTATGGGAAGGTTTTTTAAGCGGGGGTGAGATATACTTCCGGCAAGCCGGGAAGGTCCTGTTTTTCTGAAGGGACCAAGAGTCCATTGTTTTTCGGGGAGAATCTTCGAAGTAACTGCTATGGCAGTTTTCCCCAGTGAATCTCTGTGCGTCGGGATGACGACAGAATTCCTTGTTTAGTTCTGAGGATTCATTTTCCAGGTAATACCGACCTTTATGCATTATTACGCTTTTCGGTGGCAGAACATGTAAAGGATTACCTAGGGTGAACAGCAGCTCACTGATCCGCCATTTCAGAACTTATATATTTGTGCTCGAGGTAGCCATCCAAGACTGTTAGTCTTATATTGTCCAGAAATCCAGTGACGAAGATATATTGTGGGAGCCGCAGATTGGCGGAATTCATATCTACAATAAGTATTACTGCAGGGTTGATGATAACCTATTTAACAGAAGTACACGGCCGACGTCAGAACGAGGCCTGTGCTTTCGGCTATTATACTACAGCCTGATATGTGCAATTGGCGGGGAGTGCCAAGTTGCACCTGTGTGTCAAAGTAACTAAGGCATCTGACGCGTTTAGTCAGAGACGCCAAGGGCGACGCTACGAACTGTCATTATTGAAGAACTTTGCTATTGACCATGCACGTCTATTCCGATGTTTACCTTTTTGAATGCCAAATGTATACCTATCGATTTCAGGTCAGCATGACCTTGTTACACTGACTGTTCCTGTTGATACTATGTGTGTTCTCGTCAATAAATGTCTTGAAACATGCCTGCAGTGTCAAAGCATCCTTGATTACTGCATGTGAGAGTATGGGTTGCAGGATCTACATCTATACGAGCCTAAACACATTCGCGCCTTCATTCGCACCCACACTCAATTCATCATACGCTCGCACTACACATCTAACAACAGGTATACTGTCTTGGGCCAGTGATCACCTCAACAAGAAAAAAAAAGACAGTTACATTTCTGGTGGACCAGTTACGTGGGCTCTTATGATACATTTCTTGTCGCCAATGTGGCCTAGAAACTTACATTTCTGATGGACCAGATCTGTGGGTTTAAAAAGAACAGAGCGAGCATTTGACATTATTGTTGACATTTATGGATCCAGAAATTTACATTCCTGGTTGGCTGTTACATGTATGATGTCTCCAGTTTTGTCGAGAAAGTTACAAGAAGGACAAGTACACATTACACTCTGATCTGTGGGTCTAAGCTACACACGGGACAGCCGTAACACACAGCGCTAATTCTACACTTGCAAGTTTTGGCTACAACAGGACAGAAATAGGTCATCAACGGTTGACCCAGATAAACAGTACGAGCATTTATATTATAATGCTATATAAACCATAACAAGACAAGTACTGAAGTTAACATCTAGGCATTTGCTACGTGGACCATAACTGCATAGAAGGCGGGTTCCTATTGTAAACAGTACTGCTGGTTGTTACACGTTTCATTCAACAACGGACTTTTCTAGGTCAGAGCATTCAAGCTACATTGTTGGAGGTCAAGTGTTTGTAAACAGTACGTGGAAATAGTAAACATTCAATGTGCAAGTCCTAATTTGAGAAGGTCATAGTAACTTTGGTTCGTGAATACCACTTTATGTTACAGTGGATTTGACGTTCAGTGTGCGTTTGACATTTCGTTTCTGTGTTCGCAAGGAGCAAGGAATTTATTTTAGTTTCAGCTGTGACTGAACTTGTTCTGCAACACATTGAAATTGATTGCTATATGTTTATGTTACTTCTACTGTTTTTGTGTATTTTTCTGCGGATTTTCGGTTGGTGGGTCTTACGGTAAATATGCCACTTGATCGAGGCTTACTGTAAGCGTTCTGTAGGTGCAAATTTTCTTAATTTGGAAATTTGCTAGTGACAATTGGTCGCTATTGATGTTAGCTGTGATGTAATTGTACTTAACGTTGTTTTTGTAATATTTTGTCTGTTTTTCAGTTTTGATTTTCGATTTGTTTTGTTTGTATTCTGTAGGTCTCTCCTTTCTTTTGTGTATTTCTCTACACATTTTTGGTTAAAACAGTGTTGCCATTTGTATTGTTTTGTATCTTTGTCTTTGTATTTTTTGTTTGTTTGTACTACATTACTGTCATACACAGTCTACATACATATACTTGGTCATGTTTTGATAATATTGATAAGGTAGACTCTTCATATAGAGTTTGTTAATAAAATATTATTATATAAGATATTTATACAAGTTCTTTGATAAAAGACTTGTTATCTACAAAGATTGAGACTAGGTGAAATACATATTCAAGTTCTTTATAAAAAAGACTTGTGCCCATAGTGAGTGGGATATAAGGGCATTTTTTTTCCACAGGTACTCAAGTGATTTTTTGGGTACATTATAAACAAGAGGAACATACAAAGTCTTTGTCTAAGACTAAGACAGTAAAATAAAGTGAAGTGAGTATACAAGTCTAGCATTTCAGACTTGTCTCCCATTGAAGTGGGATAAGGTAATTTATTTAATTTTTTTTCAGGTTTCTGATCTCATTAGACAAGATGTCTACATTGGACTACTTTATTACACAAGGGAGAGCCCTTGATAAGACTGGTCAACAGTTAGAACAATGGGCTGTTGCTCAGTATGACAAAGCATTAGCTGCAGAAGAGAAAAAAGCTCAGGCTGAAGAGAAAAGATTAGAAAGAGAAGCTGCGGCGGAACAAAAAAGGCTAGACAGAGAAGCTGATATGGCTGCTGAACAAAAGAAATTGCAGATGCAGGTGGAGGAAAGGAGATTTGAAGCTGAACAAAAGAGATTAGACAAAGAGGCTGCTGCAGAGGAGAGGAAAGCTCAAGCTGCTGCAGAGGAGAGGAAAGCTCAAGCTGCTACAGAGGAGAGGAAAGCTCAAGCCGAGGCTGAAATTAGGAAAATGGAACACGAGGAAAGACTCGCAACTTTGGAGTTAGAGAAATTGAAATTGGCGAGTACGGGTGCTCAGCAAACAACTTCGAGTACGACAAAGGAGTTTGTTAGTAGGATTAAATTGCCTCATTTCAATCCTTTAAAGGATGACGTAGCAGATTATCTAGATAGATTCCAATTTTTTGTGCGATACGCATAACATAAAAAAGGAAAAATATGTTGAACAACTGATGCCATTTTTTTACAGGTGACACAGTGACTACTCTTATGACAATAGACGAACATGAGAGGACTAATTATAATGTTGTCAGGGCAGCATTGCTAAAGAAATACCAACTAAAACAAGAAGACTATCGTCTTCGTTTTAGGACAATGTTGCCAGAAAATGGAGTAGATTTCTCTGATTTTGTTACAAAGATACGTCGTACATTTACACGATGGGTTGAGTTGTCTCAGATTGAGAAAACATATGAAGGTCTAATGGACTTATTATTGCGAGATAAGGTTTTGTCATCTGTTAATGATTCTTTTCTTGCATTCCTTCATGAGCGTAAGCCTAAAAACTTAAAAGAAATGGAGGAATACTGTTGTCAGTATGCCACAGCACATCCCCATGCTACAGTTAGCAATTCTAAAGTGAAAGAAGGGTTGCCAGCTGCTTCGGCAACACCATATGGCCCTAATTTCAAAAAAAAAATTTCAGGGTGCTCAACAAAATTGGAATAGGGGAAGTAATCAAAATTACACTCAGAAGCGGAGTAATCCAACACATGATGGTTCTTCGTCTATGCAGTGGAGACAAGATGGTAGTTCTCGTAATTTTAGTGGTAATAATTTGAGACACTTTCGCAAAGGCTATCCAAATAATAACTATTCAAATTTTCGAGGTAATCATTCTCGACGTCAAGATTATGACGATGGTGAATTTAGAAACCGGGATTCAAACCGGAATGATGATTACAATAGGCAATATGATAACAATTACAGGGGAAATGATACTCGAAATAATTACAGGGGAAATGATAATCGAGGCAGACCTAGGTTTAACAAGAAAAGACCTTACCAACAGGCAAACTCTGCACAACAAGAGTTTGATGGAGCCTGTAATACAGCAAATGATAGTGGTAACTCTAGGGCTATCACTGGTTGTGCTTTCGATTTTGGGAGAGCAACTGAATGCCCCCAATGCTTAACATTGTTCGATTCATCGACTGTATCTACGCTAAGTTGTGGTCACCCTCTTCCTGCTCTACCTGCTACAGTTGCGCATGATGGGAGAGGATCTCTCATCTTAGATAAAGGTCTAATAAATGATAGGCTATGTGGTGAAGTGGGATGTTATAAATATTTATAGGGGACTTAGTGTACTGACTGAGATCAGCTGTGAAGGTATCTATATCTATTAAGAGTAGTGTATTATAGATAACCTTACTTGCTACCACATATCTCTATATCTCAGTCAGAATTATTCTGGAATAGTGTGATGCTACGTTATGTGTCTAGGGTATGTGTATGATGAAGTGTAAGTCACAACAACAGACAGATAAACAATTTAATGTAATCCACTACTCTTGACAACACTGTGACACTCACATACATATAACACTCTATGAGAATATCTTAAAGGAGGCACTGATAACTTTCAAATAACAATATGTATTCATTACTGGCATGAATGAATATGTGTCCTGATTCAACTACAAGGGAATCAGGAATCACAATCAATTTAAATTACAAGTTATGTACAGAATGTATTTAATATGAATATTGTAGTGACATATATTATTACAAATGTTCTATGTGTGTCAGTTGTGTAGTAGTAAAATGAGGTAATACTGGTTTTGTTTTGTTCAAGCTCTGTTGGTATTTGTCATCATGACTTCAATAGTTTGTCTTTAGGGACTAGTATTGGAGATGTTCACAGTTCCTGATTTTAAGACAAGTAAATTCCCCTCTTAATGTTAATTTTACAAGGTCAGTTCAAGATGAGGGGACATAATGTTGAGCTCAGCTGGCCAAGTTAGCTTATCTGGCGTGATGGCGGCAGGAAAGGACTCCTCTGCTCGAATTCTCCTCTGGGCTCTGGAGACACCTCACTGATAGCTAAAAGGACCAAGGAGTATGCTGTCCGACACTGGATTCAGCAAAGCTCTGACTAGGTGCTGCTCAGTACCATCAAGACCACTGTCCCTGAAATCAAGAAGGATGTACCTTCTACTTCATAACTAACATAAACTCTCTTGTTACATTGATCACAACACAGCACAAACATTGAGTTTCAGAGCATTAGGCCAACTGTCAGCTTCATTTGAAATACTTTATTCCAGTATTACCCTTCTTAATGGTTACTACGCCTCTGCACTTCCAGCATTATTTCTTTCTAGTCAATCATCCAGGTGTCAGTGTACTGTTTGGCCATTCCATGCCGTTTTACTTCTCTCCGACACCCTCTGTTCAGGCTGGAGCATTACAGGCTTTACCTCACGTTGGCCACTGAACTACACATATATATACAGGCATAAATCAACAATTCACATTCAATTTTCATTAAAAGATATTGAATGGTTCAAGCTTACCACAATTCATACGAATAAACACAGATACGTTGATTAGCAATGAATTCTGGCACAAACTGGCACAAATTTCCATCTGCCTATGTTCCAGGCTTTTATTTAACACAATTATGAGCTGGCTTCAACGCACTGTTGCTTTATCAAGATCATTTAAACAAGTGGTCTCGAACTAACGCTCCCAAGTGTGTATATCAGCGAGACTGGCCAATGAGCCACGTTTCGACAAGTGTTTGAAAAAATGTTACCTTTTCCCGTTTCCCCTAACAACCAAGATAGTATTTATAGTTCGACCAATCGTGGTTAGGCTTTCATTTGTTGCGCTCCAATCAATTTGGAGTTTACATGGTAGGCTATTTATGTAACGTAAGGTTTTTTTCAAACACGTTATAAAAAATTTTATGAGCAGAAATGATTTCATGCTGTCAGGCAGCCTCACTATTTTATTTTGGGTATAATTTATTAATTCCTGGACTATTGGCGTAACGTTTTACATATTATTTGTCAGCAAGCCCTAAGGAACCCAATTTTCCCACTTTAAAAGAGCTACGTGGCTGCGTTCAAAATATGTATTTTCTACCTCCTGTTTCGAAGATATGCTGTCTGGGTACTGTTATGTTTTCAACCGTAAACCCATCTATTGTTATCTTTCCTAATAAGCGTTTTTTATGATTTTAAAACCTAACTCTGGGGAAGGGTAGTGTATTTTATCACTGTCCGTCTGAAAAAAAAAGTTAGTGCTTGTAGCCTAACACGCGTGATAGTAGTAATTGTGTATCGCGCGACGCGTGTTTAATGTTCGGCTTTCTGCCTCTCCCTTCTCGCTATCCTTTTGTCCATCTGTTCGTTCGTTTTGGTAACGTAATGTAGAAAAAAGACATGAATGGAATTTAAAATTTAGGTCATTACGCAGTCTGCCTCTTAAGGTTTTCCAAGAATATATACACATAGAGAAATTTATTATTATTTCTGGGGTTTACGGTGATTCTCATCACATGGATGGCGGCTTAAAAAATCCGCTCCCAAATTGGTTTTTCCAGATATATACTCAATGCTAAAATTATATGGAGCCAGAAGCAAAGACCATCGGAGTAACCTAGAGTTCTCATGCTTAGCCTGTGCTAAAAACGATAAAGGTTTGTGATCTGTTTGCAACTTAAATGCCTTCCCATATAGATAAATATTGAATTTCTTTATTGCCCATATTACTGCAAGACATTCTTTTTCGCTAGTTGAGTAGTTGATTTCAGCTTTATTCAACTTTCTGCTAGCATATGCCACTGGGCTTAATTCCCCATCCAATGCATCTGATTTCTGTAGAAGAGTTGCACCCAGCCCAATATTACTTGCATCCGTCCTTACTATGAATTCTTGACTTAAGTCAGGTAATTTCAAAATGGGTTTACTTGTGAGCTTTTCCTTCAATTCTTGGTAAGTCATTTCACATTGTGGTGTCCATGTAATGCGATCTGGATGTCCTTTACGTGTCAATTCCGTTAAAGGTGCACATATGGAATTAAAGTTTTTGATATACTTCTGGTAGAAACCACATAATGAGACAAAGGATCTCACGTCCTTCTTGGTTTGTGGTCTCGGGGCTTTCTGTATTTTCTCTAAGTTCTTTGGGTCAGGGGTCATGTTTCCCTGATAAACTGTGTGTCCCAAAAATTCCAATTCTTTACATCCAACGCAACATTTGGTTGGTCGGGCTGTTAAATTTGCCTCCCTAAGTCGAGTAAACAGCATGTTCAGAGAGTCAATGTGTTCCTCAAATGTTTCTGTTGCTATAAGGATATCATCCATAAAATTTGTTATACAGGGATTATTCAGAGGATCCAATAATTTTCTCATCATTCTAGAGAAGACACTAGGCGCATTCTTCAATCCAAATGGCAATCTATTAAACTCATAGTGTCCTTCTGAGGTACTAAAAGCTAGGTATGGTCTAACCTCAGGCTTTACTGGAATCTGATAGTATCCTTTACTCAGATCCACTTTTGAGAAATATTTAGCTTTATTTAGTCTGGCAAACAGCTGATTTGTATCCGGCAATGGATCCACCTGTCCTTCTGTAATAGCATTCAGTCTCCTGTAATCTATACAGAGTCTATGTTCTCCAGAGGGCTTCCTTAAGAGTACAACACCGGAACTATACGAAGACTCACTGTGCGAAATAATTCCTTCCTTCAACAGATAGTCTATCTCTTCCTTCAAAGCTTTTTCCTTAGCAAACGGAATCGAATATGGTTTCATACAGACAGGTGTGGAGTCTATGAGTTTCATATCATATTCCAATAGGTTTGTATGCCCTGGTCGGTCTGTTAACACCTCTGCATGATTATTTAGAACCTGTTGCACTCTCTCTTTCTGAGTTTTCGTTAAATGTGTACTGATTTTCACATGTGCTGCTGTCTCACAGGGGTGTAATGGATATTCAAATGATGAAAGTGGTTCCTTTTTCATCTCCATGGCGATGGACAAGGTCAACAAGTGTGTCTCTTCCTGATGTTCTCTTTCCAAATATTTCTTCAGGAGATTCACATGATAGATTTTTTCTTTCCCCTTCTTATCTATCTTATAATTTGTTCTAGACACCTTCTCTAAAACTGTATATGGACCCTGCCATCCAATTTGTAACTTATTCTGACTCCCAGGCAAAAGAAGTAGTACTTTCTCTCCCACAGCCAAATCTCTGTCTTTCGCCTTCCTGTTATAATAGGCAGCATGTTTCTTCCTGGCTTGTTTCAAATTTTCATTGGCAAGTTTCCAGCCAGTTTTCAACCGAGTGGTCAGCTCATTCACATATTGGTATGAAGATGTAATGTTTTCCTCTGCCTTTTCATCAGTCCACGTTCTTAACAAAGCTACATATGGACCTTTAATTGTGTGGACCTATTTGTCCATGCACCGGTATGGTCTCTTCCACTCGAAGCTTTATAGTGATGATTTTTCCTCCCAGAATTATCATTCACAAAACGACCGCTACCAATTCTTTTGGGGCTTTCTCCCCTCTTAAAATTCTTGATGAGAGATTTCCTCTCTACATCTTCTTCCTCCAGTTTGTTTAAGTCCGATTGAGGGATTGTCGGCTTATCCTGGGGTAAGACATCCTTTTGCACTCTCCGCATAGTGGCCATTGTAAAACAGTTAAGTGAAGCTTGTCCGTGAAAAGGGGCTTCCCATTCCATTTGGTCCACTTTATCAAATCTATTTTTCTTTTTATTATCAGGCCTAATTTTGCTCCGGGGCGTGTCCAGGTCCTGATCCATGTTCCCACTTGTGGGTGTTCCCTCATGTGCTATGCTACACCTTTCTACAAAATTTTCAATGTCCCATCTTGCTTTGGGCCAATAATAATTGTGAGCCACCTTTTGAATGATGGTACCTATCTTCTCATGGTCCCCATCTGGTTTCACATGTAGGCTCCTTATTAATTATGTCCTGTATCTTTTTGGAAGAACCAGCTGTCCGTGACCATGGGATCTAGTTCCGGCCTTCCTATACATCAACTTGTTTTTTCATGTAAAAATCTCCCTTGCCTGGAGTTGTATGACAAGTTGACAATTTTCTGAAACAAGGCTTGAGTGTTTTATCCCCAACCTGTGCCTTCCTCATCTCTTCTGGAGTGGTATCCAACATAATATCCTCCTCCTGTCTTGAGGTCGACCTGACCTGAAGGGTTGCCATATACACAGGTTTCCTTCTGCAACGGTCAGTGTCATGATTGTCCATCTGACAATTCTTACACCACCTTTTTCCTTGGTTGAAAGATTTTCTTTCATTATATTTCCTTTCATCGAATTGTGGGAATTTATTTTTATTTTCATACCGTGGCCTATCAAATTGGTGCTTACCTTTATTTTGATCCCTAGGATCAAATTTATTAAAGTTCTGTGGTGCCCTAAAGTTATCCACCTGTTTCTTTTTATTACCTGTTACCTCTGCTTGAGCTGCTTGATACCTTTCAGCAACATTTAGCAACTCACCCAGCCTCTCTGCACCTTGTTCCATGAGAAACTTTCTCAGGTCTGGAGCCATGGACTCTCTTAATTGCTCTATAAGGACCATTTCCTTAAGATCTTGGGTTCCCCAGAGAAGTCCATTTCTCCAAGTATGTCTCTATTCGTGCAGAGAACTGGTGATAGGTTTCACCTGACAGTAGTTTAGCATTCCTAAATTTTTTTCTATAAAATTCTGCATTCTTTTCATACCTTAACAAAAGAGCCTGCTTTAGCATGTCATAATTTTCCTGATCACCTCTGCTCATTTTTTGCAAAAACTTCATAAGCTGCCCCACGAAGTCCCTGAGATAACTTTAAGCTCCACCTTTCTCTCTCTAACCCATACGTGGTAGCTAATAGTTCGTACCTATTTATATAGCTCTCAATATCATCGTCTTTCTCAACAAAATGATCTAAATGAAAGTTCATAGCTGAGGTTGAGGCTCCTTGAGTAACCGTAGCATCAGAGGCAAAGGGACTGGCACCATTTTCAGGAGCATGGCCTTGAAACTCAAACTCCCTTAGTCGTAACTCATGTTCCCTTTGTAATCTCTTCTCCTCCTTTTCTGCTTCCCTTTCTGCAGCTAATCTCTTCTCTTCCCTTTCTGCAGCTAATTTCTTCTCTTCTCTTTCTGCAGCCTGTCTTCTTTCCTCGGCTTCCAATGCTTTTGCCTCTTTGTCAGCCTCAATCTGCAACCTCTTAGTCTCAGCCTCAGCTTCAAATTGTAACTTCTTAATTTCCCTGTCAGCCTCTAACTTTCTTTCGGCTTCAAACCTTCTTTCTTCGCGTTCAATAAATTTGTCACATTCCGTCGTGACATAGGCAACCATAGCTTGCCCATCTAATCCTAACTCTTTTGCAGTCTGAACCGCAGCAGATCGAAATTTGGCCAGGTCCGCCATTGTCTATTATGTAAATTTATACAATGTCTAACCAACAATTCAATCTCTAATGGACAACACAGGCACCGTGAGCTCAACCTTATTTAATTCCACCCAAGGATACCTTTTAATTCTTATATTCCCTGAAGTGAATTACCCCCAATATTTTTAATAGGGAAAGATTCAAAATCCCGGGAGCGAGACCCCAATATATGTGGTGAAGTGGGATGTTATAAATATTTATAGGGGACTTAGTGTACTGACTGAGATCAGCTGTGAAGGTATCTATATCTATTAAGAGTAGTGTATTATAGATAACCTTACTTGCTACCACATATCTCTATATCTCAGTCAGAATTATTCTGGAATAGTGTGATGCTACGTTATGTGTCTAGGGTATGTGTATGATGAAGTGTAAGTCACAACAACAGACAGATAAACAATTTAATGTAATCCACTACTCTTGACAACACTGTGACACTCACATACATATAACACTCTATGAGAATATCTTAAAGGAGGCACTGATAACTTTCAAATAACAATATGTATTCATTACTGGCATGAATGAATATGTGTCCTGATTCAACTACAAGGGAATCAGGAATCACAATCAATTTAAATTACAAGTTATGTACAGAATGTATTTAATATGAATATTGTAGTGACATATATTATTACAAATGTTCTATGTGTGTCAGTTGTGTAGTAGTAAAATGAGGTAATACTGGTTTTGTTTTGTTCAAGCTCTGTTGGTATTTGTCATCATGACTTCAATAGTTTGTCTTTAGGGACTAGTATTGGAGATGTTCACAGTTCCTGATTTTAAGACAAGTAAATTCCCCTCTTAATGTTAATTTTACAAGGTCAGTTCAAGATGAGGGGACATAATGTTGAGCTCAGCTGGCCAAGTTAGCTTATCTGGCGTGATGGCGGCAGGAAAGGACTCCTCTGCTCGAATTCTCCTCTGGGCTCTGGAGACACCTCACTGATAGCTAAAAGGACCAAGGAGTATGCTGTCCGACACTGGATTCAGCAAAGCTCTGACTAGGTGCTGCTCAGTACCATCAAGACCACTGTCCCTGAAATCAAGAAGGATGTACCTTCTACTTCATAACTAACATAAACTCTCTTGTTACATTGATCACAACACAGCACAAACATTGAGTTCAGAGCATTAGGCCAACTGTCAGCTTCATTTGAAATACTTTATTCCAGTATTACCCTTCTTAATGGTTACTACGCCTCTGCACTTCCAGCATTATTTCTTTCTAGTCAATCATCCAGGTGTCAGTGTACTGTTTGGCCATTCCATGCCGTTTTACTTCTCTCCGACACCCTCTGTTCAGGCTGGAGCATTACAGGCTTTACCTCACGTTGGCCACTGAACTACACATATATATACAGGCATAAATCAACAATTCACATTCAATTTTCATTAAAAGATATTGAATGGTTCAAGCTTACCACAATTCATACGAATAAACACAGATACGTTGATTAGCAATGAATTCTGGCACAAACTGGCACAAATTTCCATCTGCCTATGTTCCAGGCTTTTATTTAACACAATTATGAGCTGGCTTCAACGCACTGTTGCTTTATCAAGATCATTTAAACAAGTGGTCTCGAACTAACGCTCCCAAGTGTGTATATCAGCGAGACTGGCCAATGAGCCACGTTTCGACAAGTGTTTGAAAAAATGTTACCTTTTCCCGTTTCCCCTAACAACCAAGATAGTATTTATAGTTCGACCAATCGTGGTTAGGCTTTCATTTGTTGCGCTCCAATCAATTTGGAGTTTACATGGTAGGCTATTTATGTAACGTAAGGTTTTTTTCAAACACGTTATAAAAAATTTTATGAGCAGAAATGATTTCATGCTGTCAGGCAGCCTCACTATTTTATTTTGGGTATAATTTATTAATTCCTGGACTATTGGCGTAACGTTTTACATATTATTTGTCAGCAAGCCCTAAGGAACCCAATTTTCCCACTTTAAAAGAGCTACGTGGCTGCGTTCAAAATATGTATTTTCTACCTCCTGTTTCGAAGATATGCTGTCTGGGTACTGTTATGTTTTCAACCGTAAACCCATCTATTGTTATCTTTCCTAATAAGCGTTTTTTATGATTTTAAAACCTAACTCTGGGGAAGGGTAGTGTATTTTATCACTGTCCGTCTGAAAAAAAAAGTTAGTGCTTGTAGCCTAACACGCGTGATAGTAGTAATTGTGTATCGCGCGACGCGTGTTTAATGTTCGGCTTTCTGCCTCTCCCTTCTCGCTATCCTTTTGTCCATCTGTTCGTTCGTTTTGGTAACGTAATGTAGAAAAAAGACATGAATGGAATTTAAAATTTAGGTCATTACGCAGTCTGCCTCTTAATGTTTTTCCAAGAAATACAGCACACGTTTCATTGAAGAAAGCGGGTATAATACAGTAAGCTTTTACTATCAACGTGAAAGCGTTACAATTTGCAGACGAAGCAGAAAACAAGGGGGATTTCGAGTACATTCTTTGTGACAGCACTGTCATTTTACCATTGCTCTTTTCTTTATTAATTTTATTTGTTAGGCTTCATATTTACCTAATAATTTATATATGTGGATTAGAATATTTCATGACAGGCTAGTCTCAGTATTTTTCGATTCGGGATGTACTACCGTCGGGGTTAAGGAGTCTCTGATAGATCCTTGCTGTGCCACTGGAAAAACAATCAAATGTGTTACATTTGGTGGTACTATGGAAAGCTATCCTACTGCTATTATTAGGATTGACACTCCTTTCTTCACAGGAGATGTCCATGCATGTCTTCTTCCTAATCCTATTGCGGACCTTATAATCGGTCGTATTCATGGGGTTAAGGAATGCACCCCGCAACAAATTTCTAGTTGGGAAGAAAAAAACATTCAAACGGTCAATGCAGTGGTGACAAGAGCTCAAGCTCTTAATCCCCCAACTTCATCTGATAATAGTAATGAAGTTGATAGCCAAGACGAGCACTTGGTGATTTCCCATGACTCGTTTGTTAAACGTCAAGAAGAGGATCCTTCTTTGAAGAAATACTTCCTTCTTGCAAAGAAAGGGGATCTCAATCAAAATACGAATCACAAATCGTATATCACTATGAAGAATGGTATATTGGTACGAATGGTACAACACTCGGACAAGTCTATGCACTCGCAAATTCTGGTGCCTAAGTGTATGAGAGCCTTAATTCTTCGGCATGCACACGATTCTCAGTGTGCGGGACACATGGGTTTTTCCAGAACTAAAACTAGAGTCCTTGCGTCCTTCTTTTGGCCATTCGTGAATAAAGACATCCGAATTTATTGCCGATCTTGCAAAATTTGTCAAGAGGTCAAGTCTAGGGGTCCGAGACATGCTGCTCCTATTCAGGCTGCAGATATTCCGATTCGGCCGTTTCAGAAAATGGCTATAGACATCATTGGTCCGTTCAAAATTAAGTCAGCCAGAGGACACCAATTTATCCTCACTTGCGTGGACATGTGCACGCGTTGGCCAGAGGCTATTCCTCTGAAGAGCATATCAACTGTCGATATCGCTGATGCTCTTTGGCTCGTATTTTCTCGTCTGGGATTCCCCGGAGAAATACTGTCGGATCACGGCACTCAGTTAATTTCGGACGTTATGTCTCAGGTAATGGCTACGCTAGACATTAAAAGGTCTCTCAGTAGTATTTATCATCCAATGTCCAATGGATTGGTAGAACGTCTTAACAGGACACTAAAGAACTTACTTGGCAAGATAACGGAGGATCATCCTGAAGATTGGGACAGGGTTTTACCTGCGTCCTCTTTGCCTATAGAGAGGTTCCCAACGAGCATACAGGGTTTTCTCCTTTCGAACTTGTCTTTGGCGCGCAACCGCGCGGGCCAATGTCCTTGTTACACGATTTGATAACTTCCGATAATATTGACGATGATACACAATCGTCATATGAATATGTCATAGCTCTTAGAGAAAAGATTATCGAATCGTGCAGGTTAGCAACTTCATCTTCCGAATTTGCGAAAGAAAAAGCTAGGCGATTTGCTAATAAGAAAAGACGCCTACGTCAACTTTGTCCTGGAGACAAAGCATATGTCTTACTGCCCTCAAGAGAGAATAGACTTCTCATTTCTTGGAAGGGTCCATACACTATAGTCTCGAAAATTTCTGATGTCGACTATATTGTCGATGTGGATGGAAGGCATAAAACCTTCCATATAAATATGCTAACAGAGTTTATTGAACGTCCAGACTATTTACAGCCTATTTTCCAGGCGACGGACGACTCTCCAGTCCAACATGGTCACATCTCATCCCTGTCCGTTATACAGGATGAGGAAACTATTTTTTTCTGACGTGAACTTACCTCTTCCTGCGATTCCACTTACTTCAACGGAATCGTGGAGAGACGTTACAGTCTCTTCCAACTTGTCTTTTGAGGAACAGCGTCAAGTATCCTCTACGTTACAATCATATCAGGATGTCCTTACCGACATTCCTGGACACACAGATGTCATAGAACATGACATCATACTTACTGATCGTAATCCGATCAGAGTAAGACCATACCCAATACCTATTCATTTTCAAGCACAAGTCGAGAAAGAATTGGATGAAATGATTCAACTACAAATAATTGAACCATCCACTTCAGCTTATTCTTCGTCGATAGTTATTGTTCGAAAGAAAGACAATAACATACGTCTTTGCGTTGATTATCGCAAATTAAATCAAGTTACGAAGTTCGATGCTGAACCTATGCCGTTATTAGATGATCTACTTATTAGACTTTCTAAAGCTAAATTCTTTACTAAACTAGACTTGTCGAAAGGTTATTGGCAAGTCCCACTGACGGAACACGCCAAACCTCTCACTGCTTTTTCGACACCTAGGGGTCTGTTTCAATGGAATTTTATGCCTTTCGGGCTTATGAACGCCCCAGCGACTTTCGTACGCATGATGCGACGAATTCTATCAGATCGTGCAGATGTCATTGCATATTTAGACGACATCTGTCTTTTCAGCGATACTTGGGAAGAACACTATTTGGGTCTAAAGGAATTGCTATCTACTCTACGTGAGCATAGTTTGACTGCTAAACCCTCTAAAGCTTTTGTTGGGTTTAGTGAAATTTCCTTCCTAGGTCATCGAGTTGGTCATGGTCTGTTGAAGACAGAGGACCAAAACATTTCAAAGATATTAAATATCTCGGTTCCGAAGACAAAAAAGCAAGTGCGTAGTCTCTTGGGATTGATACAATTCTATGGAAGATTCATTGAGAATCTGTCCTCCATTATGGCACCACTTTCAACGTTATTGAAAAAAGGTTCTCCTAATATGGTGCGTTGGTCCCAAGAATGCCAATCTTCATTGGATCAGGTTAAGAATTTGTTCTCATCTCATCCTATCTTAAGACTACCGACGATTGATAAGACTTTTGTCCTTCGTAGTGATGCCTCTTCCACTGGGATTGGAGCGGCACTAATGCAGGAATATTCAGGAACTCTGCATCCTGTAATGTATATTTCTAGGAAGCTGAATGCGGCAGAAAGGAATTACTCGGTTTTGGACCGTGAATTGTTGGCTATGGTTTGGTCCATTCTTAAGCTACAAAGGTTCCTTCTGGGCGCGCATTTCTTTATGGAAACCGACCAAAAAGCTCTTACGGCTATGCAAAGTAAGGATTTGAAGAGCTCGAGATCTACTCGTTATGCTATTGCTCTTCAGCCTTTCCATTTCACGGTGCGAGCTATCCGTGGTTCGGATAATGTGATGGCGGACATATTGTCTAGATGCCCACATGATTCCAGTTAAATCTTGTGTCCTAGTTTTTCCTGATATACTTTCAGACTTAGGTCTGTCCTTCATATCATAATATGTTGTAATACAAATGTATTTGGATGATGTTTAGATAATTTAACAAATTTCATTTTGTCCATCCATCAGTGATATGTTGCTAAAATAGCATTGACATTTGTATATTGCTATGATTATATTATTTAGTAATGTTTGATATATATGATTGGTATTGCCAGCAACTTAGGTTTCTTGAATGGTATCCCTTAGTTTGTTTGGCTTAAAGGAAATATTTTCTCCTATGTTGAGAGATGATTTGTACCCTCTTCTATTGTACCTGATATTAGGTTCATTGTTTGCATGAGCACAGAAGTGATACTGGTGCTATCTTGCTCATGGACATATTAAAAAAAAAAAAAAATTTCATTTTTTTTTTTTTACAGGGGGGTGGTAGTAATGTTGCTGTCATTTTCGACGGAGTCATCTGTCAAGTTATTTGCTTATGTTTGTATCATAAGTATAATTGTGTCTTTACCTGCGATGTCAGGTTGATTAGGGGTTGTCTTCCCTTGTTTATTCATTCATTGTGTTTGACCTTTAGGGTCAGAGGTTGTCAGTTCGGGCGTAGGCCTATGGGAAGGTTTTTTAAGCGGGAGTGAGATATACTTCCGGCAAGCCGGGAAGGTCCTGTTTTTCTGAAGGGACCAAGAGTCCATTGTTTTTCGGGGAGAATCTTCGAAGTAACTGCTATGGCAGTTTTCCCCAGTGAATCTCTGTGCGTCGGGATGACGACAGAATTCCTTGTTTAGTTCTGAGGATTCATTTTCCAGGTAATACCGACCTTTATGCATTATTACGCTTTTCGGTGGCAGAACATGTAAAGGATTACCTAGGGTGAACAGCAGCTCACTGATCCGCCATTTCAGAACTTATATATTTGTGCTCGAGGTAGCCATCCAAGACTGTTAGTCTTATATTGTCCAGAAATCCAGTGACGAAGATATATTGTGGGAGCCGCAGATTGGCGGAATTCATATCTACAATAAGTATTACTGCAGGGTTGATGATAACCTATTTAACAGAAGTACACGGCCGACGTCAGAACGAGGCCTGTGCTTTCGGCTATTATACTACAGCCTGATATGTGCAATTGGCGGGGAGTGCCAAGTTGCACCTGTGTGTCAAAGTAACTAAGGCATCTGACGCGTTTAGTCAGAGGCGCCAAGGGCGACGCTACGAACTGTCATTATTGAAGAACTTTGCTATTGACCATGCACGTCTATTCCGATGTTTACCTTTTTGAATGCCAAATGTATACCTATCGATTTCAGGTCAGCATGACCTTGTTACACTGACTGTTCCTGTTGATACTATGTGTGTTCTCGTCAATAAATGTCTTGAAACATGCCTGCAGTGTCAAAGCATCCTTGATTACTGCATGTGAGAGTATGGGTTGCAGGATCTACATCTATACGAGCCTAAACACATTCGCGCCTTCATTCGCACCCACACTCAATTCATCATACGCTCGCACTACACATCTAACAACAGGTATACTGTCTTGGGCCAGTGATCACCTCAACAAGAAGAAAAAAGACAGTTACAATACTATTTCCAGTTTCCTGTGCTGTCTACGACAACATAGCATGCTGTGTCAAGGTGGAGTGAGAGTTGACATGGGAGTCTGCTTGTGGTGTGTCATCTGATGCCCATCGATTGTAACGGGAAAAGAAGGACGTTTTTGCTATTTGCAAGATAAGTGGTGTTCGTTGTTGTGGAAACTGTGTTTATGTATGTATGCTATCAAGTCTTCTCATATTGCTCATTATGAATTATATTAACTGGTTAATATAGGATTTAGTGCATAATTGATTGATTGCTATGTAACATAAACTTATTAGAATTATAAGTGATCTAAAAATATAGTACATTCAACGATTGAATCACCATGGATTGTGACATTAATCCAGGCGATATGAGGCCTATGTTGAGGTTTGCATTAGTAGATGGTAGGGATAATGAACGATTGAGAGGCTCACGACTTGAAGCATGGGTGTTGGACGATTTTTTGATGAATGCGTCTAGATCCTTAGAGTTGTTTGCTGAAGATAATTTTCGGTTTGATCATAATTTGATAATGGCTAAAGATTTGGTGGAGTTGATACAGCACCTTCGTGTGTTTGTGTATCAGTATAGGAAGGTTGAACACGGACAGATTGTGCAAGGTATATCCAAAATAATCCACTACGGTGTTTCTGACGTGCAGAAAAGGGAATTGAAGAATGAGAAACAAACAAAAGTAAACAAACAGAGTGCTTTTCAGGAAAGAGATAAGTTTTTACAGGATGGTGCTGAAAAGAAAAAATTACAAGAAACAGTGTCTAAGCTCACAAGTGAGTTACAGAAATCAAACTTGGAGCTTACTAGTGTAAAAACAGCATTAGACTCTGCGTGCATTAGAGTAAAAGATTTGGAAGTTCAGATAGAACACAAGAATAGCGAAGTATGTAATCTAACTCGAGAAATTGAAGAAAAGAAAGAGTTGTATCGCAAATTAAAAGTTCAGGCTAAGGAAAATGAGAAGTCTGATACAGAAACGATTCGAGATTTAAGAAGTGAGGTGGATTTTTTACAAAGTGTTGCTGTAAAGAAGAATATTGTATCTCTGGAGGAAATTGATGAGCTTAAAAATAGCTATGATAATAAGATCAAAGTACTTCAACTGGAGTTAACACAGTTGAGAGCACAAGCTGCTCAAGTCGAAGGTCTTGAGGCCCAGGTGGCCCGACTTCAACCACAGATAGCAGAGGTGCAAAGGAAAAGATTAAGGAAATTGGCACGACAGAGGAGAGAAAGCAAAGAAAAGGATGTAGAAAGGAGAGTAGAGGAGTTATCATTTAAAAAAAAGGAAATGACTGATATTGAGAAATTACTCATGGAGGAGAAGAGTAAGGTTTTAACATCTAATGACTTAATTGAGCAACAAACTGAAGACATCTCACTTAGAAATGCTGAGATTAGTGATCTGAGAAATAGAGTTTATGGTTTGGTAGATGTTGTTTTAGGTATTAAGGGTTTGTCTACTGTCAATGTTGACAAAGGTAGACAGAATGTTTATCACCAAATAAAACAAGCAAGAAGCCAGCCCTTTACACAAGCTGAGACGAAAGTCGAACATGATGGACGGAGATCACTACGTGGCAAATACAATTTCCCACGTACTACTTCTGGTAACATTACTGACTCGTGGCGTCAGGCCAGCAAAGATAATTCTGCTATAACAGTCAGTTCTATAGATTGCAAGAAAATGGAGATAAATTTCAAGGCAGATCTAAAAAGACCAACCATTATTCTGATTATGGAAATACTGATAAAAAGATAATAAGGGACAAAGCTATTAGTAAGACTTGTACCCAAAATAAAACTCAACATGTTGATAACCATAAATATTTTGTTATCACTGGTACTGATCAATTTAGTAAGAATATTGTTACAAAGGAGAATAAAAACAGTTTTGGTGAAAGAAATAACTACAATAAAGGTTATCAGCCTTATAATGATGGTTCTAGAACACAACAAAATCCATCGGTTAGATATTTTTATAGAAGTAGAAATACTAATCATAATAATGTTGCACAACAAAAGAACAATCTTGGTTGTAAACAAGGTAACAGTAAGGGTATTGTTTCAAATACTACTGCTTGTTATGCATTTTGAGTTCGAGAGAATATCTCGTTGTGTAAGTAGGATTTTATTTCAGCCTACTGTTGTGATGACCTTCATTTCTGTCAGGATGTCTTATCCTTCTGTGTTATCTGCTGTGTGACGAGGAAATGATGGCATCATATAGAAACCAGACGTTTTCACTGCCACACGTTTGGGTAAATGTAAGACTAATTTTCTGTTTTACTTCAATAAATCTCACAAGTTGATTGAAATAGACATTTTCATTTATATTTTCCCACAGTATTCGGCTTGTTAAGAATCTTCGCACCGAAGTTATTTTTTACTGTGAGAGGAATGTGGGTCAACCTGTGACCAGGTGTCTAGTCAAGCGCAACCCAGCCAGCCTGTTGACCCGTGTTGTATGACGTTACCCCGTGCGGTTTACAGAATACTATCGAGGACCGCGGATTTGTGACCTATTTATTTTTTGTTTGTTTAGGAGTTAGTTTAAGATTGCTATAGTGTTTTTTACACTTAATTTATTTTTTGGTTAATGAATTACTGTATTGTATAGTAACTTACATTATATAATGTCTTAGTGCGTATTGTGTATGTTAATTTGTATGCACTATTGTAACTCTATGTTATTATTTCATAATTGTTTTGTGGATAAATATTATATGTATTATGATTGCAATGAGATTGTATCATATCACTTTGTGGTGACTTGTTTTTGATGTTTGTAATGGGATTGTGGATTTATGATATTTTCATACGCTAGTCGGAAGACTATTCCACTTAGACCATATTATGTATGACCATAGGTGCTACGTTGTGAAGTTGAAGCAATGATAGTTGATTCATCAAACATTGATATGTTTTGCAGCGTTGGTTCTTAGGAAACTTTTGGATTTGATGAGATTGCCAGCCCTATGCACAAACTCATTAGCGAGGAATATGCGTTAGTTGTTTCAGAGAGTCTTGTTATTCATTAATTTTTTTTTTTTTTCTTTTCTTATATTCTGGTGCTATGTCTAATTAATATATTACCATATACAGAGGTTATATGCAGTAACTATTGTGTTGTGAAATGTAATTTTGAAACTAAACTTGTATGTGTTATTTATGTATTTGTATTTGTAAACATATTTTGAAACATTGGTTTCTGGTATTTTTTTTGCCATGTGCTTTTTTCTGCTGAATTCTGTTTAAATTAGTATGTGTTTATTATGAGTCTACTTAAGTATTGGAATTCTTTTTTGTTAGATGTCATTCATTTGGTTAAAAGATAATTTTATTTTGGTATATTAGTTATAGATTTAATCTAGAAAAAATTAACATACTATTTTTTATTTAACTTAGCTTTAAGAAACTTTTTTGTATTGTAATTTTTTAGGGAAATGTATTTTTCTTTGACATTGTTATATTTTTTCTGCGCCAAGGCGCTTAATAAGGTGTAATAATATATGTTGATAATAATATTTTTTTTTTTCAGATTGTGATATTTTTATATATCGCACTTTTTTGTGTGATACCTGTGATAAATCATTTTAGTTATGAATAAGTTTTGTAATTTGACTAAATTATTTATTATGCATTATTTAGTTGGATAGTTGTTGGGATGTATTGTTGTCGTTTTTCTATGCATTCATAATTTGTATTTCTTTCTTCCTTTCCGGATGATTCTTCGTTTCACTACATTTCTTTGGAAGCGGTCTATACTTGGGTTATGCTTCCATGTTTCATCTGAATGTTTCTTGATACTAGTTGTATACGTTCACTTCTTACACTTCTTATACTTCCATCCTTTGTTATGTTTGTATTGTAATATGGATTAGTATATGTAACTATTGGTGACAGTTCTATGTATTTCATGCAAGGAATTGATTAGCTTAATTGTTACTATCAGGTATTATGGATCTTTCTTCCTATTTCAAATTTTCTGTGCTAATCATGCTTCTTTTGTTTGATCTTGACTTTACTTCCTATATAATATGTCATGTTTGGTCTACAGTAATAATACTTAACTTTGTTTGTAAATGATTATTTCGGTGTATTTAGCGGATTATTATGGGTAATTTGTTTATTGTACACTTGCTTTATTATTTGGCGATGTATTATTTTGACCTTATCATAAAACTATTGTTGTAAGCATATATTAGAGCTTAGCTGACCCCTCATTTGTCGGTGATGTAGATTTTTCAAAAAAATGATAAATCATTTTTTTCTCCGGAGCGGGTGGTAACTGTTAAGGTCAAAGGGGAGTGATACGTACTATACTGATTATACAGTGTGAATTCAGGGTTGTCGCACTTGTTAGCTGGTTTAATTGTGAGTTGTTTAAACATTTATATGTTAGAAAACAGAGTGTACAGAAAGCGTGTGAGCGCTGGTCATGTAGTTATTCTGTACTGGTTTCGGCCGGCTGTGGATAGCTCACGGCTAGTCCGTGAACAGCCGGGTCTGGTGACTGGCGGGAAGTGTGTTCCCGTGGCAGTCGGAGAGGAGTCTAAGTTTGGGCGGTTGACTGGAGTCAGCCTAGTGTCTTGTGTGTGTTCCCAAGGGTAGTGTACGGGAACGATATTTGGCCATTTTTCGAGGTGTACTAGTACTTGCCTATTTAAGTGTGTTTATCTGCAGATAAGATGTGATAAATCTGCAGATAAGATGTGATAAGGGAAGATAAGAGAAGATAAGGTGTACTTTATGTTCTGAGGCCTTGGTGTATACAGGCCGATGTTTTGGATCATATTTACCTCCCTGATAGATTTCTATTGTGCAGGAACGGCGCTAGGAGATAGTAAGGCAATTGTTCCTTAGGGAGGGAGAGTTTTCTGGAGATTATAAGGCCAGGAGTTGTGTAGGCCAGATTACTTATAGACTACAGAGCGGACAGTCTTTTGAGTATATATAGATTTCAGGATCCATGAACAGATATCAGAGTTATTGAAGAGATTATAAGGCCAGGAGTTGTGTAGGCCAGATTACTTATAGACTACAGAGCGGACAGTCTTTTGAGTATATATAGATTTAAGGATCCATGAACAGATATCAGAGTTATTGAAGAGATTATAAGGCCAGGAGTTGTGTAGGCCAGATTACTTATAGACTACAGAGAGGACAGTCTTTTGAATATATATAGATTTAAGCCTGGGTGGCGTTTTGTAACTGCAGTGTCAGCAGTCGTTCTGGTGGAACATTAGAACTGCGAATATATATAGATCTAAGCCTGGGTGGCGTTTTGGTAACTGCAGTGTTAGCAGTCGTTCTGGTGGATTTACTGATGTAACATTAGAACTGCGATGTAAACAGGGTTTACATCATACTGAACAGCTGTAACATTTTGCGCAATTGATTATTATTGATTTTTGTGTATCCTGTTGTACCTGTGTAGTTTATCGTATCGGATTGATGTTGCTGTGTAAATAAATGATGTGCTGTCAATTGGAAATGAACACTAGTCTGATTCGTTGATCTATGCTTGACAGTACAGGGTGAGTGACTGTACCCTTCATACCACTCACTACAGACTTTATACACAGGGACAATACAGAGCTAACCTATTTATCATCTGCTCTGTGTGGGCGCATGTACTACAACAGTCTAATCACTTCAACAGAGAGATACTTTACCAAATATACATCAACAGAACTTTATCAATTAGACCCTGGGATATAATTTATCACCATTGTATATAACAGCCTTTTTTCGACGTTAACACAAGTACACATATGGTTCCATTAACCCTACATCTACACCTTTCAATGTGATGAGTGCCACACACACCCTTGTATGCTACAGGTTGTGATCCAAGTCTGCACTGCTACACAGATGTCCACCTTGACGAACTTTCATGTCACGCATTCGCTTCATATTACAGCACGATCAACCTATGCAGTATCAAAACTTTCATTCGGTATCACTGTCACTCATATTTTCTTTTCTGTTGTCTAGTACTTACTTACTTACTTAGTCGTTCCCCTTCTACCGTGAGGTGTAGAGGTTTGGAAGAGAGAGCGCCAGGCTATCCTATCGGCTGTCTTCCTCCTGGCCTGGTTCCATTCTAGTCCTCGGTCCTTCAAAGATTGTCTAATGTTGTCCTCCCAGCGGACTCTGGGTTGTCCTGGGGGTCTGGATCCTTGGCTCTTTGTTTCCCATGCTTGTCGTGGTAGCCGATCTTCTCCCATTCTACAGAAATCGCCAAACCATCTTAATTGGGACTGTTCTACTTGCGTCTGCAGGGGGTAGGATTTAAGGCCTTGACGTATCGTCTGGTTGCGTACCATGTCTCTTCTTGTTACTTCAACCACTTTCCTCAGATACCTCATTTCTGAGGTTTGGATCTGGCTTTTGTGGGTTATAGTCATTGCCCATGACTCGCATCCATATGTCAAGACTGGGACATAGGTGGAGCGGTATACAGCCATCTTCGTTTTCTTACCAACCTCTCTCTTGCTGAGGAATCCTCGATTTATGGCTTGAAAAAGTCTCCCAGCTGCTGCTTTTCGAGTGGCCAACTCCTCTTTGATGCCTCCCTTTCGGTCTATAATAGCTCCGATATATTTAAAGTGGTCGACCTGCTCCAGGACCTGTTCTCCCAGCTTAATCTGATGTCTTCTTTCTTCTCGTGATATCACCATGAATTTTGTTTTAGAGCTGCTTATGACTATCCCTCTCTTCTCCAGCTCTTCCTTCCAGACTTGCAGGTTGGATTGGAGATGTGCCTCTGATTTAGCAATCAGGGCAACATCATCAGCAAATGCCAGCTCCGAAATGCATACCTGTCTCATCTTCCAGTACCCCACTGAATACTTTCTTGTTCTCTCCTTACATGCCTTGATGACATCATCCATGAGGAGTATGAAAAGGTAAGGTGATAGGATATCACCTTGTCTTACACCAGTGGTGGTCCTGAACTCTTCTGACTTATGGTTTGCTGTCCTCACATAATTTCTGCAAGACTTGTAGAAGCTCCGTATAGCATGAATCAGAGGTGCTGGAATATTCTTCCTTGCCAAACAGTCTCAAAGTTTGTTCCAGGGGACCCTGTCAAACGCCTTTCCAGATCGATGAAACAAAGATGGATCTCACTCTTATACTCAAGGGCCTTTTCACTCAGCTGTCTGAGTGTGAAGATTAGGTCTTGAGTACTTCGGTTTGCTCGAAATCCGCACTGGACCTCATCCAATTGTGGCTCAGCTAGGCGTCGGAGTCTCTGCTCTAGGATTCTAGAGTAGATTTTACCAGGGACACTGACAAGGGATATGCCTCTTTGGTTTCCACACTGTCGATTGTCACCCTTTTTGAAAATTGGTGTTATGATGGCAATCTCCCAATCCTTTGATATGGTCTTGTTGTACCACGCTGCCTGTAAAACCCTTAAGAGTAGTAGGTCGCCTGATGCTCCCATATACTTAACCATTTCTGGCTGTTGTCTAGTGCCACCCTTTATGTCCAACGGGTACCTGTTAATTACCTTTATTTATTTATTTAAGAGGTAGACACTGAATGCATAATTCTGTTGCTTTGTTCCTACAAAGTGAATCAATAAGATTTCCAGAACTTGAAAATTAAAACTGGAATCAAAAATATATTTTCCTGGGTGATTTTGCAACACATTTGAACGATTCATCTTCAGAGAAGAAATCAACTGTAATTGAACCTCTTCAGAAGCCAGTTATCAAAAGCAGAAATGTGGCTCTTTTCCACATGCGCACAGCACAGACACAATGAGTTAGGAAATAAATATTTAACGCTCATCGATCTTTTGATTTAAGAGTAACTTAGGACGTACTTTGTCTCAAACAAACGATTTCCAGTTAAGCTTATTGAAGATCCCTCTTCTTTGGATCAGAGGTAGTGCCAATAGGTAGGTTTGCAGATGGAGGTAATCGAACTATTGTGCGATAGTTTGTCGAAATAAATACAGAGAAAGCAGCCTAAGTCATTTCTGTAAAAGTCTGGACAGTGAAAAATACAAACATTGATTGAAGTTGCAGAGAAAACCTTCGGAATGTTTTGAAGCATCTTTGTATGTGAATTATGAATGTATCTTCACCCACAAACATAAACAAAAACAAGCAACGTTCCTGACTCACTGACTATGAATATGTCTTCAAAAATGATCCAAGAATTTGACAAGCTTGTTGCTGAAAAAAGATGCAATGTCTCTCATTAAATATAAGGACATTGGGAAAAAATAAATATTTCTTTCTTGTAATTCAACAGATAATTATCATTTTCCTATAAGTGGAGTATAAATGGGAAGGAAGAGGAGCTAGTGAAAAAGATGAGGAAAGGACAACTAGAAATCCTGGCTTTAACGGAAACGATAAAACAGGACAAGGAGTTATGGATCTCGATGACGACACCCTGCTCTACAGTGGTGTCCCCACATCTGAACGAGCAAAGAAACCAAAAAGATAGTATCAAGGGATGGAACTATGTCTCGGAACGCATTATGGTCCTAAAACTAAAAGAAGAAGAAACCATAGTCAACCTTGTCATTCTCATTGTGTATGGGCCAAATGAAGGAGGAATTCTTCGAGCTGCTTCAAAGGACAGTGGACGACTGCCTAGATGAGATTATCATGCTCAGAGATTTCAATGCCAGAGTTGGAAATGACCATGCTAGATGGGGTGGAGTTATCGGAAGATATGGAGAAGATACTCGTAATGACAACGGAAAGCGACTCCTTAGATTCTGCACTGAGCAAAATCTGATCATTACAAACACGAAGTTCCCCCATAAACGCATACGTGCATACACTTAGATGTGAACAACAAAGAATGAGAAATCAGTGATCGACTATGCTATAGTTAGGAAGAGCGCTATCAAGTATGTCCGGGATGCTAGAGTCTTGACGGGGCCAGAGATTGGAAGTGATCACTGCCTTCAAACAATTAAAAGAACAACTGAAAGAGTTGCTCTGCCTAGGAATTGCCTAACATCTCGCAAGAAGCTAAGTAAACGAAAAGGAGAAATGAGCATTAAGACCTACTAGCTAAGAGAGCCAGAAGTTAAGAACAGATAGCAGGGGATTATTGCTACAGCTGTGAGAAACACAGAACAACAACCTGATGACCTAGATACCCTTTGGCTTAAATTCAAGGACATCTTTAAAGACAGCAGAAGTGTGTACTTCGACTTGGGAAGAAGAGAAAGAGAACACCTTGGTGGACAGAGGAAGTTAAAGAGAAAATAAGGGAGAAAAAGGCATGGAAACAATGCTTTGGAGCTAAAAACACGGCCGGAAAAACATAGAGAATTTGAGATACTCAGAACAGAAGCAAAGAACAATGTGTTAGCAGCAAAACTGAAGTCCTGGGAAAAAATTGGAGAAACGCTAGAAAAGATGCTCAAGAAAACCAGAAATTGTTCAACAAGACCCTAAAGAACATAAGTAAGGAAAAACTGTGCTCTCTTAAATTTATAAAGGACAAGCAAGGCAAATTGCTTACTGCCCCAAATGAAGTAATGGAAAGAATATTTCTCAGAACTCCTTGATGGTGACCAAAGTCAAGCATCAGAAATGATAACCACTAGCACATAAGAGGAAACCAATGGTGAAGATGGCATCAAGATGGAAGAACTGAAGGCAGCACTGGAGAAAATCAAGATGGGCAAAGCAGCAGGGCATGATGGTATAACACCAGAAATGGTTAAGTACATGGGAGCAGCAGGCGACCTATTACTCCTGAGGGTCCTACATGCAGCTTGGTGCAACAAGACCATACCAAAGGATTGGGAGTTTGCCATTATAACACAGATTTTCAAAAAGGGTGACAACCGACAATGTAAAAACCATTGAGGCATATCCCTTCTCAGTGTCCCTGGTAAAATCTACTCTAGAATCCTGGAGCAGAGACAGACACCCAACTGAGCCACAAATGGATGAGGTCCAGTTTGGCTTCCGAGCAAACCGAAGTACTCAAGACCTAACCTTTGTGATGAATTTACCGTGATACAACGTTAAAATAGCTCCAATTATAAAGATAATATGTAGGGATAAAATAATGCGTAAGATACTAGGATACATGCTCGCCTATGCCCGCGTTTCCTACCGCCATTGAAACTAACTATTAGACATGCAGACGAAACGGTTACCCTTTTAGACGGAAGGGAAACGGAGATAAAAATCATTATGACGGTCTGAACACGTGTTTGAATCTAGAAAGGCAAAAAGACGCAATTTGTAGTTTAAAGGAAAAAATTACGCCACTAGTTGACACAATGTAAGGAAATGGACAGAAAAAGACCTTAGCTCTTGTTAGAAACAGTCGTATCTTAGACGTTTTACCGTAATTAGTTGTTTTGTTCGAATATAGCGGCAAATGCCATACCCAAAGGTTCAAAACAAATTTCAAAAACTAACCTTGAGAAAAGTAGGTTTTTCTTTAATAATAAAGTTATGAAAATAAAACCTAGCTAGTTTGATAGCCCATCTTAAGCTGACAAATAATATACTTTTAATTATACAGACGGACAGATAACACGGAAGATATTGACGAAAGACCGTATTGTTCCTATCAGACTAGCGAACAGTTTTTTTGTGCATACTTCACTAAAAGTCACATTTTTGCGTCCTTGAGACAGAAAAATGCAAAAATCAAACTGCAATGAACTAGCGGGGCAAACTCGGTAGATAGTGGCTAAAAATAACTTAGGAGGCAGGTTTGTGCAGTTTTTACATGTAGTTAGTCCAAAACAACAAGTGAAATTGGGGAAAAGCCAAAATGTGACCGACGTACATTTGAAAAATTGAGATGTACTTTTGACTTTATTTTCAAAATTTAAATTGGAAAGCTTAGTCTTCTGATCTGATTGGCCAACGCATTTTTATATTAGCGAGATAGAGACGCACATTTGTGCCATTCGATAGAAGTCTGTCCTGTAACACAGTTCTTAACTGCTAGTGGTGTTTTCCAGGAAATAATACATAAAATTCAGTGGGACGCCATACTCTAACCAGCAGCTCAGCTGAGTTTTGCTAGTATTAAGTAACTGTGTTCTCAATTCTGAATTGTGGTAAGGATAAAAGCATTTATCTTGTTTATTTTAATATTTTGAGTGATTGATACTGCCATATCATGGAAAATGATTACGACAAGTAAGTGCTTGCTCTAGGTCCCCAGCTGCAGTCCAGGGCCTAGAGACAAACAAATAATATATGGAAACCTAACTAAGACTATGGAAGGCGGATCTATTATTGAGATCAGTGGGAACATATCACCCATCTTATTGAATGAAAGAGGAAACTATTGAACATATCTCAGATGCAATGCAGTCTTGGGGAACTGGTACTATTTGAAAACAACTGGGTGAGATGTGCTATGTTGGTCAGAGAGATCTGACCCAGTCTGTGTAATGTTGTTGTGTGGTGTTGTGTATAAGAGTGGCGCAGTAGATAGAGTACTGACACATGGCACAAATTTTGTTTCAGAAGTTTCTGTTTTGGCACTAAAGTGGTGCCAAATGCTTTTGTAAAAGTACACAAGCGTGTGTCTGTGCAGCCTAACATTTTTACAAGTCTTGCAGAAATTATGTAAGGACGGCAAACCATGTCAGAAGAGTCCAGGACTATCACTGGTGATATCCTGTCACCTTATCTTTTCATACTCCTCATGGACGATGTCATCAAAGCATGTAAGGAGAGGACAAGAAAGTATTCAGTGGGGTACTGGAAGATGAGGCAGGTCTGTATTTCAGAGCTGGCATTTGCTGATGATGTTGCCCTGATTGCTAAATCAGAGGCTCATCTTCAATCCAATCTGCAAGTCTGGAAGGAAGAGCTGGAGAAGAGAGAATGGTCATAAGCAGCTCTAAAATAAAAAGCATGGTGATATCAGGAGAGGCATGTTACTTTCTCTTCTCATTAGTGTAAGAGCTTCTTTTCGCCCAGTCTGGGTCGGCACCGTAGGCGGCATCGCCACTTGGTGCGCTCATCAGCTTCATCCTCCAAGGTTGTTGGAGTTTTGTTCAGTGCCATGTTTCTCTTGCACATATTTTTAAACCTCAGCTGCGGTCTTTTTGCCATCTGTTCGCAAGAAATATCTTTGGGGATGGTGTGACGATACGGCTGTGCGATCCCAAGTCCACTCCGGAAGGATTGCATTACATTTCCGTGCGAGTGATATTTTCTTATTTTTCTCTCCCCTATCATTATTATGTGGCATATTTTATGCACCATTTTTTACTCTCAATGCTGAATATAGTAGGGGAAAGTCTCTAACACTCCACTCCCCTACGGAAGTATTTGCTATAGGACTGTCTTTATCTTGTTTACCACTCCTCAGACGTATTTACGTTCCGCCAGGTGAACTGTGGTATTATCCTAACAATACCCAGTCATCAGACCGGTCACCCGCTTATCTCTTTCTCTCAGTCTGACCAACCTTTGAAACGCGGCGGTCCAACATTTGACCCCAGTGAAAAGCTGCTGACCGTGTTGACACAAGCTGGTTTTGTGCGTACGATGAAAGAAGACACCATTGTCTGACTAGACATCTGTCTGGTGGAGGCACGTAGATAAAGGCGATACTTAGATAATCTATCGGGGTAGACTTCTTGGCGGAGGACATTACGCCGGGAAAACATGGTCAAACTATTGTGGGAGGCAGATAGATGCAGCCGGAACAATATTTAACGTCTTATTATAAAGAGGTCACGCGTGGAATTTTAAATTTAATATTAAAACACACGAGGGGAGATTTTGAATTAAAACTTCCCCACCCAAACAGTGCTAGAGAGATTTGATTGGTTTGAAGTGAGATCCGGAATATACTATGAATTCTGTTGGAACATTCGGCGGAGACACCATCTGTGATTTGAACTGAGAATGAGAGATATAATCTAGTGAACTCAGAGGCACAGAGTAGACAGCTTTGCAACTTCATACGAGCAACTCCCAACAGCCAGGAAGAGAAAGATCGGACCTAGAATTCCTATATAAAAAGTAACAGATCGACAGTATTTGGGCAACTCTGAAACCCTAAGAGTAAACCCGCATATTTAAATACACAGACTGTAAAACTTCAGGACCAGGACTTTATAAATAATACAAGACCGGAAACCTAGGAATTGGATCATCAGTAATAAGAGAAATAATATCCCAGACCAGGTGTATCGCAGAAAACCCGTCGAAGAGGAATTACTTAGTTTCCCAGGTCAAGTGTATCACAGAACACTGTCATAAGAAGAATTTCTCAGACGAAATTGATTCGAGAGCATATGCACCGAAATTTCTCGCGTCCATCTGAAAACCTGTGCAAGGAAGATTCTGTATTCCCAAAAATTTGGGGTAAGTTGTGAACATTTCTATTACAAACGTGAATTTAAGATGTTTTCTTGCTAGTGGATATATATGAGGCTGGCAACCTCAACATATGAAAATAGTATATTCATGAACCACTACAGCAAGAGCTGGTTATTGTTTCTGACTAGTCGTGCGGGAAACATGGCAGCAGAGCGACCCCAGACTCCGACTGGAGCAGTGATGAGTAAGGACTACGTCCTATGTGCCTCCAGTGTAACATACTATCTTTTGAGATTTATGTACCTTTTTTAATTGTAAATCACGACCCGCTTACTGTGACTGCCCGTAGGCGGATGCCACTGGAGACTTTTGAGATAGTATTTCAAGATAAAGATGAACCGGAGAATGAAAATCGCAGACGACCGGCTTACTGTGACTGCCGGTAGGCGGATGCCACTGGAGACTTTTGAGATAGTATTTCAAGATAAAGATGAACCGGAGAATGAAAATCGCAGACGACCGGCTTACTGTGACTGCCGGTAGGCGGATGCCACTGGAGACTTTTGAGATAGTATTTGGAGATAAAGATGAACCGGAGAATGAAAATCGCAGACGACCGGCTTACTGTGACTGCCGGTAGGCGGATGCCACTGGAGACTTTTGAGATAGTATTTCAAGATAAAGATGAACCGGAGAATGAAAATCGCAGACGACCGGCTTACTGTGACTGCCGGTAGGCGGATGCCACTGGAGACTTTTGAGATAGTATTTTCAAGATAAAGATGAACCGGAGAATGAAAATCGCAGACGACCGGCTTACTGTGACTGCCGGTAGGCGGATGCCACTGGAGACTTTTGAGATAGTATTTCAAGATAAAGATGAACCGGAGAATGAAAATCGCAGACGACCGGCTTACTGTGACTGCCGGTAGGCGGATGCCACTGGACTTTTTTGAGATAGTATTTCAAGATAAAGATGAACCGGAGAATGAAAATCGCAGACGACCGGCTTACTGTGACTGCCGGTAGGCGGATGCCACTGGAGACTTTTGAGATAGTATTTCAAGATAAAGATAAACCGGAGAATGAAAATCGCAGACGACCGGCTTACTGTGACTGCCGGTAGGCGGATGCCACTGGAGACTTTTGAGATAGTATTTCAAGATAAAGATGAACCGGAGAATGAAAATCGCAGACGACCGGCTTACTGTGACTGCCGGTAGGCGGATGCCACTGGAGACTTTTGAGATAGTATTTCAAGATAAAGATGAACCGGAGAATGAAAATCGCAGACGACCGGCTTACTGTGACTGCCGGTAGGCGGATGCCACTGGAGACTTTTGAGATAGTATTTCAAGATAAAGATGAACCGGAGAATGAAAATCGCAGACGACCGGCTTACTGTGACTGCCGTAGGCGGATGCCACTGGAGACTTTTGAGATAGTATTTCAAGATAAAGATGAACCGGAGAATGAAAATCGCAGACGACCGGCTTACTGTGACTGCCGGTAGGCGGATGCCACTGGAGACTTTTGAGATAGTATTTCAAGATAAAGATGAACCGGAGAATGAAAATCGCAGACGACCGGCTTACTGTGACTGCCGGTAGGCGGATGCCACTGGAGACTTTTGAGATAGTATTTCAAGATAAAGATGAACCGGAGAATGAAAATCGCAGACGACCGGCTTACTGTGACTGCCGTAGGCGGATGCCACTGGAGACTTTTGAGATAGTATTTCAAGATAAAGATGAACCGGAGAATGAAAATCGCAGACGACCGGCTTACTGTGACTGCCGGTAGGCGGATGCCACTGGAGACTTTTGAGATAGTATTTCAAGATAAAGATGAACCGGAGAATGAAAATCGCAGACGACCGGCTTACTGTGACTGCCGGTAGGCGGATGCCACTGGAGACTTTTGAGATAGTATTTCAAGATAAAGATGAACCGGAGAATGAAAATCGCAGACGACCGGCTTACTGTGACTGCCGGTAGGCGGAAGCCACTGGAGACTTTTGAGATAGTAATTCAAGATAAAGATGAACCGGAGAAAAAACATCGCTGACGACCGGCTTACTGTGACTGCCGGTAGGCGGATGCCACTGGAGATTTTTGAGATAGTATTTCAAGATAAAGATGAACCGGAGAATGAAAATCGCAGACGACCGGCTTACTGTGACTGCCGGTAGGCGGATGCCACTGGAGACTTTTGAGATAGTATTTCAAGATAAAGATGAACCGGAGAATGAAAATCGCAGACGACCGGCTTACTGTGACTGCCGGTAGGCGGATGCCACTGGAGACTTTTGAGATAGTATTTCAAGATAAAGATGAACCGGAGAATGAAAATCGCAGACGACCGGCTTACTGTGACTGCCGGTAGGCGGATGCCACTGGAGACTTTTGAGATAGTATTTCAAGATAAAGATAAACCGGAGAATGAAAATCGCAGACGACCGGCTTACTGTGACTGCCGGTAGGCGGATGCCACTGGAGACTTTTGAGATAGTATTTCAAGATAAAGATGAACCGGAGAATGAAAATCGCAGACGACGGGCTTACTGTGACTGCCGGTAGGCGGATGCCACTGGAGACTTTTGAGATAGTATTTCAAGATAAAGATAAACCAGAGAATGAAAATCGCAGACGACCGGCTTACTGTGACTGCCGGTAGGCGGATGCCACTGGAGACTTTTGAGATAGTATTTCAAGATAAAGATGAACCGGAGAATGAAAATCGCAGACGACCGGCTTACTGTGACTGCCGGTAGGCGGATGCCACTGGAGACTTTTGAGATAGTATTTCAAGATAAAGATAAACCAGAGAATGAAAATCTCAGACGACCGGCTTACTGTGACTGCCGGTAGGCGGATGCCACTGGAGACTTTTGAGATAGTATTTCAAGATAAAGATGAACCGGAGAATGAAAATCGCAGACGACCGGCTTACTGTGACTGCCGGTAGGCGGATGCCACTGGAGACTTTTGAGATAGTATTTCAAGATAAAGATGAACCGGAGAATGAAAATCGCAGACGACCGGCTTACTGTGACTGCCGGTAGGCGGATGCCACTGGAGACTTTTGAGATAGTATTTCAAGATAAAGATGAACCGGAGAATGAAAATCGCAGACGACCGGCTTACTGTGACTGCCGGTAGGCGGATGCCACTGGAGACTTTTGAGATAGTATTTCAAGATAAAGATGAACCGGAGAATGAAAATCGCAGACGACCGGCTTACTGTGACTGCCGGTAGGCGGATGCCACTGGAGACTTTTGAGATAGTATTTCAAGATAAAGATGAACCGGAGAATGAAAATCGCAGACGACCGGCTTACTGTGACTGCCGGTAGGCGGATGCCACTGGAGACTTTTGAGATAGTATTTCAAGATAAAGATGAACCAGAGAATGAAAATCGCAGACGACCGGCTTACTGTGACTGCCGGTAGGCGGATGCCACTGGAGACTTTTGAGATAGTATTTCAAGATAAAGATGAACCGGAGAATGAAAATCGCAGACGACCGGCTTACTGTGACTGCCGGTAGGCGGATGCCACTGGAGACTTTTGAGATAGTATTTCAAGATAAAGATGAACCAGAGAATGAAAATCGCAGACGACCGGCTTACTGTGACTGCCGGTAGGCGGATGCCACTGGAGACTTTTGAGATAGTATTTCAAGATAAAGATGAACCGGAGAATGAAAATCGCAGACGACCGGCTTACTGTGACTGCCGGTAGGCGGATGCCACTGGAGACTTTTGAGATAGTATTTCAAGATAAAGATGAACCTGAGAATGAAAATCGCAGACGACCGGCTTACTGTGACTGCCGGTAGGCGGATGCCACTGGAGACTTTTGAGATAGTATTTCAAGATAAAGATGAACCGGAGAATGAAAATCGCAGACGACCGGCTTACTGTGACTGCCGGTAGGCGGATGCCACTGGAGACTTTTGAGATAGTATTTCAAGATAAAGATGAACCGGAGAATGAAAATCGCAGACGACCGGCTTACTGTGACTGCCGGTAGGCGGATGCCACTGGGGACTTTTGAGATAGTATTTCAAGATAAAGATGAACCGGAGAATGAAAATCGCAGACGACCGGCTTACTGTGACTGCCGGTAGGCGGATGCCACTGGAGACTTTTGAGATAGTATTTCAAGATAAAGATGAACCAGAGAATGAAAATCGCAGACGACCGGCTTACTGTGACTGCCGGTAGGCGGATGCCACTGGAGACTTTTGAGATAGTATTTCAAGATAAAGATGAACCGGAGAATGAAAATCGCAGACGACCGGCTTACTGTGACTGCCGGTAGGCGGATGCCACTGGAGACTTTTGAGATAGTATTTCAAGATAAAGATGAACCGGAGAATGAAAATCGCAGACGACCGGCTTACTGTGACTGCCGGTAGGCGGATGCCACTGGAGACTTTTGAGATAGTATTTCAAGATAAAGATGAACCGGAGAATGAAAAATCGCAGACGACCGGCTTACTGTGACTGCCGGTAGGCGGATGCCACTGGAGACTTTTGAGATAGTATTTCAAGATAAAGATGAACCGGAGAATGAAAATCGCAGACGACCGGCTTACTGTGACTGCCGGTAGGCGGATGCCACTGGAGACTTTTGAGATAGTATTTCAAGATAAAGAGAAACCGGAGAATGAAAATCGCAGACGACCGGCTTACTGTGACTGCCGGTAGGCGGATGCCACTGGAGACTT